>VXBA01000731.1:685448-788020 GCA_013399895.1 Serilophus lunatus | reverse complement strand
GGGGGCGGCTGCGGGCCCGGCCGGCCCGGGGGTCTGGGGGAGCGCGGGGGGCGCCGGGGCCTGCCCAGCACCGGCACCGTGGCGGCGCAGCAGCAAAACAAGTCGTGCGAGGGGTCCGAGCTGGGCTGTTGCTGAAAGGGTGAACAGTAAAAAGCACCATCTACAGCTGCTTCACAGACAAGCACGAGAAAATCGTCAAAGCGTTTTGTATTTAGTGCTTTGAAGAGGATTCCTGTGGGAGCTTTCCCCTTTCAAGTGAAACTTGACGTGCTGTGATCTGGTGTCATGCCCACCTTGCTTGTTCCAAGGCCAGAGTAGACGGAGAAGGTCTGGCTTTTACTTGACAGAAATTGTGCTTAATGCTGATGTGTCCAAACTGAAGGTAAAGTGATGTGTAGGCAGTTAAAAATTAGTTTCGTATATCAGATTTTTTTATTGTGTTTTACCTTGAGTGATAAAAGCTTTGTTTCGGGAGTCGCAGAATACAAAGGGACTTTCTCTCATGTGTGGCTGAGTATCCTATTTCCCTTTCCATTATTTTCTTACAACAGTGTAACACTCTACGAGTCTGTTGGAACCACTTTCTTTGCAACGTTCAACTACAGATACATTGTTTCTTTCTTAATGTTTTCCAGCTTTAGAAGTCTGGACTCTGATGTAATTCTTCCAGTTCTTAAAAAAACTCAACTCAAAACTGTTTGAAAAGTATGTATCTTTTTAGGGAAAAGGATTTGTGCATAAACTTAGTACTGTGGCATGAATTCTGTATGCATGTTATCAGAAATTCTTAGTCTTGCATTTTAATAAGACATAGGTTTTTCTTCTCATTTTGAACAGTTTAAAACGCTTTTAACTTCAAGACTGCACTTCAATTAATGATTTTTTGGTGGCAAAGTTGACTGATTTACTTTGGAAAGTAGTAAATGTTTTTTCTTAATTGTTTTCCTCTCTTCTAATGTAATTTGGCCGTTGAAAGTGAGGAAGAGATTGTACTGCTTGCCAGTTTTCCATGGACCATTAGAGGATTGAAACATTGGTAATGTTATCCGAGAATGATTTGAACTAATAAGATTAAAAAGTGATAGGCTCAGGTTTCTGGCAGGTGTTTACTTTTTTACTTCCTAAGGCCACTGGCTGGCAAGGAAGCTCACTCTGCTGGAATGGGTTTCTCTTAGAGCTCAGTCCAGTTGGATGTGCTTGTCAGCACTGTGAGTCTCACAGTGCAGGGCAGGAGCACCCACCAGTTACTTCAGTGGTTTACCTGCCGTTTTCTAGATGCAGAGGATGCCAACACCTTACCTGCTGTGCTTGCCTAATACACTCACCAGTAAATATTTTTCAAAAGCTTTATTCTATGTAGTGTATGAGGAGAGGGAAATTACCCAAATTGTCCTTGGAAAAGCAGATAGTGGGCAATAGGCTTATGCTCACAAGTAAATGCAGCCTCTTTCTTTTGACCCCTTTCATGGTGACCTGAGGGAGACCAAAGGAGCAGCAGGCTGTTCAGGAGCCTGCTGCCTTCGTCCATCATTTAACTGGATTTGTGCCAGGGAGATGGAAATGGTGAAGTCTCCCAGAAAGTGTCCCTTGGGCTCTTCTTCTCTGAGGCCCCTTGGGAATGTGCCACTATCTGGATGAGTTTCTTGGCAGACTTCGTAAGAGAACATCAGCTATAGAGTAAGCTCTCATATTCTCAGGAAACCTCCAAAAGTTGTCAAGCCACAGTGTTATTTTTCACATCTTTTCTCTGAGTGCAAATTGAGTGCTCTGCTTTAGTTCTTGTCAAGGAAGAAAGTTTTCCTTTGAAAATCAGATTCCTGAAGCAGAAAGGCAGGCAGAAGCTATTCTTAATTTCATATGTATCTGGACATTGGTGTACTTGATAGTTTTGCTGTGATAGCTGTGCATTTTTGTCTACTGAACAATTCCTCAGTACTGTGGAATAGTTGGAAATTATTTTGGAACTATTTAGGAGGACAGATGGCAGTGAATATATCTGGACCTAAATTTTTTCCATTGTTTCAAGGAGCATAAGTATTGCTTAAGTTCAGGGGAAGTGTTTCAGTTTATCTGGCCAGTTAGCAGCATTTGGCTGGTCCTGTTAGGATGCTGCTGCAGTGGAACACGGTCATCCATAATGGCTGGCTATTTAGTGTCAACTTTGTACAGAGATTTTGAGGGGTGCACCTCTTTTTTTTAGGTGTGGTTGGCAAAAGAATGTTGTTTTGGACTGCTATTAAATTAATAATATTAAGGAATGCTTTAAGCTGCCCAGATATTTGAGGAGGTAAGCCATTGTCATCCTCAAAGAGTGCAGATCTCTGGATGAAGCCCAAATACCTTTCATTTTCTGAACCTTTCTTTTACCATATTTAGGAATATTTCAACAGGAAGGAATGCTAATCAGTGGTGACACAAGTTGGTGTGGATTTTCACAATCAAGTCAGGGAACGTTTGGCAGCATGTCCAAGTAAGGAACATAATATTGAATTTAACAAAAGAAAGCAATCTTTAAAACACTGGGCCTGCTGAGAGTATAATTAAGAAACTCTAATCCTCCATTTAAGGGGCTGGAATTAATGATATTCTTATCAAGCACATGGGTCATCTGTTTCTGCTGTGTTTCACAATGTTAATTATAAAATTACTCCTAGGGAGCTGTTCCTGAGAAATGCAGTTTTATCTGTAAGTTTGAAGCAAGCAAAATAATGGTGAAATGTGCTTTAAGGACCAAAAGACTGTCTACTAATCTGTCATGACAGGCTAATTAGTAGTATGGGGATGCTTTGGGTAAATTTGAAAAACTTACTGCTAAAGTAGTTCTGAAGTGTCATTTACATGTTATCTCAAGAATAAAATCTGTAACTCTGGACTTAATGTGGTACTTACTTTATTCTAGAATAACTTGATTGCAAGCATTGTAAACCTAATTTACACTGTAGGAAGAGAACTGGAAGAATTTTTTACTCCCTGCTGTAAGCTTATTATTTCTGAGGTTTTGTAAGCTGCAATAAATGCAGGTTCTGGCATGAGTTGTCATAAAAATCACACATGATATTAAAAGGAGGTGTTTAAAAAACATGGGGTTTTTTGCATGATTTTTTTCTTCCTTACATACTGTAAGAATGAAGGTGCTTGCCTTTGCTTTGGATGTTAGTCTAGTTCTCAGTGCAGTGATTTGAGACACCACAGGAGTGGGAAGAAATTCAGGCTTACTATTTTCAGTAATAGGAAATTAAGCAGGAAGTGTAGTAATATAGTAGAACTGTCAAGCTGATGTGACTTGAAATCATTTTCCCCATTTTTATTAACTGTAGCAGTGGTTGATAATTTTATGCTCACAACTTTTCAGATATTTAATAATATGCATGAATTACATATTATTGTACATAACATCAAACTGTAGGCTGTTCTTATTGGAATGTAAGAAATGGGTTGACCATGATTCTCATGGTGCAGTTTCTTGAAATAAAGTCCTCTTGCTATTTAAACTCATTATTCTTTAGATTTCTCCCCTTGGTTAGTCAACATCATCAAAACAATCCAATTACAGTTGTCTCTGAGCTGGACTTTCTCTGTTAGGCCAGGTTTGCCAAAAAGGAAGGAAAATTGTTGCAGATGAATTTCTTAACCCCAGATAATTATGGAGCCTGCAGATTGTGAGTTAATGTCTGGCTGCAAGGGAAGATGAATTCCAAGGATTGGTTCAGTTGCCACATTTTTGCCTGAGTTGGCCCACTGCTTTTCTCAGCATTGTTTTAAGAAGGATGTTAACTGTGAGCTAACAGGGAGACTGAGTAGAAAATGTGTGGGAAAGGAGCTCTTTCAGTTATTTATAAATGTTATGGAAAAATGAGAACTTCTTACTTAAAGATACCTTTGATGTGTGTTCTCAGTGAAAAATGGCAAGGCTGACAGGATAAAACTCAGTGGAATACCCCTTCTGTGTATCAGCCAACAAAAAAAATCGTTTTCACTATCAATCACCAGACTTTCAGCTGGGCACTTTGAAGCCAATGTTCCATAGTCAAAGGCTGTACTTTCCTGGTAATTCTCTTTCCTCTCCTCCCAGGGAAGAGCTGTCACTTGAAGTGCTTCCCCTTATTAGAGCTGTGACAGTGTGTGTTGTAATGTCAAAATTCAGAATAATCAAAGTACGTCTCCAACATGTAAAATCTATCCCTCTAACTGATCAAAATAACACTACATACCTGATGTGAAAAGTTAAGTCTCTTGCTGGTCTTCCTTCTGAAATGCTGCTTCTCCTGTGGCTTAGTTTGTGGGGCTTTGCAAAGAGGTCCTGGCACCATTTATTAGTACAACATACCTATGATACACCTTGTTTACAGACTGATCATCCTTCTCATGTATCTCTGACATGCTCACCTTCCTGCTCTGTTGTAATACATCTGGGTGAAAGGTAGTTTGAGTTCTGTGGATTTGTTAGGGTTTGCATGAGACATCTAAACATCTAAATTACTTTCGCTCAGCTGGTCTTACCATTTCAGCATTGTCTTACCAGATCTTTAATCCTTTTGTCTTCATTCTGCTCAGTTCAGTGAGCTGAGCTGTGTTTATTTTGGATAGGCTGCCTCATGCCTGGTGAGATCTTACGTGGTCTTCTGGAGGAACTGAGTTGAAGTGACCTGATGTCAGCTCAGTCACAGCTGCTCTCTTTGCCTTGGATCAGCTCACAGTGCTTTCACAGCACACCTTCTACAACTGCTCCCATAAGGGCTTCTTAGGAGTACTGTAAATGGAGACACAGTTAAACTGCAGAAGTTGGTTAAAAGCTTTGCTAAAGTTAATGGTTCACAGAATTCTAATTTCTCTCCATGGTGTCATCACCTTTCAGAAGCTATAGTCAATCAATGAAATCTGGTTGGACATATTCTTCTTGTGCAGTTCTGAGCGTGTTAGTGAAATGCAGAGTGGTTAATATTCAAATGGTGGCTTTTGTAGAATGGATCGACAAATGCATTTGTTCATTTTATTCGACTGACAAAAAGAACAAAATTTAATGGCATTTAACTTCAGTGATGTGGAATGGTATGTCATCCAAATTTTTCAGCAAGTCCCTGCAAAAAAAAAAAAAATTGCAGTCAGTTTATCTTTAAGGACTACTTAAACTATATTGCTTTGGAATTTTAGTATTTGCAATTTTGTATAGAAGGGGAAATTATGTATTTAGCCTTGAGGAGAAAACAAGACTTTCAGTGGAAGGAAAGAAAACTGAGGGGACTATTGAATTTTTTATTAATTCTGTGGTGTTTACAATGTTATAACAGATTTTTGATGATTTTTTTATCGTACTAGAAACTGGTTGTAATATGAGTCTGTGAGTTGAAGACTTTCTTTAGCCATTCTTTTCTTTGTAACTTCAATTACTGAGAACTCGAGTATTTCTTTTTAAAGATGTCAACTGTGGAAATAATGTTATGTCCATGAATAGAGTAGGGGCAAATAATAGATAGGATGGTTAAAAAACCTTAGTTTAGTAGAATTTTCTGACAATTTTTACTCACATTTGAGTTTTTAACTGTTTCAAATCTCAAATTGTGTACATTTTAAGTGTTGATTTGGGGATATTTAGATCTGCATCTGTTGTTTCTTGAAGTTCTAGCTAGTTTTAACTTCTTTGAGGCTTTGCAGCAGAAAAACAGCTCAGTTTTAAGACTGGATTTTTTTTCAAAATAAACTTCAGTAAAATCTGAAGCTTGTGGATCTCAAACCTGCCAAGGCCTCCCTCTGAAAATGATGTTAGCAATGGATAGTTGCAAAATTTTCTGCTTTAAGGAGTCCTTTGTGCAGCTCCATGCAGTATCTGAACATTGATGAGAGCATTTACTCTTGCAAATTTCTAATAGGGCAGTAAAATGCTATTGTTAAGATGCAGAACTGAGGCAATCAAGTGACTAGCACATATCTGCATGGAAAGTTTGCAGCAATATTTATATTCCTATTACCAGCCCTTACCACTAAGTCTAAGTTGATTTTTTTTCAGCAATATACTACATTTATCATGTTTAATAGTGCTTTATAAATCTGATGAGTCATTTCTTTTAGGATAATTATGGATTGTAGGAAGCTATTTTTCCTTCTGAGAAAAGTTTTTTTCTTCTGTCCTAAAAGGATCAGCTGCAGTGTTTTGAATATAATATGGAACATCACATGGAATCAGTGCAAATGTACAAAATCAAAGGCTCCAGGTTTCTGTACATTTTAGGGAAGTGGAGCCTCAACAAAAGTAATCAACTTTACAATGCAAGGAGAGGCTTTGCAGGAGCCTGTGTACTCTTACCACAACCAAAGTATAAGTAATTCAACTCACAGATTTAGATTCTGGCCTGGCTTCTCATAAATATGTATATCTCTGTCTTGTGGGGTTTAGGTCCAGTATTTCAGTGAGACTATATGGCATGGGTAATGAGGAAATGTGTTTTCTTTAGCAGGCAGATGATACTGTTTTTTATAAATTTTATTCAGAGATTTACTTGAAAAAAGAATATAAAGCATATGTTTAGGAGAATGATTTCAGCATCTAGGTATTTTCTTTGAGGGACATGATGTTCTACAACTTACTGACAAACTTCAAAGATAGAAACACAGCTAGGATTTCTCTCATAGGAGATGCATTTTGCTCCAGAATACTTTGTTAATTGTTTGTTCTAGATGTGATTTATGACAAGGTTTGTGTGGTTGGAGCTCCAGTTCTGACTCAGGAGTTACAAAGCTGCAGATTGTTGGTCACTGGAAGGTGTGTTGGTAGGGATGTACAATTCATGTTTACCTTATTTTGTGTTTTCCTACACATCTGCTTTAGGTATAATGTATATATCGGAGACTGAATGTTGGGAAAGATGTGGTTGGTCAGAGTTAGTAGGGTTAGTGTTCTGAATACAAAAGAAGTATCAAGGGAGAGACTTCCCCTTATACAGCGATCCATGCACTGTGCCTGGCAAAGTGGTGATATATTGGTTTTGTGCGTCTTGCTTTTGTTTTAGGAATTAAATGAATTGTCAAAGTAGAAAGATATTCTTATATTGTGCAGGATCGTTTTTGACCAAAGAACCCATAGATTCAAGTATTGTTTTTCTTTGAAATGATGGCATTTACCACTTCAGGTGTCTGCTTTTGTGGAATTATCTGTAAGAAAATAATATTAAATAACTCCTAAAAAATAAAGGTGAGAAATGAAGACTTAAAATGAAAAAAACCCCAAAGGAAAAAAGTCAGTTGAGAAAATTTAAAATACTGTTTTACGAACTACTCTTAGCAGTAATTAGTATCAATAATAACTATGAATTGCTACAAATTGATGTGACACAATGTAAGATTTTACAGTCTTGCACTAGTTAAAATTATTATGTTAATTTATAGGCCTTGCTTGTGTTCAGAAAACAATGCCTGGTGTGTGAGTGGTACAGCTGTGTCACGTAGTCCTGTTTTCCTTTGTGTTTGACATAGCATTAATAGGTTTTGAAGAATGCTCGTTTCAGGAGCCAGCACTGCCTTTTAAAGTTGTTTTTGTAAAGTTTGAAACATTATCTGATCCTGTTTTGGCATTCACTAAGTTGAATAAGATTTTGAAGACATGATGAGATGAAGGGATAGGGTCTGAAATAAACATTAATATTGTTATGGTAGAATTATTTCTACCGTATGAAAGATGGAAGAGCATTTCTTCTTTAAGTTATCTTCTATGTGCTGTGCTAACCTGTCCTAAGAATTTAAACACAAATGTCTGGTTTTCCTTCCTTATCAGAGTTCATTTCAGTACTAAGAGTCTGCTAGTGACATGTCAACTGTATCTGAAGGCTGGGAGTGTGCCAGCTTTTGGGCAGGGGAGGCAAATACTGAATATACATAAACATTTTTTCAGCTACGTGTGCCTCACATTAAAAGAGAGAGTGTTCATGGATTTTAAGTGGTAATAGTGTAAGCAATTTAACTTAAGTAGCTTTAAGTCACACTTCTGTCGACAGAACACTGATGCATCATAGGAATTTTGTCACAGTGTCTTGATTGTTCCTGTCCCCAGAGTGGTGAAAGTCAATAAATAGTCACTTGGTAATGCTCTGACGGAGGTAGTGGCCTTTTTTGTGAACAGTCAGCATCAGACAGTGCTGATAACATTCTCATTATGCTGTTAAGTTTTAACTGCCCTTATTTGATACAGAATTTCACTAAATCTCTAGAGGCAATTTTTTTGTCATGTCTTAATATAAACTTGTCTTACTATGTCTTACCTTATTATCGAAGGCAATTAGTGGGTGGTTGTTACTACAGAAGACAGAAAGTATACAAGGAAACTGAGTTTCTGGTTGAGATTTAGTAAGAAACTATCTAGTGTTTGTTGGAGGAAATACCCTGGCTAACAAGGGGGAAGGCATTGCAAGGAGATGGCAGTTTTTATATAGGACTAACTTCAACTGAAAGTAGCCATGACAGAAAACTTCTAATTATATTCATGGATAAATTTGCAAAATATTCTTGCTGAGAATTAAAATAAAGGCTGTAGTCAATGAGGTTGATATGGATCAGGGATTTCATCCATCACCATCTTGTAGTTTTAGCCAAAGTATTTGAATTAGCATAAAAAGCACAGTTTATTGTTATTTGAAAACATTAGGCATGCTTAAGATTACTTCTTGGTTTGTAGAATGAAATGACATTGTGAGGAAAGAAGCATCAATTGTTGTCAAAAATACAGACAACTCTCTGTTACGTAGAATAATGGAAAAGACCAAGGTTTCAGTTCTACTGGATTGCCCAGCTCCCTGCTGAAGGACGTGCTACCTGAAGGGCAGCATTAGGCAGGAGTGATCAGTGTGGGTTTGTGAGGCTCCATGTGTGAGCTCTGAGCTGGGCCAGCCCCAGTAGAACTGGCAACAAACTGAAACTGGAGTCCTGAAAGTAAACTACCTCCATGTGGTCTGTTGTATGTCTCTGGACTGTGCTCATCAGCTGTTTTCAGTGTGGGAAGTCCACAAGTCGGGCTCTTGTGTTTCATAAAAGCAGTTCTGATGTTTCAAAGTTGAGGTTGGCTTTGGTAGCAGTCAACAGCTATTGTGGGCAGAGATTATGATTTCAGAGAATATTGCCTTGGCCTGTGATGACTCTATGGAAGGTATTCAGTTCTTGTGCTTTCTCTGAAAATCAAGAATTTCTGTGATTGTAGATATACTGTCATAAGTGTGACTTGGAATAATAGCAGACTGAAAGAAAAATAAAGTGGTTGGTTGATCAGCTGGTATATCTTAGTGTTAGATGTTAGTATGGTGTCATGGTGTTAGTATGATGTCATATTTCTGTTGACTATGACTTCTTTTTATAATCAAATGAATTTTCTGGTTGAGTTTAGAGAGAAGAGGCACTGCCCTTTTACTTCATCTGAGAGAACATACAGAATTGTAATTTCTGTCCATTTAGGATTTCACTATTCTGTTTTGCTGTTTTCCTTGCATCAGGAAGTACAACTGATGTGTTACCATTTCAGTTGTATATATGTCAGTGTTTAATTTTTTCTCAGAAACACGTTAAAAGCATGTAACCATGGAGTTTTGCTTTTCTATGTTTTTGTTCTGAATTAAGAAACTAATTAACTGTAACCTACTTCAATTTGTAGGACACAGCAACTCATTCATAAAAATAGCCTTCAATTTTGATATGAGTAATTCCTCGTAATTTTTGGAAATTGGATGTTTTGCTTTGTCTTTCTCTTCTTTGCAATCTTGCAAGTGCTAATTTAGATAATTAATCTTTCCTGGCAGATAAGCTTTTAGAGGAAATCTTTGGTTCCCTCCATAAAACTAGGTAGTCTGAGGCATTCTCTGAAGGATGGTACTCATTTTGTGCCAAATTAAGATGGGAACTTTAAAGGAAACAGGGATGGGTAATAGAGTTTATGTACCATTTTGTACCCATTCTCCTTCTGTTTGGTTACTAATAGAAAATCCTTGTACATTCCCTTATGTTTTCCAGCCCTGAGCTGATCTATCAGTATTTGAATAATCTTCTGTTCAGCCACAGTGTGAAGCTCAATTTCTTTTAACATTTTTATTCATTGTTATCCTTGATGTAGCTAAGCTTTTCTGGGGGAGAAATAGGGAGGGAGTCTCTATTTTTTTTTTTTTTCCCCCTAACATGAAATGTATTTCTTCTCCACCTACTCTCTCTTTACTCTTCAGCAGCTTCTATGAGATTAGCTTTAATTTAGCAGTTCTTATAGCTGAAAAGAAACAGTAAAACATATCATCCAAAGCAGAGATGAACATAAAGAGATAAATGTTAGTGATTATTAATGAATTGTTAAATCCTCCTCTTGAATTGTAATACATAGAACAGAAATGCAAGACATAGCAGTTTAATGTCTGAGAAAGTGATAAATTCAGTTGTGTCTGATTCTGCAAACAGTGAGCTAATGCTTTGGGTATTTTTATGTTATTAAACTTTATGGTTTCAAATTAAAATAAATCTGTTGATAGATATACTACTTGTGTCATATTTTGAGTTCATCTTTATTATGAAGTGAATAAGCATATTTTGGGGTTAGTTGAAAGTCATGACCACAAGTAGACACTGAAAAATTAAAAAGAATTATGTATAACAGTGTTAATACATGAATTTTATTAAATATAGGGATTTGTCATATGTTTAGCAATATAGAAAGAGGTAATACTCCAACATCTTTGTTGACAAATTTAAGTTGTTTTTTTTTCTTTTAATTTGTATTTTGATATACTTTATTCATCAGAGAAAGCAACCAGTGAGATGAACACTGCAGAAGACTGGGGCCTCATCTTAGACATCTGTGACAAAGTTGGACAGTCACGCACAGGGTAAGTGGCTTAAGGAATTTTCTCCCCAAACTTCCCTCATACTCAGGTGAGGAATGAGATTTTCGTTACCTTATATAGACTTTTTTTTTTTTACAACAGCTGAATTTAAATTAAATTTGTTACAAGTAAAAGTTTCTGCTGAAATATTTTGCAGTTCCTCTGGACATTCTCGCTCATCTGTTAAAATTAGGACTCGTGTACAGCAGCTTTTTGCTGATGGAACAGAATAAATAAACTGATGTTTTAGCACTATTACTGTAAACCTAGGAGACTTCATGAGGGATTTTTCTTACAGAATCATAATCTATGTTGGAAGTGGCCTCCAAAGGTCATCCAGTCCAACCTCCCAGCTTCAAACAGGTCTAATTAGATCAGGTTGCTCAGGTGTTGGGTCTTGAATGCCTCCAAGGTCAGAGGTTTCACAACTTCTATGGGCAGTGTTTCAGTATTTAACTCCTACTACTTACTGAGTAAGTAAGTAAAAAATAATTCTGAAAGCTGATTCAAATTTCAACTTGTCTGTTGCATCTTGTCCTATGACTGTGCAGCTCTAAGAAAGAGAGTCTGGCTGCATCTTCTATGTATTCTCTCAATAATTGGTTGTAGAAAGCAGTAAGGTCCACTTTTTGTCTGCCCTTCTCAAGATTGAAAGCAGCTCTCCCATCTCTCCTTGTATGTGAACCCCCCTGATGGTCCTGGCAGCCGTCCATTGGACTTGACGGCAGTACGTCATGGCTTTCTTGCAGTGAGGAGTCCCAGACTGGTCAAAGTGCTCCAGATGTAATCTTAACAAGTGCAGAGTGGAGGGGAAGGATCACTTTCCTGGCCCTGGTTGGCTGTGCTGACCACGAGTTTGGTCCAGGTTGTGGTTGGTAGTCTCTGCTGTGAGGCTGCACTTGGTGACTCCTTTCACCCGATAGAACCTGCAGATCCTTTGCTGCTTTTCAGGTGGTCAGCTCTTGGCCTTTGCTGGAGCAGGCCATCCAAAATGCAACACCTTACCCTTGTTCTTGTTGAACTTGATGAAGTTCCAGTCTGCCCAATTCTCCAGCCTGTCTGGGTCCCTCTGAGTATTAACTCTGCCCTCCAGTGTATTGATTGTTCCTCTTCTTATTTTGCTGTGGTCAGTAAGTTACTGAGAGCAATGTTGGTCCCAGCAGAAATTGCTGAAGGATCCTATTAGGTACTGCCTGCTAGCTGGAATTTGTACCACAAGTGACAACTGTTTGAGCTTAGGAGGCCAGTTTTCCACCCACCTTATCCTACAGTGCCTGCAGTGGTGTGATAAGGAGACTACAAGGGCTTCAACTCTGTCAAAACTTTGCTAAAACCAAGGTATAAAACATCTGCTGCCCCATCATTGTCCTCGGCACCAGACCACCAGTGTCTTTGTCAGAGAAAACAACAAGGTTTTGTGTTTCTTCCCCTTGTTTTCAGAAACTGTTCTCTGACACTGGGGCTTTGATAAATGTACATCTTGAAAATGTGATACTAAATTAAACACATCTTAATATGGCTGCTAATGTTTCCATTGCTGATTCTTTACTGAGCTCTTCTGTAGAATTTATACATGAACTTGCTTTTTGGACAAGAAAAGTTAGAGTGTAATTGGAGCTAGCAACTAAAAGATACAGTTTAAAGACATTATTTCAGTGCATCTATAGTGTTTTTAGTCAGCACACTATTAGGCTTTGTAAAAGTTTTAAATACACCTGCTCAGAACATTGCCTTTAACAATTTAGGTAAGGAATAGACTGAAAAAAGAAGTTTTGCCATTGCTGCTATTTAGTGAAAGGCTTCTCTGAGAATGACTTGCATTGCCTTGTAAAACTGTGGGAAACTATATGAGATGCCAGACAGCAAAGTCCCACCTGGGACTTTTGTTCCAAAGGACAGGTTTGCAAATAAGATTATTCCTTGGGATTAGAGATGATCTTATAAATAGCATGGCACATTGAGACTTCTGTGCTCTTATGTATAACTAGTTAGGATAATGGTTGACAAATTGTTTTAGTCTGTATATGTATATCTACATTTCTGTTCCTTATACATGTCCTTATGCTGAACCTGTAACAGTAACTATGCTACTGAAGGCTTTGGTATTATATTTATTTGCTCGAATGTGTGTAGCTGCAAAAGACAGCAGTACGGACAAGGCCAAAGATATTCTGGTAAATCTCTGCAGCTAAATCCCTGTTATGATCTGTGAGGTTTGTGTTGGTTTTGGTCTGTGTTTTTCTGGTTTGAATTTGTTTTTTTTTTATAAAACTATTTTTAAAATAAAAGTGGGACTATAACCTTTTTAATATTTGCCCTGCTTGTAATAGGCTGCCAGCTGACTTGTTGCTCAGATTCAGATTCTGTTAAAACTTGCTGATAGTTGTTTTTCTTTGTTTTGGAGGTTTATGTCAAACCATAGCAAGGTAAAGCAAGACAATGTTCCCCATTTAGAAGTTTAAATGAGATATGCTTAGCTGTTTGAAATTCTCCTGCAGTTTAAATTCCTCTGACAAAGATGTTAGTCCTCTTAACTGGGATTGGCTTTAATCTTTTAACCCATTCTGCTCCAGTACAAGCTGTCTGTTACTGCTCTTGGCAGAAGTTTAGATTACAAAATCTCTGCTTTATGGGTTTTTTTGGTAGCAGACTGTAAGTTCCATTGCCCGAAGCCTTCTAGATGTGGATTGTCTTACACATGGAGCCACAGTAGACTTAGAAGGACTGTTATTCATTAAGTGGCACTTCTTGTCCCACAGTGCTGTATGGCACATTGTCTTACATAGGTCTGTCAAGTTGTTTGTGTCCAGACAAATTGTTGGAAACCTGTTATGCTACAAAGGTGCTATAATTTCTCTTAAATTATTTACAGTTCAGTAACAGAAATGCTACTGTTAGTTTTTTACACTGTAATACTTTCCTTACCCCAAATTGCAATTAGCTGCAAATGTTACCTTGCTTCCTTTAATCCAACCAAGACAGGTTTTTAGCAAGTTAGAATTCCACTGAATCCCTCTCTTTGCCTATTTTCTCTGTTTTTAGTGAATTTTAAAATTAGAGTTGATACCAGAATTTTCATGGGAAACACAGGAGAGACAAAAAATTAGGTAATATTTGACTTGTATACAATATATGGCCTATTTACAGTAGTATATATAGAATATTGCCATATGTAGGATAAAATTAATACTTTCTGCATGTTTCGCATATCAGTTGATGAAAATTTGTCTAATTATAGGACAATCACAATTTTTAATCTCTGAATTTGTTTTAGCAACTCATACAGCTAAGCAGGCATATCACATCGTTTGCATCCTGGTTTATGGCAAAATTATTATCTCAGTGAGCAAGTTGCCTTTTCAACATGGAAATATGATTAAAATGAAGGTTTTACTGTTAGAGGCACCCCCTCCCCATTTTTGTACAGCATTATTGAAAACTTGTTTATTTTAAAAACTTTGATCACATGGTGTGATAGTCTGGACTGTGCTGTGCAGGGCCATGAGTTGGACTTGGACAGTCTTTGTGGGTCCCTTCCAGCTCAGGATATTCTATGATTCTGTATTTGACTGACATTTTAAATCTGACTACAGGAAAGGTATTTTGCATAGTGTTGCTTTTCTGCAGTGAAAATGCTTACACAACTGAGTCTATAGTTTATAGCTCTGAATAAAATAACACTGTAAAATTTGAATGATTCATTAAACAGTAAAAGAAAAGATTAAAGGCCTTGTATAGGTATATTTTAGCATAAGGTGCTTCCCTCCCTCCACTTCCTCAGTCAGTTCAGTGCTAGCCACTTCCTAAGTTTAATGGTATTTGAATATGGCTTTGAGATTGTTGTACCATTTGTATTTATTTCATGAGATATATCAGTCTACATGTTTGAAACTATCACAACTTCAGTTTTTCTCCAGAAAAGTTACTTAATAAAAAAAAAGATGGCTAAAAAAAAAATTAAGTCAGTGACCAGGGGAATACACCAGTGGTTGAGAAAATAGAAATGTTCCTTGTGGCACTTTGTTGGGGGTGGGTATTGGAAAATTGTCATTGAGAAATGGTTTGTCTGTATTGCTGCTTGCCTAACTTTGTCCTGATTTCTTAAGGATTAATCACTGCCTCAGTGAGTCAGTATTCTGGTTAGCTGTTTCTCCTTTGGTTGTTCTTGTGCCTGTTCATGCAAGAGAGAGCAGCAAAATTGCTTAGTTGATAGTTTTCCAAAGTACCTTCTATTTCCCCCCCCCCAGATTGCACAATCTTGGTAGCATTTGACATAGTCATTGCAGTGTATGTCTCAGGCTGACCAGGAAGCTCTTTGACTAGCTTGTTTCTGAAGGTGCAACAAGGAAAACTGAGTGGCAGTGTAGTGCCAGTTGGTTACTTTAGACTGTAAATGAGCAATAAATTCCTGAAAATATGTGAAATGTCTTGTGCAGAGTAGAATTTTATATTGCATTTGCTGCTATTTTGTCTTTGTTAAATAAAGTATAATTAGAATTTTAAAAATTGTTGATTTTACTTTCTAAAGCTAAACCTGAAATTTTTTGTGACTATTTTCTGGATATATTAGTATATGATACCGTATATGATACATAGCTTCTGTTATATCTTGCCATATTTTTTTCCTATTGTTTTTTTTTTTATTACTACACACTGTGGTACCGCTGAAATTTTGATTATAGACTCAATGGAGCAGAACTGTGGCCCAATATTTGTATCGTATGGTCTGGAGAGATGCCTAATAAGTAGAATTCTTTATTCATAGGGCGTGTGCTTCCCTCTGGTTTCTACATACTGCTTGTCATAATTTACACACTAAATTGTATGATGCATTAATTAGAAGAAAAATAACAATTACAGTTCTGTCTAGAACAGGTTTTCTTACTCTGTGTGACTAAACATTAGTAAGTCTGGATTATTTTGTTATGTAGGTGTAATCAAGTTTTCTTATTTTAAACATTTGAGCATGTAAAACTTTCAACACTCAAATATCAATCATTTCTATTAAATATATGAGCAAATAGATTATATTTAACACACTTGAACAATCATTTGGCTTTGAGGCTTTGTTACTTCTTTCCTTTTGCAAGACTTTGGATTCCGTAGTTAAAAAAACCAGGCTGGTGGTCCCGTGCTAAACTTAAAAATGGACATGCACTTTTTTGAGCTTGCAGTCATATCACATTGTTGATCCTGCTCATAAATTAATAGTTAAAAAAAGCAGTTATTCTTGAACTTTTAGTATGTATTCTTTCTCAAAGCAAATATATAAGTAGTCTTGCCTAGTTAATAGATAAAAGGTAGTACTTGCCTTACAGCCTTTGTAATAATTGGTTATATGAGGGTATACACTGAAGGATATGTACTTGTGCTGAATGACAGCATTTTCTATAATTAGTAACATTAAATATGAGGTGGACATTTCTGTAAAATGTAGACACTGCCAAATATAGTATAGCCAAGCAGTGGTGTAACTTATACCTAAGTTTCATGTTAGTTCTTGGATACCAGTTCAATCAAAAAATACTTTTACTTCTAGAAAAAAACTAGTTATAAATGCATAAACTTCATATATGTGTAAAATCTCTGTTTTTATTTACCTTCTTTTGTTCTCTTTCCCTACTAACCCTCTTTCAGAGTTATCTTGTCAGGGCGATTCAAAAAATATTGTTTGTATGCCCATGCTAATTCCCTACCCCAGCTTTCCACTACCTTTAAAGACAGAACAAAATAACAGAAGGTCACACATATTGTAATATGCTAAACTGCCTGAAACTCCCTTTCAAATTCTTTCTTGAAGTTGCCTTTCCTGTTATTTGTATCTACCGTAATATAGGCAAGACTTGAACTCTGTATTTAATTGTTTTGAAACTTTGATGTACAATGTCAAACAGGTTTTTTTAAAACTTGTTGTTTCATTGCGTGTCTTCTTTATAAAGTTATTCTGTAGACTAGAAGAGACTCTGAGGAATATAGTGGTGGCAATTCAAAACAAAGGTAGTAAAAGTGTGTTGGTAAATCAGTATTAATATATGTGTGAAATATAAACGAGTTGGTGCACAGACTACAGAGAATTTCAGTTTTCTAATTTTAAGGGATTTTATGCATTTCTGGAATATGTGCAGTAGTTCTCTTTAAGTACAAAAAGTAACAAATTACTGAGTGATTTTGATAACTAAGAAAGCTACAAATCCTACAGATAGAAATGGCTACAATTGCCAACTGTGTTAATTTATGGTTTTAAATGTTGCACTTACAAGCTACTGAATAATTTACTGACAATGTTGAGGAGAGCTTGCTGTCTGTTAAAGTCATCAGCATTGTCATGTGTGCAATAGGAAATGTTCGTTCCATTACACCTTTTAAAAATCTGTCTTGTATTTTTTAGGCCTAAAGACTGTCTCCGCTCTATTATGAAAAGAGTGAACCACAAAGATCCTCATGTTGCTATGCAAGCATTAACAGTATGTTCTTTTTAATGTAGTGATTTTTCTTCCTGAAAAGTTATATTGCACAAAATCTCTGAGTTTTAATCTTTCTTTCATTAGCTTCTAGGAGCATGTGTATCAAACTGTGGCAAAATCTTTCATTTGGAAGTCTGTTCAAGAGATTTTGCCAGTGAAGTAAGCAATGTGTTGAATAAGGTAATGTATTGCATTGATTTATACATTTCATCTCTAAGTGAAATCAGAGATTTGGGATAGTCTGCAAGTGGAATGGGATCTGCTTCGGGAAGACTGGAAAGGGGCAGAGGGGGCAGGATAGAAGGTTACTGGGAAGACTTTGGCTATCAGAAAGAACTTCCTGAAAGCCACTTTGCAATACTTACTTAGGTATTCTCTTTGAGGGAGTTGCAGTGGGTTAATTTATAAAGAAACTAATTAATTGTCACGTTAAATAACAACAGTGAAACACTAAATACAAATGTAGTAAAATGGAGATAATGCAGGGCTTCAATGTAACCTTATCTTGCTTTATTTTAGGCCTAGCACATATTGTACTAGTACAAACATGATGCCAGAGTACTATTCTCCCTTTCTAATAAAGGTGTCTTTGAGTGGTAAACTCAACTGCGAAAGAAAGTGTCTAAATAGTTTATATTGACAGAAACATAGAATTACTTGAAATTAACACCAGATTTCTGCATTATTTAACTAGTTTCTACTGTCCATGCAGGGTCATCCAAAAGTTTGTGAAAAACTGAAAGCCCTTATGGTGGAATGGACTGATGAATTCAAGAATGATCCGCAACTTAGTTTAATATCTGCTATGATAAAAAATCTTAAGGAGCAAGGAGTTACTTTCCCAGCTATTGGTTCACAGGTATATTAGATTTTTGTGGTTGTTCTCAAAGAGTATCACAAATTCTTTTTATTCTCAGTTCTGTATTTTACAGTCTGTAGTCTTGAATTCTAGAATGTGTTTGGAAAACAAAATGAAAACTTAATGAAACTTTGAGGAGTGAAATGCTCTCATTTTTGTATTGCAAATGAATACAAATCAAAATGGTGAACTAAATGCATTGTCAGTTTTTTGTTGGATTCATTTTTGCATCTTTCACTTTTGGCTAGGCTGCTGAACAGGCAAAAGCAAGTCCAGCGTTAGTTGCCAAAGATCCTGGTACAGTAGCCAACAAAAAGGAAGAGGAGGATTTAGCTAAAGGTGAGTGCATTTACTTGCTGATATGATGCATATATTGATAAATATCAAATAAAGCAGGAACAAATGCTTAGCTTCCTTCCTCTAGGTGAATAGTGTATTTATGGACTGGGGTTATGATTGCCGTTCCTTTCTTTTGTGTACTCTTGTTGACAGGTTAGAGGGTTACCAAGTATTCTATGGGTAAAAAAAAAAAAAAAAAAACCAACAAAAGAAAAATTCCCGATTTTTACCTTTTTTTCTCCCTTATCAAAGTGAAACAAATCCTCATGTTAGGGTCATGCCTCTACTATAGAAATGCTTGATGCAAGTGCTGTACTTGGATTTTTCCCTTTCCTGGGGCAAGGGAAGCACATTTGTTTGCAATTTAGACATTTGATGGAAGAAGAAAATAAATATTATGGTATAAATTGTATGCAAAGTATTCTGGGTATACTACTTTTATTACTTTGAATACTGCTTCTGTAGTATACCTTAAGCTTTTATTGCTGTAAACATAAATGACTGCTAAATGTCTCACATTGGTGAACAAAACTAGGTTTCTTTTGATAAAGTGTACTTAAAGGTAGTTTAATGGTCCTATACCAGATGTGTGTGAAAAGTTATTCTTAGAATGGTTTGATATTTATGGTTGAGAACTGTTTTTTGAGGTCAAACTTCAGGAATGTAAAGGCATGAAATGTTATGTCTTTTATGTGGGATGGTTTTAGGCTTAAAGTTGTTAACAGTGGCTGTTCACTATATGAGTGAAGTTCTTGTGCTAGTAGTTGGTGGATGTTTGCAGTTTCTCATCTTAGCCTTTTTTTTAGCTGTTATTTAGTATGACATTGATTTATTTAAATCATCATTAGCCAATATGAATATGTAACTAATGTTTTTTTCATCAGTCAGTCCACCAAAGTCTATTTGAGTCTGTGTCTCAAAGGTCCACATTCTACATGTTTTCCGGTATTTGTTTTCTTTGGTTTTGTGTCCACTGTGTCCCTTCTTAAACATGATAGATTTTTTTTTCTGCAAACTTGTAGGGGTTTAATATGAATGAAACCTTTCTGCTCAGTCAAGGTTTGTTGAAAATGTCCCAGAAATGTGAAATTATTCAAGGAATGATAGGGAGAAAAAAAGGAATGACAAGATTTTGCTTGCCTAAGCAAAAATCATTTTGTCAATTATAAAATAGGCACTTCTTTACTATGAAGGTCACCAAGCACTGGCACAGGTTTCCCAGGGATGTCATGGTCTCTATTCTTGAAGATATGCAAAAGTTGTCTGGACAGTGTCCCAGGCAGTCAGCTCTAGGAAACCCTGCTTTACCAGGGGATTGGACATAATGACCTCCACAAGTTCTTTCCAACCTCAGCCAACTCATGTGGTTCTCTGACTCTGTGAATCCAGGCTAAAGGCTTCTGTCAAGCAGAGAAACTAGGACAGCTGTATATTTTTAATGTTTTAAGCAATCTGTAAAAGTTCAACATAGCCTAAGATGTAAAGTAAGTATGTAAATACTTTACATCAGTTCAAGGTTCTAACAATAACAATAAAAATGGATGACTTAACTGAATTATCCCATTTGTGCTTGAATGCTGTTTATTCATCCTGTCCATGTTGAAAGCCTCAGTAAATCTATAAGCAGAGTAGTGCTCTCTAGTTGTAAATCATCTTTTTGGTTTTTTACCATTATTTCTAAGAGAAAGGCAGAGGGTGATTAAAGTATAACAGGAATTAAATTCTACTGAGAGTTTTCACAGAATTAAATCTTCATATCATTCAACCCATTTTTATAGGGAATTTTCACCTGGGTTACTCTTCTTTTTTAGCTATTGAACTGTCACTAAAAGAACAAAGGCAACAGCAAACAACACTTTCCAGTCTGTATCCAAGTACCTCAAGCCTTTTAACAAACCACAAACATGAGGGTCGAAAGGTTCGTGCGATCTATGATTTTGAGGCTGCTGAAGACAATGAATTAACTTTTAAAGCTGGAGAACTTATAACTATCCTTGATGACAGGTAATTTATATAGAATGTGTATATTAGAACCATATTAGACTGTAAAAATGAATTGGAAATAATTGTTTTCTATATAGAAGCATAATTTGGAATACAATGTCATGGAAACACATTTACATGTGAAATAATTCAGTTATCTCCTAGATTTTTTACAAATAAATATAATTGCACAACAGTTCTTGTATCTACACAATACATTCTCTGCATATAAACAGAGATATATTGTATTTCTGTGCAAGTAATATAAAAGCCTTTACTATACAATTCCTCTGAAAACTCCATGTGAGTATGAGTTTTATATTATATATTTATATATATTTACATTATTTATACTTATGATTATATTTTCATTATATATATTATTATATATTTTTATTATTATTATTTATATATTTTTTTTATCTTTAGTGATCCTAATTGGTGGAAAGGTGAAACTCACCAGGGTATAGGATTGTTTCCATCTAATTTTGTAACAGCTGATCTTTCTGCTGAGCCAGAAATGAGTAAGTAACATTACATTTATGTATATATGTTAAATCCTGCCATGGCCCAAGGAATATTTCTGTAGTGATTCCCTTTCTGTTATGATGGAGTTCAGTTGCAAGTTAATGTGGTAATTGAAGTTAAACTGAGGAGCCCTTGCTGTGCTCTAACAAACAACAGACCTATCATTGTGTCAGACCAAGGCTGCCCAACTTGGCTTCTACTGAAAATTGTGGTGCTGTCTGCTCCTGGCTTTGCCAACAGCTTCCTTGAGACTTGTTGAATCACACCTAGATAAATGTGGGCAACAGCAGCTTTTCTTCAAATTGCCTTTTTGCCCAGTTGCTTTTCAAATGTCAAGAAACTAGTAATGTTTAAAATTTTCACGGTAGATATTTCAAATGTGAAGAACGTAGGCAATATAGTAGCTATATAATATTTATATCATTATTTGTTTAGTTTTATTTTATAAAACTAAATCTACCTGTTTATCTTGCAGTGAAAGCTGAGAAGAAAACAGTGCAGTTCAGTGATGAAATTCAAGTAGAGACAATAGAACCTGAGCCTGAACCAGTTTATATTGATGAAGTAAGCATGGTGAAAAGTACTGATTCTCAACTGCTGGTACATTTAAAGATGTGATGTTTAACCTTTCTTCCTGTACTTCAAAAACAATAATCAAAAGAGTATGGGGAGGGAAAGTTTATTTAATTAAAATAAAAAGAAATCTGCAGTTATTCCCATTTCTTCAAAGCTTCTTGAAGCTCTTAGGAATTTCTGAAACTGAATTTGAAAGTTGCATTCCATTTAGGGCCCTACTCACAGATTGTACATCTGTTTACCTCCAAACTAGAAGCATTGTGTTTAGTTATATATTTGCTTTCAAATTTTGTTTTATGCACTTTAGGATACCTCACAGATACTCATCTTGGCTACTACCATAAATTTATTTCCAATGTAACCACCACTGTCTACTCTCAGGCTCAAAGATATCTTTCCATCTCTGAAAATGGAATGTTTTTCCCCTGCTTTTTTCTTTCCCTCTTCTCCACACAGGTTTTGTCATTGTTTTTTGAAATGAGAAAACAGTTATTGCCTTCCTAAAATCCTATTTAAGTCCTATCTCAAAAACTTTTCCTCCCAAGAGATACTAGTTTGTTATCTGCCAAAATAGCTTATCTCAGGCCTGCCTTGAGATGCATTCCTGCTTTTGTTTTCTGTGACTCCATGTTTGTTTTTGGTTTAGTGTCTTCTTTTATTCTTCAATTTGCCATAGTATAATATTTAAGTAGTTTATTTGGCTTCTCCCTGCCTTTCCAGTTTTTCAGGAGGGAAAAACATGGTTTTATTTTCTACTTTGATACAACCTATATAACTCTGGCTTGATAAAGGCTATTTATTTGATAGCACTCAGCTAAAAAATGATTTAAAATTATTTACATATGTTTCATTAGGCAATATAGTTCACTCCAAGACGCATTTTTCAAAGAACTTATGCCTGGTCATTTTCTAACCTTTGGTATTTTTATTATAAAACAGTTGTGCTTAAACTGGTTAATCAAGGACAACTTATTCTGAAGGCAGCCATACAACTCCTCCAAACATCATCTTAAAATTTTGTGCATATTGGTAATGACATGGCTCATGTACTGAATAGGCCTCATACACTTCAAAGTACAGGATAGCAGAGTAGCTTTTCATTGAATTTGAAGTACTCCCTGAATGTATTCTGTCAAAACATTTCCAGTAATCCCACTAGGTGGTGTTATTGCATATGAAATAACTAAGATGGAAAAATAGAAACTGCTCAGAAAGTACTGTTTAGAAGGACTTTTAGGAATAAAGGAGTATTCTTCATGTTCCCCTTGTTACAACTGGCTTTTCCTTCTTCAAGCATTTTAATTTCTGTAAAGCAGCATGTATGATTAATATTCTCTTAAAGGTAGTCTAGATGATTCTCAAGTGCCAAGAGATCAAAATGTCTGCTGTAAACAACTGCTTTAGTTTACTATCCTGAAAGTGATAATTATACAATTTGTATTCTAGGATAAAATGGACCAACTCCTGCAGATGTTGCAAAGTGCAGATCCATCTGATGACCAGCCAGACCTCCCAGAATTGCTTCATCTTGAAGGTAAGAAAAGATAATGAGTTTTTTTTATTGTTGTTTATGCTGAATTGAAACTATTTCAGCTTCATGTGCACACAAGAAGCATGACTGAGAAAAGTGCCTCAGCCATAATTATTTTCTCACTTCCCATTTCCCACGTGCAAGGGACCAAAGTACAAACTGTTAACTTAAAAATCAGACCACTCCTCTCTTAAAACTATTGTCTATATTATTTTCCTTTTCAAGACCTAAGAATACTTAATTCAATCATATTCATCCATTATTTTTTTCCTTCATAGAGTAGCACAGCATGAGCGGCAAAAGGAGTGTAAAGAAGGTTCCACGAGAGGAAGCAGAAACACTACTAAGGTTTAGAGCAGATCTATGAGTGTCCCACATGCTTTTCACTTGCATGTGTATTTGTATGGGAGTTGCACATTAACAAATACTTTATAGAGTGCTACAAATGATACTAGTCTTTTATAGTCAAATTATTCAGGCTACCTCTTCATGAAGGCATTATAGACCATTTTTGGTCTGCTGGATTGGTAGATGCACCAAAACTTTTGGGAGGGAATTTTGAGAAGGAAGAAAAGCAACTTGCCGATTATGAGACAGAAAACAGGGTTAGATTGATAATTCAGGTAGGACCAGACTTTGTTCAGAAAACAACAGGTTCTACATCTGTCTAGAAATTAATAAATAAAAAGTGCATAGGTTTGTTTGGATATCTCCCATTTTTCCTCAGTCATCTAGTTCATTATGCCTGTAAATGAATCCTGTTTTAGGAACTGCGCATCAGTGACATGTCTGCACATACCCTCGTTACACTAAAGCTAAAGAGGGTTAAAAAGAAACATGACTGGTTTTATTCTTTCAAGTCCCAAATATAGCTATAGAGGCTGTTGTCTAAGAAGCAGATTGCCTGTATCTGGTCCGGGACAGAGGCAAAGACATTAAAGGTATGCTTGTCAACCAACCTCCAGATACGGCTTACATTAGGATTTCCTTCAAAATGCATTGTGAGATTGTTAAAACGATGCTGAATTTTATATTGAACTGTGGGACTGGTCACAGAATCTGAAAGCAGTAGTGTGGTCAGATTATTAGTCTCCAGCTACCTACAACAGCACTTGCCAAACATATGGTTATGTATATTTCTACAATGCCAATTCAAGATGACTTGCTCTACGCTTAAGTAGGCTTTGGTGAGCTACTGTTTTTGGTGTAGGTTCTGGGAATTTTTTGTTATAGATATGTTTCGGATCCTTGATTCCTACGACTGTGACAGGTGCTGGTGAACATGTGACAGAAAAACTCCTTCATTTTCTTCTGTCATCCACATGTCCAGTCACAAATGTTTTTAAATTCGAGGTCTCGTCCTAGCATGTTCAGGAGCCCAGGGTTTGTGGTTGGCAGCAGAGCAGTCATGATGTTAGTGTACAGGCATCTAAGCCACATTTAATGCTATACATAAAATCAGGCAGAACTTAGACCAGGTTTTACATCTTTTCCCACTTCTGTCAATGTATTACTGATCCAAGGTTCAAAAAAGCAGATGGGTACCTCTCATACAACTCCTCTTTCATAATGCCCTTTTGCTCATCATGGCCCAGATGTTTTCAAGACCTTCTGCATTTCTAATATCCAAAACTTCCCTTTTAGCTTCCATGTCAGTTTATTTTACTTTTAACGAAATCTGTCATTCTGTTAATTGACAGTTGGATGGAGCCCATACTCTTGTGCTGAAAGGAGGCAAGGGGTGCCTTTTTGTTTGTTTTAATGCTTTTCCATTCTGCTTCTGGTAAACTTCTGTGTTGGTTTTTGCACATGTTAGTGGTTTGAAAAAGCTTCCTTTCCCCAATTCGGATTCCAGCGAGAGAAAAATGTGCTCTTAGTGTCTTTGATGTGCAGGTGTTTGAATCATTACAACCAGTTTTCTCCTTCATTGTTTTCATAGTCTTTTTATAGTAATGTTAGTTGAGCAAATGATTTGCAGTGCCAAATTTTCTTCCTTGAAGAAGAGATCCCTTTTCAGATTTAGTTGTACTTTTTATGCAAAATAGTTTCGGCTTTATGCTTCCTTGATATTAAATGTGTTTTGTTTCACTTTATTTTAAAATGTACTTCTACTGAAAACTTAAGCTGGATCTCATTCTTAAGTTGTTCATGATGCTATCTCTGTTACTATAATTTTTTGGCATGCTGATTGTAGTAATGAACTAAAAAAAATAAATTAGACTAGCATCTACGCATTTATACCTGGTAATTTTTTTTCAATTGCTTTCTGACTGTGAAGTATAGAAATGTTTATTACTCTGATGTATTTTAATGTCTTTCTATTCTAGCAATGTGCCACCAGATGGGACCTCTCATAGATGAAAAGCTGGAAGATATAGACAGGTAAAAAAAAAAGTCATGTCTTTTGACTCAAAATTCATCCTTAGAAATAATGTTACTTAGTGATATCTTAAGCATTTCTATGAATACAGGTGTATTTATTAGTAGTTTCTCCTCTGGGAAGAGTAATTAAGTTTTTTTCCTCTAGTCACATAATATTTTATAGTATTGTTCTGTATGATGCTCTGGCAGTTGGTCAGGCATCGCTTCACAGTAAAAATATGTTGCTTATCACAACTCATGAAATTTCTCTGTATTGCCTGTTCTATAATGTAGTTATCTAAATTGTAGAATAAATTGTCAAATATATTTTCTAGGAAACATTCAGAGCTTTCAGAGCTCAATGTTAAAGCAATGGAGGCTCTTTCTTTATATAACAAACTGGTGAATGAGGATCCGATGTATTCCATGTATGCAAAATTACAAAACCAACAGTATTACATGCAGTCATCTGGTGTTTCTGGCTCTCAGGTATGTATGCAACCTGTAATAGCCATTGACCTTACTAAATGCATACTGACTGAGCAGTGTTTTCTCTCAGCACAATATGTAAACAAAAATAAAAATGTTTTCAGCTGCAGGCTTTGGATATTCTTTTGCAGGTTCTAACACTTTTAGTTTTTATCTGGTTGGTTCCTTTTGATCAAGGAAAAAGCCCTCCCTAAGCTTTAAGTTGCACATAAAATTAAAAATTAAAGCTTCTGGGGCTTTGCCGAGAGGCTCAAAGAAAGTAAAGAACCAAGGGTGTACAATTCTTGGTTAAGATTATGCCCTTCCCTGTCTACTCAGATAGAGATAACAGTCAACATAGAAATGCTGCTATGAAAGAATTACCATTTTTAACTTTAGTAATTTAAATTAGAGAAAACTGAAAGGGTTGAGAGGATGTCTTTAAGTTCTGAAGTCAGATACTAAATAACAAATTTTCTTGTGTTTTATTCTAATAATCCTTTATTTAACTTCCTAGGTTTATCCAGGGCAAACTCAAAGTAGTGCATATTTGGTGGCAGGGAGTGCACAGATGGGCCATATTCAAGGTTACAGTCTTCCTCCTGAACAGCTCCCTTCCCTCAGCCAAGGCACAGTTACTCCATCTGCCAGCTCAGTACTGCCTGGCCAGCCTGCACAGACGTCTTACACAAAGTAATTTTAAATATTTTCCTATTCAATTTTAAATAAATTTAAACATGATAGGAGTGCAAACAAGACTTTTTTTCTTACGGAATTATAATTATAAACACAAATGAAAGATACTTTAGTGCAATTATTTTCAATGTGCTTTTTATTGGTGTCATGTGTTTGGTAAAAATTCCTGACAAACTTCTAACTTTTCTGTTGTTTTTATCATGTTCTCTAATTTTTAACTTTCTACATATGACAATATGTAATTTATAGAGCTCTATATTTCTTTTATTAAAAAAAATTAGAGAAAATTAGATAGACATGACTTAGCAGCAGTATCAAGTTTTAATACTACTTACACATTTAATGATGAAGATTATCTTTTGCTCTGGCTGGCTAAGTATAATTTCTGAGAGTATATATTCTACTGTTCTTTTTTTTTTTAATATCTTACCATAGAAGAATGGAGAGAATTCCACTCATTTTGGGAAAAGTGAATGGGCTCTGAGTACATACTAATATGCAGCTTGCCCATATTAAGAAGTTACAAGAGGCTTTCTACATCGGGTAGATGGACAAAGATGCACACCTATCTGAAAAAGTTTTGAATTGACTTTAGGAAAAGATTAGGGGGTTTTTTTGTTTAGTTTGGGGTTTTTTGTTTATTTTGGGTTTAAGGGTGTTATTTTTTTTCTTTGGGTGTTTTGTTATTTTTTTGGAGGTTTTTGAGTTTATTTTTTTTTTTTACTCTCTGTGTAAAGTAATTTTACTCTATTAAGTCAGGAGAGACATTCATCTTGTGAGTCATTAATGTATTTCTTAGTTTCTGTCCCCCAAAGTTACTTATTTGGGAAAGGAGGGCATATATTGATAAAGTGTATATTTCACCTGATTTGTTTTGCTGTTTAAAAAAGTTGGTTAGATTTTTAAAAGAGTTATGGAAGATAGATGGCATTCCATATTGCACCCTAAAATTAAACAATAATACAGATTCATGGTCTAATTTTAAATCAATGGGAGGTGTCTTATATGTGTTTAAATATGATGAGTGTGTTTGAGTTTTAATGGGAATACTAACTGGCTATAGTGTTAAATATGCAAGGTGCCCTAAGTTAAGAGATTTTTGTGTGTGAATATAGACAATTAAAGAAGCAGTAAAGTGTTGCTGTTCTGTTGGTAAATTCTTTGTAAATTCAACTTTAATTTTTTACAATTTTTTCTTTTTTTTTTTCAGTGCAATGGTTGGCTCTGTTGCAGGAAGTACTTACTCTAACCAGGCTTCTGTGTATAGTCCACCACCTGCTACTGTTGATGTTGCTGCTTATCAAAATGCTGGAACTAGTATGTCCCAGGTGCCAAACTATAACTTAGCATCTACATCTCTGCCACAGACAGCAGGCAGTCAGCAAGCACCTCCACAACAACCACAGCCTGCACCACCTCAGCAACCACAGCATAGTTACTCACAGAAGGCTCTGCTATAGGATCCAGGACTTCTGATTCCTAATCTTCTTTAACTTCTGCAGTTGGCAATTCTATGAGTTTCTTTAATCTCTTTAAACTCTGTTTATCCTCAGCTTAATAAGAATCTCTCTTGGTGAACAAGTTCAATTTGCACTGACTTTTTAGGATTTTTTTTTTAATTTTGCGGAGGAACTGATATATTTAGGAGATCTACTTTCTTTTAAAATGCCTAAAAATTGGTACAAGAGTATTTATGTATGGTAAAATTGGCTAGTCTGTGAAAATTCAACACTTGCAAACTGTTGTGGCATATATGTTATGTACATATAGTGTGTGATTGCAGTAGTGCCCATTTCGTATAGCTGTGGTGGTCTTGTGAATATATTTAACACAATGTTTAAAAATAATTTACTATTTTATTTTAATCATGAACTTACAACCATATTTCATAGTTTTGTCTAGTTTGAAGACACATGTGATGTCTTTTTCCAATACAGGAAAAGCAGTAATTCTGCATATCATGGTTACAATTACAAGCTAGGGTCTCTATATAAATTTACAAACTTATCTGAGTCTAGATTTCACTACTTCTTGAATTGAACACAAGTGTATCATGACTATTAGATAGCTTATCTACCAAAGTAAGCTTGTTAACTAGTAAGTGATTTGGGAGGATAACAGCAAATTATGGTTCTGCTTCGGACATAGTTAATAACTTAAAACTACTATTCAGAGGCTGCTAAACATATCATGGGACCATGCAACAGATCAGAATCTTGCATTTTATCATGAGAAGCATGTAATTTATTTTTTCCAAGTTGTTTTTTACAATGAGAATCAGAACTGTATTCTGTGTGTTGATAGAGATTACACCAAAGGAAGACAGGAATTGAGTTGGAAGAGAAACAACAGAGTTTTAAAGTGGAACACACAATATGAATTACACTACTTTATTCCAGTCTTCGTAATTAGAACTTGGAGAATTACGGACATAAAATCACTTTGCTGAACAAACCTTCAGGGCTTCGTTTTCTCTCTTGTGGCCTTGCTTAGCAATTTGTTCTGTTTACTGTTCTAACACAAACAATTCTGCCTTAAACGTCTGTTTCAATTTTCAAATGTACATTTGCATTTATTAGCCCTTCTATAGTATGAATAGTTTATGAAGCATCTCATTTTAATCCACTTTCAGGTTACTTTGAATTCTTTTCTGCAGCAACATGCAGTAGCCTGTTTTAAACCATTGTGTTTCTCAGTAACTTGGCCTGCTGGCTCTTCAAGGCATTGTATTTTCTTTCTGTGGCTGAGGTGCTGCAAAAGAAACATGGTAATGGAAGGCAGCATTTTAAGTGTGCTTGATCTGAGTTTCTTGTAAAAAGGCAGTTGTTACTTTGCTTTTATATTCAGTCTAGTAATGCATCCTAGTTTTGTCTTTTCCAGTTATTCTAATTCCTCTTAGTGCAATGCTAGATGGCTTCAACATCAAATCTGTGGTTTTAGTCTTGTTAGTGTGTATGTCAGAAATTGTTTGCATTTGTGTACTATATTTTGGTGTGATGCTTCTGGAATTAATGTTAACAGTTGTACATTATGCTATAAAATGACCTTGTTTATCCCATACACTCCTGCATCTGTTCAGTTACCAAACTTGCCCTTATTTCACTATTTTAATTGACGCTGGTGTTTTGCCAGATGCTTTCAGATGACTACTTTGCATAACTTTTGACTGAGGTGGTTACAAAACATGCCCCTATCTGATCTGTCCCAGTTGAGATGTTCTAGCCAGCTGGTTTTTCTAATACCAGATTATTCACTTTTTTTTTTTTTTTTTTTTTCCTCTGGAAGTCTTAAGTACCCTTGCAAACTGTCATTAATGCTTCAGTACTTGGTGTCATCAGAAAAGCCTGTGGAATTTGAAGAGAAATACTAAAAAGACAAAACACAAGATATTTTGTTATAGATGATTTTTTATGGATTGAAGAGGTGATATCTTTAGAAAGGACACATAGTCTAATTTAGATCATGTTCTCTGTGTCCATTAGGTACCATATTCCAAAATCAATGCATATAGAAATGTATAATTAGACACAAAAGTGAAAATAACTTTTTATACTATAATTCTTAGTCCTCGATTCAAGGAGAAGCTTGACACATCCAAGATGGTCTGTCTGACATTGACTATTGTATTTTTAGGTTTTCACATGTCATGTCACGTGTTCTCTAAGAAGGGCCTGTGGAACTTCTGGACTTAAATGACCCAGCAAAAATACCTTTTGTTACTAATTTGTCACTGTTTTTAAAATTCCTGAGGTCTTTCCTTGACCTACAGAAATGCTTGTTCCTGATTTTTCATTTGAACATGCCTTACATGTATATTTAGCTTTTCTACTTTCTTTTGGTCTTGCTTTCTGCTTATTTTGGGCATTCATCCATGTTTTTGAAAATTAAAATCACCTTTTATATTCCTCATGATCAAAAAAATCCACTTGCTAGAATTCAGTGCCCCTCCAATTTAATGAAAGTTGTGAATATAAAGGATGGATACTTTCTGTTTTCCTTCCTGCCTTTATTAAAGTCTTTAAAGTATCTCCTGTAACAGACTGGGAATTTTAGTTGACTTTGAATCAAATTTCATTGTCTACAGCTGATGCAGTAGAGCACTATGTTTTTAGGTTCAGAGTCTTAGTGTTTCTGTGCAATGTATATTTTCTATTTCACATGCAGTTTTCAGATTAAATTGAATTTGGAGCTGTATTGCTTCATATTGATTTTTCTCATCGGAAAAGATTATTTTGTCTTCTTGTTTGGTTGTGTCCTGTATGCTCAATACTCTAAAGTGATGCCTTCTCCTACCTTGCTAGATGCTGTCATTGCATGAATTCCTTCAGTTATCCTCTTGTATCCTCTCTGATGACTTAGAAGTTGTTTGTTAGTTCATCTACTCTCTGTGGGTTTGGTGTCATGAACCTGGAGCTGCCGTTGCTGGTGCTTCTCTTCCAGGATTTATTCTCAGATTCCTCATTATGCATTGTTTTGACCAAGTTCATATATATTCTACCTTACTGTAGTACTGGACTGTAGTTCTGTAGTACTGTAGGTGAACAGGGGAAAGTACAGCTACAGTTATGGTGTGGAAAAGCTTTTTTAGCAATTAAATAAGTGTCAGAATGTTTAACATTTGAGGGATTCTTAACTTTCAAATAGTTTATGTTCCAATAGAAGATCTAATTTTTGAATGCCTTGTTTCTTTACATGTAAATTGTTAATGTAAGGCTAAAATGTTTCAAAATATTTTGTATAACCCTTTATTACTTAACCCTTTCATTAAGGAATACAAAACCACTAATTAATTTCAGAAGGGGTATGTCAGTGGCTTGGTTAGCCTGAACTGGAGCAAACTCTGGAAAGTGCCTTCTGTGCATTTCACTTCAGTAAGCAAAACTTGTTTACCCATGTGTATCATGTCAACAAAGGTGGTAAGATTTACTGTAAAGCAGCCTCAGAAAAATTGTTAAAATTCGCTGTACTGATGTCATGGCAGTATGTTCCAGAGTGTGCAGCTGCAGGAACAGGCACAACGTATTTGCCCACCTCTGTTTAGTAATTGGCACAATGTCCATTAAATGTCATTGGCCAAAGCACATACTGACAACAGTAAAAACGAGCAAGATATAAGAATTACTGCAGGCTTCTTGGCAGGTGTGGAGCAGCATGCTGCCCTCGTGGTACAGTTACTGTTCATGAATTTCGATGCAGGGGGAGCTAAAATGAATTTGAACTTCAGAAAATTCTGGCAGATTGAACATGATTAGAAATACATTTGCTTTTAATACCATTTACATATTTTGCTGATTAAATCTAGGCTGCTATTATAGTTCTCTGATTTCATCTTGATGGCAGGAACATCAGATTTAGACTGGAGAACTGCTTAATACCTCATTCTCCAATTTTTTTTTTAGTGTTTTCTCCTTCATTTTTCACTTATATTTCAAAGATATCTATGGAGTCTTTATATGCAAAGGTCTTACCTTATTCCTGCTCTTCTGAGTTTCACAGAAAGAATGAAAAAGGACATCTCTAATTACAGCAGCTACACTGGAACTTTGAATTTCACAACTTGCAGCTTCTTTGGAGATGATGCTTGTATCTGTTTTGAATAACAAGGGAGCATAATTTTTCCAGTTAGAAACTGGGAGGAGATATTTTTAAAGAAAAAGGTAGGGTAAAAATTACAAAAAACCTTCATTGCTAACAGCAGGCAGAATAATTTTTTTACTCTGTTACTCAATCTTAGTAAAGCTGAGCAATGCCACATTACAGCTACTCCTTTCTCATTTTCAGCTGCAATGAAGAATATTAACCATGCAGATTGTCCAACACCATAGGGAAACATGGAGAAGGCCTTGACATTTGAACTTTTTGCTTTAATATGTAAAAAACACTATGTACATTTTTGAAGCCTTGTTTCTTAAATTAGGATGATTGTGTTTAAAAACATTCCGTTTGCTACTATGTAAAATTGCAGATCTGAAGTTCTCTTTTCATGCTACTACCATGGCAAAAAGATGGTAGAAGATTTTGTTCTATCCTGCATGTCCTGGAATCCAAATAATTTTTGTCTATGTCATGAAGAAGAAACCTGCTGCAGTCTGCTTTGGTTTTAATAAAGTGCACACAGTAGCAAAGTGCATTTCTGTTTGGCTTTGTTTGTTTTGATGCTTCCTTTGATGTTGGCATATGTATATATTTAGATATACTGCACTGTTGTACAAGAATTGTTTTAGTAAATAACACTATTTGTAAAAATTGTTAATTGTTTTTGGTATGAATGCAAAATATTAAAGTTGGAGTATTTAGTTCATTACCTTGCAAAGTCAATTTATAAATTTAATGGAAGAATAATGTGAAAAGGACTTCTTTTGCTGGAAGGACAAAGATTGGAGATACAATAAGCAAGGTCTGTTAGAAGTATTTAGTTCAAATTTTCTGATTTCAGGTGTGGTGGAGGTGGGTTTTTTTGTTGTCCTGGGTGGAGGGTTGGGGTTTTTTGGTATGATTCCTACACATAGATTACATTATTTTTGCTTTAAAATCTGTCATTAACTTCCTTCAGCTAAACAGAAGGGAAACATTGTACATCTCATTTCAAGTATGCTGCATGCCCTCTTGATAAATACATTATGAATGTTACTGTGATACTGTGAATATTTTAAAGGGTTCATAAAGAACAAATGAAAACAACTGTATCTGTATTGTCTAATAGATATATTTGGTTAAGATCAATAAGATACAGATACTATGGTAGCTCGACAGTTAATTAACACAGTCATTCGACAGTTAATTCTATTTCTCATGACAGTAACACAAAGTAGCATAGAACACGGTGGTTTATCTGTGTGAAATGAGTTGAAGATGAGGCTAAAACCTGGTTCATGAATATTAAAATGCTTAAAATGCTGTCACAAGGGAAACTTAATAGACTTGACAGCTGTATGTTATGCTCTTAAAACAGTGTGAAACATTTCTTGCTTAAACCAATGTAAACATCTGAGTTCACTGTGGGAATTTGGGAACAGTGGGCAGCAGAATCAATTTGACCTGTTCTTAGGGTGTCTTCCTAAAAATGTGTTGTAACCACCTTATAAAAAGAGATTATATGTGCTGTGGGTTAATTCAGCATGACAATTTTTTGTCTTTCAAGAGAATATCTATTCAACTGACATAATTAAAAGTCCTACAGATAGTGTAGAAACAAAACATGTTTTGGAAGAGGGAGGAGGAATTAGTGAGTTTACTTCCCCTTTCTTTTGAATGGAAAGCAATTTTTTTGAGATGCTCATGATAAAAATACAGTTCGAGAGTTTGTTCCACAGTATTTAAAGTGTTCTGTAAAATCTGCTGCCATGGGTCTGGGTAAGAGGTAAAATAAGCATCAATCTGTATTTAAGGGGATGGAACTAATTATCTTCACTTAAACCTTCAAAGAATTTGTTCATATATAATCTCTCTTCTTAGCACTCACTTTCTATAACATTATGAAGCTGGAGACCTCAATGAATTATCTTACTAATGTAGCTGTTTTTTTTAAATCTTACTCTACTCTGTTGCAGAATAGACTTCTATCTTTCACAATATTTATAAGTTTAAATTTTATGGGTTAATTTTAAATCAAGGCTGTTTTGGTTAATACTGATTGGGATCTATGTTTTAAGTGAGAAATGAGAATTAAGCCATTATGAGAGAACCTGTGGAGAAACCTCTGCTGATTAAGGCTGATATGCAGTTTTTAAAATTCACATAAATGTTAGGAGTATACATGGACAACATGCCGTAATGCAGATATTCATATGGGACTAAAAAAGGCAATTGTGTATTTCAAGTTGTAGATTTAGAGCATCTTTAGAGTACAATTGTTTGTTACAAAATGCAAGGAATGTAGTGATTGTAGCACCTCATTGTTTTGACTTTGCATAACCCTGTTAAACTTGAGTTTTGAGTCCTTATGCATGCACTTTTGACCTTTAAAAAACAATGCAGGTTGGTACTTATGTCCCATGTTCCCAGTACTGGTGATATCTACTACCTTAGCAGTTGTACTTTGGACCCTCACAAAGGTACAGAATCCAGTAGGAAGATATTGGGTGACTGCTAGAACCTGCCATCAGTGGGACATTGCTCACAAGATCAAATTCATTGACTTGTCAGTGTCTCTATTTACTGCTTTCTGGCTACAGGAAGCACACACATGAAGAAAAGGAACCCTGCAATGTATCAATGCCTGGACCACTCAATTTTATACTATAACGGTTTTCTAGGCTTGATTTACTAATAAGGAACAAATCTGCCCTCACTGCTGCTGAAATCACACTGCAATCTATTTTGAGCCAGTTGTGATGGCTCACTCCTGTTGACTCATTTATTTTCAGGTATCTGTGCATTATGGAGACGTGTTTTATTTCACGGTCTGTGTCAGACTGACCCAATTTATTGTGCTTCACAAATGAGTGTGAATATTTAGATGCTTTGGTTTTAATGGCTTTTAGATTTGTGATTTTTTCCCCCAAATTACTCTTTTTCTGGTGGCATGCTCTCATAGCTAGTGCTGAAGAATCGTGGCAAAGTTAGGCAAGCCCTGCAGCAAAAGTTGTGTGGCCTGGAGAATCTAGGTAATATATTGATTTTCATAATTATATGTTGTTTTATGAAAGAACAAAACGGAAGTCTTGGCTCAGTCCAGGGCAGAGAAGTTACGGCTCACTGAATCTGTCTATGAACACAGGGTCAGCACTGAGCACCTCGCTGAGATTTGCTATTTAAACTTTCAAATAGGTTGTTTGGTTTTGTTTTTTTCAGAGAAATCATAGGCAGTGTCTAAAATTTAGACTCTAGTTAGGGGTGTGTTTGTTCATAGGGCCTCTTTACCTGGTGTAGTGAGGGAAAACAAATAATGAAGAATGCTTTGCTTTAATGGAGTCCATAATCTCACTTTGTAACAAATTTCTTGCAGTTTCTGTGAGATTAGGATTTACATTATCTGATCCTGTGGATAAAGACACTCAAGAAGGATACAGCATTAGCAATTTTCAAAACTCCTCCTGCTGACTTAACTGTAAAGTAGGTAATTTTAATTTAGTAGTGTATTTTAGTAATCGTATTCTCTCAAAATCAACATGCTTTCTACTCTTAAGTGCTTCTTATCTTCCGGATAATCAAGGCTTCCTGTAAATGGTAGCTGTTCCTTCCAAGGTTTCAGCATCCCACTGATCACTTCAGGGGGCAGCTATTTGTTCTAGTTGCTCAAATAAGTTCCTAACTGCTTCTTCCAGGAATAGAACCCTTGGATTTGTCCATCCCTGTGTCTCACATTGACACCAGATTGGTTCCTTAGGTTTCCTTATTCAGGACAGATGGTACGTAGCAAGCAATTAGTTGTGTATCAGTAAACAGTATTGACCTGAGCAGTATTCAGTGGGATCCTGTACTGTAGCAGCAATGCAAAGAATCCAAATTCCAGCTCTCCTGTATATATATTCAAACAAGTCCATGTAGTATATGTATTTCCTAATGGCTATCTCCCTTCATATGCTTTGTCATATACTGGATCCTTATAGCGAGCTTGCCCACAAATACCACAGGTTAGTTAATCATGAATCAGCTTTCATTCAAACTAAACCATATACCAGGCATCTTTTGCAGTCTTTGTTTCTTCTAGAAACTTTGAACATTCTTTGAACTCTGGTTTGTCACTAAGGACTTGGATGGATGGATGGATGGATGGATGGATGGATGGATGGATGGATGGATGGATGGATGGATGGATGGATGGATGGATGGGGCAGGAGCTGGAAGGGGCAGAAATGTAGGTGGAAGTGGATTGTTAATAGTTTAAGAGCAGTCTGAATTTTTCAAAGTCTATATATAGATTTTTCAGGTGTTTATTCATATCTTCCAACATGAAAGCCTGTCCTTCAAGAGTGTAGGTTGTTTTTGCAGTTTACTGAAACAAATATTTCTAAATCTGTGACAAATAGGGAAGTACGTCCAGAACACCACAAATTGCTTTAAAAATAGAGGTTTTTATTCTGCTATGAATTAATGTGTGCACACAAATTCCAAACAGTTAGAAAAGATAATTTTTTAAGTATTACTTAATGGCTGCAGTTTTTACCACATAGATAAATCAATACTCTAAGGTCTTCCAACAGTAAGTTAGTCACACAATGCTGCCAGGACTGTTCTCGTATTTGAAAATAAACTGATAGAAAAAATATTCTGTTATGGAACTGATCTAGACAATAGCAATCAAAATCTCATAATCAGCTTTTTGCTTTTTTGTCGTACTTTACTCAGGAGGAGGCTATTCTAATTATTGTAATTGCACTAAGTAGAGAAAATAGAATAGATTTAAATGTTTAAAAGTACATGCTTTCCTTTGAAAGTTGTTGTTTTGAAAGTTCCATACTGTGCTGAACACAATATTCTGATGGATATGTCTGCCTGCCTAATTAGCCAACCCTATTAAGAAACGGAATTTGCATTAGACCTGGTAAGAGTTTCCACTTAACAAAAATCCATTATGTTTCTGTATTTTCATCATGGTGTTTGTGCTATTAATCTGTTCCCTCCTCATAATAATAGGAAAATACTTTGCATAATGGTAATGATATTTTTTTAATAGAGTTTATTTAAGGGCAACTCCCAACTTAAAGAGAATCACATTCTCTTTGTGTGGAGTCAGCAATGGGTTCAAAGTGCAGCACATTTGCAATCATGTTGGAAGTGCCATCCTAGTCTTCGAAATACACTGTTTTTTCAAGTCACTTGCACCAACCTATTTTTCTACTTTAGTATTAGGTGGAAAAAAGTGTTTTCCCCTCTTCCATATTTAGCTGTTTTTCAAATAAATCAATAACTATTGAGCACAAAAACATGGTTATCTTGGTGTTTTCTTATATTTTCTGTCTTACTTCCTACCTCCTAATTCTAATGCTGGTCTCAACTGCCAGCAAGTCTTTGAAGCTGTAGTCAGTATTTGGAACTAATTGTTCACTCAGTACTGGTTCTCAGTATTTGGAAGTAACAGTTCACTACTAGAGATATGCTGAAAAATCCCCCTGTGATCTGCTAGGAAACTTCTTGCCTTCATTGTATTTATGGTCCCTTCATTTGCTTCTGGCTGTTTACTGGTTTTAATTTTTAAAATGCTTCAAAGCTCTTATGGGTACTTTGCAGTCTCCACTCCTCCAAGTTCTGAGTATTCCTTAAACAGTTTGAGCATATGTGGAATCAGAGTGTATTCTGAGAGTGATAATGTCTGTGTTATTGGAATTTTGTATAATAATGGCAATTTAACCCCTTATAACATCTTGTCTTGCCTAATGCCAGTGCTGACTATATTAAGTTTATAACCACCTTTTTTTCTGGAACACATTTGTGTCCGAGTTTTACTTAATTAGTAGCAACTCTGATCAAAACTACTTTCAGTTAATGTGGTGAATTTTGTTTTGTTTAATTTTTTCTTTATAAAAGGCTGGAAAAGTGCTACACATTCCCTACATTTGTTCCACCAAATCCAAATTCCTGTGCTTACAGGAGTTCTGTATACTGGGCTACTGGTACGCAAAGGGAACACGCCAGAGTGTTTTGGGCTGAATGCAACATGACACACTTGCTATTCTAAGGGATTGGGTGCTGGCTTTTGAGTGCCTGCAGAGATAATTTTTGGTATCCTTCCTAATAGCAGAATTGTTATTAATAAGAACTGTTTTTATTACAGTTGCAATTTCACATTTTCACATATAAGCAGCAGCCAGGTAAAACCAGTGTTGACTTCCTACATATGCAATTTTATTTTTTTAAATGTTCTACTGCTGTATTAAGGAATACAATCTCCTAGTTCAATACTGCCAGACTGGTTTTTACCAGCAGCCCTACTGCATGTTCCACAATGGTAAATCCTGTAGTCTTAAGAATCTTTCTTATCAACAAAGTCTGCAAAATGTCTCCCTTTCGTGATTCTCTCTTAAGCCCTGAGATCCTTCAGGACAGCTATAGCATTGTCTACATATTCACAGAGTATTTAAGCCTGCCTTGTGCTCTGAGTTTATTGGAATATTATGACTGACTGTTTCTACTATATCCATTGGGGCACAAAGTTTTTGATTGTCCCTTGGAAAAATAAAGGACTTGGACCCTGAGCTACAATAGTCTTGAGTTAATGTGTATTAAGAATATAAATCAGTTCCTCATGAATATCAGTAAGTATCAGTATCAGCAAGCCTAAAGAGTTTGTGTTCATTTGAGAAGGCTGGTAAAGAAGGATCTTTGCTTCTTTCAGAAAAGGATGCTGTATTCAGGAACTGATACAGATATCACTTCTAGCATATGCTTTACATGAATAATAATCTTTCCTTCACTGATTCTTTGATCTTCCATTGATCGTGACTCCCAATACAAAACTGCAAGGGATGCTGTGCTGTTAGATGGATCTTGACTGCAGATCCAGTCTGTCAAAACTACCTATAAATACTTTGTCCGAATTTCTCAGCTAAACCAGACTTGTTATCTGTAGCTCATTAGGTATTATTAGGTAATTCAGTCTTTCTTATTTGTAACATTTGTTTTTCTGGCAGAACCAAACAGAATGGGCAGCTGTTGAAGGTGTCTGGGGCAAAACATGGAATACAGTAGTCAATCTTTTGGGGGAATGTTGTACTTTGGAATTGCAATAATAAGCAGGGGACCATCATGAAATGTATTTAATCCCTTTTTTTAGTGCTTCTCTGCCAAAAATGTCAAATATGACTTCACTTTGATTGGGTATGATATGTGGGGCAGGGTCTCAAGGAAGAGTGGTGGAGAGATTGAAAGAAAAAAATATGAGAACTTGAGGTGAATGATGGAATTAGGAGAGAACAAGGAGGAAAAAGACTTTGTGCAAATAAACAGAGCTTTAAAAATAAAGCATTGTTTCTAGAAGAACATGCATGCTTTGTATAGAGAGGGTTCATCCGTAGAAATCCTCGATTGTCTGGAAGACAAACAGTATTTTAAGTTTGTCAAAAGTATCCTCTTTATGTTATAAAAGATGCAAAGTAAACCAGAGCTCTGAGTGAAGTCAGAGTTATGGCATGTTCTGTAATGTCAAGAGATTTACAGAAGTTTTCTTCATTGGGTGCGGTAGTTAAATACCTCACCCAGAAGAATTATTTAAACAAATAAAATTTAAGGATATATGTAGGCAAGCCTTTTTGGACAGCATTCTGACTCCTATAGCACGTGATATCCTGAGCACTTGAGCATTCATCTTCAGTTGCTTACATTTGCACTGACTAGTTTGTAGGGAAAATCAGGTTTTAAGATTTATGAAGCACTTCAGCTTTCTTTCCTCCCTGTACCCAGTTTGCTGCTTGTCTTTTAGGTCTCAGCTTTAAGAGTGTAAAGGAAGCATGGGATGTATATATGGAGCATGGTTTACTATATCCTGCTTTGCTGCTTGCGTGACATTTGCTGATTTGGTTTCCTGTGAAAACTGATAGATCAGCTCACTTCTGCTCATAGATAACAGGCAGGAAGAGCTGCCAAGACTCCTAAGAAGAATAGTCCGTTAAAATCCTCCATGCAACACAGAGCTGAAGTGAGTATTTTTATTTTGGGAAGGAAAAGTAAAATGTTGTGTTTTGATACTGCAGAAGGAAGCTGTTCTCAGAAAATACAGATATTTTGAGTTGTTCATGGTTTCAAACCCATTACTCTACCGAAAACCTAGATAAGATGACAATGTCAGTATGAAATAAAGAGAGAACGATGTTTTCTTGTTGCTGTCTAGATTGCTTGGCAGGCTGCCACAATGGGGCTGCCCGAGCAGTTACACACTGTACTGGTGGAAATAATAAAGGGCACAGTTGCTGCTGTACCTTCAGAAACAGACCTGGAGGATCTCTTGAACTGAACTGAATGGAATGCTGCAGATGTCTAATTTCTGGGATTGCTATTGGGATTAGCATAATTTGGGTTTAAATGCATATAGCACAGCCAGCTACTAGTCAATGAAAAATCAATCTGTTTTATCTCATAGTGCTTAAAATGACAGAAGTGCTTTGAAATATTTAGAAGTTTTTTTCAATGAAACAGTGGAGATGGAAATTTATAGAAAAGATATTGCTCTTGACAAAAAGAATCTCATAGAAAGGTAAACCCCTACCTTATGACAAAATTATACTTAAACTATCTGAGTAATTATTTCCATTTGATTTTTTTTTTTTCCTGATTTAACTGCCATTTAATGTTTCGAGACTTACCATTTAGGACTAAATGAACAGCTAGGTTTCATATTTTCAAAGTTATTATGATGCCTAACTCCCACTGAAATAAGGCATCAAAAAACTCCAGCTGTGGCTGATCTCTTGTTGTTAGCCAAAGGACCTGGAAAGGCAAAAGACTAATCCCAAACTGTGTTTGGTTTGGGATTATTACACCTTTTCTCTAGGTACCTTTATCTTTTACTGGACATTCTTTCCCCTGTGTGTTTTGAGGTTTTTGTTATCCTTACATTAGGGTGCTTCTGGCCTGAGCCATTTCACTACCAGTTCAGCAAGCATTTTTTTTTTTCAAGTGGCAGGTTCTCCGGGGGTAATGTAGTGCTTTTCATGTATTTAACATATTGGTACATTTGTTATTAACTTTGGAGCTCTTGCCAAACTTCTTAAAATTCAAGGCTAGGCTGTTGAACTTCCCAGAGTTCCTCTACAGACTCAGACTTTTCCCTTCTATGCTAGCAAAACTTCGTAAGAGGAAGAGAGCAATTTAAACTTCTGTCATCTTTTATCTTTCTCCCACGAAGACCTCATGCAGGAGACACTGCATTGAGAGGAGGTGGTAAGCTGTTTATCTTTTGGAGCCACACTGCCCTGAGGTTCAGCTATAGATGAGCAGATGGAGGAAAAAGTGAAAAAGCTGCAACTCTGGCAATCTCTTGGGATCCACAGAATGATTAAGCCCCAAGGTATCCTTTACACCAGTCCTGGCCTTGTGTTTCAGCATGTGCTGCTCACAGCAGCACTCAGCAACATCCCAGTCCCTCCTCACCACCCAGCAGGTCTGCTCTCTCCATCAGAGCTACTCTGGCATATCAAGTAGTACCAGCCTTTTCTCTACTCCTGTCTCACAGGTCATCTTCCTTCATGCATACCTCTTCAGGCCACAGAATTGTTACATGGTGTTAATTTCATTGGAAATAGGCTGAGGGCAGAATAGATTTGAGACTGTCTCAGCTACTTTTTGACTCATGAATTTCACTGTATTCGATACTCAATATAGGTATTGCTCTATTTGCTCCCCTAGTAAGTTGAGGCGGGTAGTAACTACGTTATTTTAAGGGCAAATGAAACACAGGATCATGAGTTTAGCTACCTAGGACTGGCTTTATGGACAACTGTGGGTGTCCATCAGTACTGGCAATGTTCCTGCATGATGCTGCAGTGGCAGAACACGTGCTGCAGGTCTGAAATCCACTGTGGGAGGCATCCATCACTGTACATGTGCCCAGATCTAATGCAGCCTCCTGTGGTCTAATGAGTCACTCTGTACTGTGAATCCAGCATGACAATCACTTTCCAAGCAAACTTGGTGAACTACATCAGAATGCATAAACAGTTTTGGACTAAAAAAGTGACATTATTTGGTAACTAAACAATGTCAAATAAAAACATTGTCAGTCTCACTTGTTCACAAGAGAGTCAAACCCCTCATGTCTGTGAGCAAAACAGAGGGGTAGCTGTACTGGACAGGGACCACCTCATGGTGCTGGTGCTGGCCTAAAGAGAACTCACTGACAGGGATGGTCAGTCTTTTCTTTCACAGACAAAAATGAGGCATGGAAATTTCATTCTGTTCTGCAGTAAATATTGCAAAAATAAAAATCCCATTGTTCAAATTAGAGTGTGAAATAAAATTTGATTTCCCCCACCACACTGAAACTGAAATAATATGTGCTGTTCAGTTTACATAATACTTCATTATATCTCAGTTTTTACTGAGTAAATTTTCTGAAGAAAAATATTTTGAAATATTTAAAAAATATTTTTAAATTCAGCAAAATCATGGGAAAAAATGCAGACAGCAGAGCCTTAAGGAATTCGTGAATAAGACAGATTTGAACATTAAATCATATATAAAATTGTAATTCTCAGTGCCTTTAGTGAAATCAGATATAATCCCATTCAAAATTCTAATATTCTGCCCATAGACAAATCCTATACTATGGGTATCACCTCTTAAACTTGAGGCTAGCAGTAATCTAACAATAACTGGCTGACATTAGGGATAGTATCATTTGTTTTAAAAATGCATGCTTTTAAATTCTTATTATTGTTTAATTCCATAGATCCTTGGGAAATGGTACTGAAACTCATTTTCTTTATTTAAATGACACTCTTATGTCACATATGTGTGGTATTTTACTACTGTAACCATAATGAATGAATATTCATGATGGCATAGACTTAAAGGGATACTGATTGATCATTGACATAGACTTTTATTTATGATAATGAGTATTGCAACATTTCTCAACATCTGCTCAACAGAATAGTTGCCAAAACAATGATTTTAAGTTTTCTCAGGTATCCTCTTAGTACTTATAGGAATGTTGTAGTATTCCTAGTCTAGTGAGAAAGGATCAAATCTATGATTAAGAAGTATGGTCTATGATTTCATCCAAAATTTGATTATTTGAAGTAAAGAAGACAAAAAACCAAACAAACCCCTAAATAACCGTTTTCCCTGCAAAGCCAACCCATACTCTCTACCTGACAGTTATCATTGATCCCCTAACCTCTTCCTTAGATGTTTCTTCTTAAATGCTTTCTCCTACTGATTTATTTCTGTCACAAAGGATGATAGCTCTTGAAGGACCTCTGTGCTCATGTCATGAATATATTTTGAGTTCATAATGACAATGGATATGGAGAGAGTTGTTTTGAATTACACTGACTTTTTGTGATATGTATTGTGATATGACAAATAGAAAATACGAACCAGCTCTGTATAATTTGTACTTTTTGCTGTCATGTATCAACTCCTGCCTTTCATTTCTTAAAAGAACTATTTCCTTGTAAGAAAATTTCTTTATCCTTTTTTAAATACTACCTGAAAGAAGGTTGTAGCAAGCAAGGGGTCATCCTCTTCTGCCATGTCTCAAGTGAAAGAACAAGAGAAAATGGCCTTAAATTTTGCAGGGAAGGTTCAGATAATGTTAGATTTTATTTATTTATTTATTTATTTATTTATTTTCCCCCACTGAAAGACTGGTTAGGCATTGGAATGGATTGGGTAAGGAGATGATAGAGTCACCATCTCTGGAAGTGTTCAAGAGCTGCCTGGATGTGGCAGTTGGGGATATGGTTTAGGGGTGGTTGTACTGGTGCTAGGTTGGTGGTTGGACTCAATGATCCTGAAGGTCTCTTCCAATGTTGATGATTTTTTGTGATCATTATGCATGGAGAAAATTTAGAGACCACTGGTGTACTTGTAAAGTTATGAAGGAGATTAAAGATGTGTATTCATTTGGTTAGTTGAGAAGTAGACTTATCAAAAGACTTATGGCACCTAAATAGATGAGAAAGGGCAGTCCAGAGCTGTGTAATTTTCTCTTGTGCAGATAACAGAGCTGTGAGTCCCAATGCTCTGGTTTTCTATAGCTCTTTGCCACATAGAGCACTGTAATTACAGCAAAAATTCCCATAGTTATCACTTAGGAGAGATTTATTGTTACAGAATGAAAGTGAAAATTAAATAGACTGTCAAGATCAAACAATGCTTTTGCAGTGGTTTTTCCCTTTCTCCCTCCTGGCTGCAGGGATTTGTAGCATGGATTTCATGTAATTAAAAAAGGTTTCTTTTAAAAAAAAGAAATGTACTTAAGGCCTTAAAATAAAGGCTTGATATATTGTCTTGAGGGAAAAAAAAATGTTATTTCAATTTAATATTTTTCTATTGTTCTACTTAGCACAATGATGTACGTTTCTTGTTCAGGAATGCAGGGCCAGGCTCAAGTTAGGTAAGACCAAATATCTGAGGTGTTAATGAAAGAGTATGAGATCCAAATTGCTCCTCTATTTCCATCCACTGAAACAAAGAGAGGTTAGGATGACTATATTACTGTCTTAGGAGATGTGTAGGGGCTGGAGACATTTGTGTATTTAGAGGAGATTTTCTTTTGATAGGATTTAAAGTAATTACACAACAATTAATTTAATTTCTTGGCAGTGCATTAATCTAATTTCTTGGCATTACTGTTTTTGTCCTCAGAAGTGGTCAAAATTTCTTATTGAGATAATGGTATTGTAAAACCAGTGCTGAACTGGATCCCTCTTAAGTGCTGCCATATTGCTCACTGTGCCTATTAGGTGTCATTTCTGTGTGCTTGCAGAAGTCCACAAGATGAGCCTAAGACTTGCAAAGTAAGAGATGAGATGAAAAAGTGCTGAAAGTTTTCATAACCTTTCTTTCTACACTTGCTCCTGTATGGAGGAAACCTATCTGATTCAGTTTTACCTACATTTGAAATAAGCTATGAGGACTGTTGATCAGCATCCAGCATTCACAGGTTTGTGTCTTGGCTCTTTTAGTTCATACACAATAATGCTACACATTTTCCTCAATTTGATCATTATATTTAGTTTGTTACTGAAAATTCTTAGAGAAAACTCAAAATTTATGTCCCTTTTCTGTGATTTTCCTCCTAGCTTTTAACTTCTTTTGACCCTGAGAGATTCTGGTTTAAATGAAGCTAAATTTTCTCTCTACTATATATTAATTAGACTGCATAGAACAGTAAAATTCTTGAAATGATCTTAGTAAATAATGTTTTAGTCTGTGTCTGTTGTAGTTTTACCTCAGCTGGCAACTCAATCCCACACTCCCCTGCAGCAGGATGGGGGAGAGAATAGAAGTGTAAAAGTGAGAAAATTAGTAAGTTGAGATAGTTTCATAGGAAAGCAAAAAGACGCACACACAACGCAAAATAAGGAATTTATTTACTAATTCCCAGTAGCAGACAGGTGGTCAGCTACTTCCCAAGTAAATCAGGGCCCTGAGAAGACAGACACCGTAACTCTGAATGTCTCCTGTTCCTCCCCCTTCCCCCAGCTTTTATGACTGAGCATGATATCATAGAGTATGGAATATCCCTTTGCTCCATTGACAACTATCCTGGCTCTGTCCCCTCCCAGCTTCTTGCCAAATCCAGCCTGCCTGCTGATGGGGCAGCATGAGAAGCAGAAGAGTCTCCTGCAAAATCTGTTCATCAATAACTAAAACATCTCTGTTATCAACACTGTTTAGTCATAAATCCAAAACACAGCACTATCTGAGTTGCTACCCAGAAAATGAGCTCAATCCCAGCCCAAACTAATACAGTGTTTAATTTTAGCTCTTTACAACAATGCAATCTCCTAGAAAGCTAGCTCTCCAAAATAACTCAGCAGTGTGAGTGGTATTTAAATACTCTAAGGTGACTAGTGAAATGCTGAAATGTTTATAGGCTTCTATTGCAGGTAACCAACTACAGCACCCATGTAAACATTAGAAATGTATGGAAAACTGTCAGAGAGAGAGAGACTACATGAGAGATACGTGTTCCCACATTAAACACCAAAAACCATCTTGGATGCAAAAGTGAAAGTATGGATAATAATCCAGTTGTTTTTCTTCAACACAAGTGAAATAGGCATTTTATGTTTCAGTTCTGGATATGATTTCATTTAAACCGAATTTTCCATCTTTCTATTGGCTATCAAATCAAGGGCTACTGTGACCTTAGGATTTCAAGGTATTTTGTGAGGAAGAGTCACAAGTTGGAAGACATTGAAGAAGAAAAGGGAGTCCGACCTGTCTCAGAGTAATTTAGGCCTTTTCAAGGGTAAATGGCAGCTGGCTATCTACCCATGAGAAGAAATTAAAACATATGTCTGTCTAGGACATAGATCCTATCATTAGTTATTTAGCAGATTGGGCTTCTGGTAACTATCACTTACAAATCACTATAATCTGATGAATCCTTTTGTCTCAAAGGAGAGAAAGTCTTTCCCTCTGACTGTATCAGATCAGAATATATGATTCATGTATTTGCATGATGATTCCCAAAGAGGAAGCCAGATCCAGACATAATGTTTGAGGAGTATGCTGCAGATGAGACATGGAAGCAACATGAATAAGCTCATCAAGACCTGTGCTGCTGTAAACAGGAAGTATGTGTAGATATATACAGGCATATATATATATATATATATATGTCTCACATATCTGTGTCAAAATATCTTAGAAATGGCAGTATATCCAGTGAGAGCAAGGAACAATGAGAAAAAGGCAGTTTAAAGATCATGAAGGAAGGCTGTAATATTTCTCTTCGAAGCTGCTCTTCTGAAGTCTCATTCTGGTTGGAGGGGACCTTAGGAAGTTATTCAGCATGACCTTCTCTCTAAAGTAAAGCTAGCTTGAAATTTAGATGAGGTTGCTCAGCTCCTGGTCCAGTTCAGTTTTGAGAATCTCCAAGAATGGCCCAATACAGTTCCTTCTGTCACTTCAGAGTGACGGAAGTTCATTCTAAGTACAGCCACTGATAACATATATGACTATTAATCTATTTACTTCCATTTTTCTTTCTGTTTGTGTAACACACATTTACGCTTCAGTTGTGTGCAGCTCCCTTTGCTACGCATAACCAGAGGGGTTTAGTATAAAGACTTTTGTGGCAGTTTTACTTTCTCACTTTGAGACTGAACTTCACACAGTGTCTCTCTTCTCCATTTATCTTGAGTAGAAAGAATGCCACAAATTCCCAAACTTCCAGTGACACTCTTAGAAATAAAAATATTCTATTAAGGTAGCAGCATTGCATTGTTCTCAGACTTCTGACTTGGTCCTCCTAGCGCTAGATGCTTTCCTAGGCTTCCAGGTTTTGTTAGCTGCTAGTAAAATGAATATATAAATAAATATTAAGGTGACTTAGGAAAATATTTTTAATTCCACCTCTAAACCCCCTTTTTGTACATGCTTTGAATGCCTACATCTTTTGAGGATGGTATTGCTAGAATATAGAGGAATTCTATGAATTATACTATGATTGAGTTAACTACAGCCTCAGTGCAAGTTCTTGATCTTTTAGTTGTTCAATAAAAAAACCATTGCAAATAGTTAGGGGAAAATATATCTCTGCCATATGCTACAGCAAGAGATTAAGTTTCCCAGATGACTATTCATCAACATAACAATACAGAACATTGCTGATTATGGCTGAAATACTTCCCATCTCCTGTCCCTGACCTTTACATGGGTCTACAAATGATCAGAGAAATGATGAACCTCCTCTTTCCTCTTTCCTTCTCTCACATAGTCCATGAGGGCTTAGTGTAGCTGAAGTGCCTAGCTGGAATCCTCTCCAATGTTTGCTTCCAATGAGTAGTTTCATCAACTTCAAATGAGTTTGGTCTTCATCTCCACTGTTTTATCTCATATTGATGTTTCCCTGGATGTGCTGTACTTTACTACTCAGAACTTCTGGTAGGGAAGCTTTTGTAGATTTTCAATACTTACCAGAGATTTCCAAGTGCATGACTGTACAGGGAGAGCAGCACAATATGCTTCTTACACAGGGTAGGTTTGATGCTTTGCAAATTCTTAGAATCTTTAGTGTCAGAAAAGACCTCATCATCATCAAGACATCAAGTCCAACCATTAACCCAGCACAAACAAGCCCACCACTACACATTTTTAAACACTTTCAGGGATGGTGCTTCACTAGGCAGCCTGTTACAGTGACTGACCACCCTTTCAGTGAAAAAATCTTTCCCATTACCCAATCTAAACCTCCCTTAATGCAGCTTAAGGACATTTCCTCTGTCCCTCACTTGTTACCCGTGAGAAGAGACCGAGCCCCACCCCACTACACCCTCCTTTCAGGGCGTTGTAGAGGAGTAATAAAGTGCCCCTTGAGTCTCATGTATGCCCTATCAGAATACTCAGTAAGTCCCATATGTTACAAAAGCCTGTCTCTGAAACACAACAGTAAGATGGATATTTTCAATCAATTTGGGACCCTTCAGATCATATACTGATAATAGCCTCTAAGGAATAACATGCTGCACACAGGGAAGGTCTCCTTGCCCAGCACAGTAAGAAGCCATAAAAGCCTCAAGGCAGATTGTGCTCTAAAGGCATCTTTCTGGAGAGATCACTGACTTCCATGCAGGTGCTTCAGCTTGTGAAAACCCAGCTAGCATGCAAAGTTCTGCTCTTCTCAGACAGGAGCAATATTTAAGTTCTGTTAACAGCAGATAGAGCCACTAGAATAAATAAATAAACAAAGAAATCTGTTGAAATTAATTTATTGGAACTCAGAAAATGCCTCTTAGGGGTTTTGAGCCCAAGCTTCCCCTCCGGCTCCCCCTTGGCAGCCCAGCCCCGGCTGCGCCCCCCGCGCTCCGCTCCCGGCGGAGCGACCTGCTCGCGCCTGGGGGAGGAGTGATGGAGGACGGGGGCGCAGCCCAGATCCTGGGTTCCCAAAAGTAGGTCTCTGCTACTTTTGTAGTCCTCGCTCCCGGGTGCAACCCGGTCGTTCGAGTGAGGATTTTGAGACTTTGGTTCACCTTAGAAAGAAAGGAGAGGGATGTCCTACTCCCTCGGCGCAGGGTCGGCTAATTTTCTTGGAAAACATACCACTGACCCACATGCAACAGGGTCGCAAAGGGGATAAAGGAAAAAAAAACCCCCAGAACCGCACACAACGACAACAACAAAAAAACCCAGTCCTCCTCTCAGCTATCACCGCTTTGTCACCTGCATGTGCCTGGAAGGAGGCTCTTCCCTCCGCTAAGGGAAAAAAAAATCAGCTTAGGAAAGCAAAGTTTGAACAGCGAATTCCTGTTATTTCAAAACGCCCCATGTGACAGGATATTTCCTTATCACTTGGAGCCCAGAGCTTTCCCCTGATCCACCAGCCCTTCACAAGCTCGGAGGACCTGCCCGGCGGGAAGCCCTCTCCTCCCAGCGGCGGGGCGCCACGGGCGGAGCCGCGGCGATGGCTCCCTCCCTGCTCCTGCTTCTCCTCGGACATCTCCCCCGGGTTTTTCCGCTGCTGGGTAAGTGCCCGCAGGGGCTGTGCGGGATGAGACGAGCCAAAAATCGAGGGGTCACTGCGGGCACAGAGCCCAACCTGACCCGGGGTTTGCGGGGGGCGCAGAGGAGAAACGCCCGCACAGGTGAAGCCCACGACCTTTCCAACCCCCTCGGTGCGGCGGGGTGGCGGCTGATGGAAGCGGTAACCTCCCCTCGGGACCTCCCTCTCCTCCCCCGTATCCTGAGGTATCCGGTGGGCAAAACCGTCCGACAGGGAGACCTTTCGTGCGCCCGTGACGTTGCGGGCGCCGAACAGAGGTATCCCCGATGTTGCCTCAGTTTCCCCCACCACTCTGATCAGTTCCTGGTGGATTTAATATCATCATCCAGCTTTCCCTCAGAAGCTCCTGGTGCTCGGACTCTGCTTGTCCAGCAGTTCTCTGGTCTTTGATGGGCCTGGGAACCTGCTTTTTGCAGATGGCTTTCGTGAAGGGATAAGGTAGTGAGGTGCTGGTATGGATGGAGGTGCGAAAACAGGGCAAGTCTGTGCTGCTTGGTGATATCTGGAGTTTGCACCCACTTGGTCTGAGTTATATCATCATTTCCAGCGCACAGCTGTTTTTCAGTAGAAGTTTTGCATCTGTCCTTCCTGAAAACCTCTCAGCATCCTCTGCTGTCCAAATTGAGATCTACTGAAGCGAAACTTCGTAACACTGCCTTGTAACCTTTCTTACCTTGCGTAATAAGCAGCAATCATTGTAGGCCATCTGGTAAGCAGGAGCCCTCGTGGAGAAGACAGTTGTCCAAACTGCACGCTGCCTCCTTGCTCCCCCCTCTCTTGCTTCTGGCATTTGGTGTGCGCTTCTGGTGCTGTCCATTAGTGTTTGACGAAGGTAGCAAGCACTTCATTGGCTTCGTGACTTACTTCTTGATTTACACTTGAATAAACTGTGATAGTTCGCAAATGCTGCAGAGTGTGAAGCTAGCTTGGCATACTGAAAGTCCCTGTTGTGGAAACGATACTGGCCAGTGAGATTTTACTGTAATTGGCACATTTCTTAAGATACAAGCTGGGGCCAGAGATAGGCAAATAGTCACAGTGTAGTGGGGTGAAAAAAAAAGAAAGCCTGTGAGAAAAATTCTATAGGGTCTACTCTGGACATCTGAGGAATGAGATACTGGATTTCCCCAAATGGCTTATAATAGTGAAGCAAATTGTTTCCTGTGCCTGGCATGTTCTTACACGTTTTAAAAAAGCTTCTTTCTAGGAGTAAATTTCATAATATTAATTATTATTAGAAATAGGAATAATTGGTTCAAAGTACCAACACTGGGGTACTTATGAGCACACTGTAGTAGACCTTAAAGTGTACCACCTAAAGCTCATTTATACTGAAGAGTGGCACCAGTTATGGAGCTCTATAACAAATGTGATATATGTTTTAATGGATATATATGCAATTCTGCTCAGCTTATTTTACAGATACAGATACGTTAACAGGACCGGTATCTAGTGTTTGTACAGAGAGGGGTTCGCAGGGCACAGAAAGTGCTGCACAAATACCTGGTTTGTTTCTTCTATACTACCTAATTAGTCGTGTGGAAACTCTTGTATGGGAATCCCTTTTGTTGACCTAGAAGTAAGAACAAACACAGAAATAAAGCTGTAAACTAGAGCAATATATGGCCATGTTAGAAGCCTGCTGAATGGTCAGGGACGAGACAGGAGCAACACCGAGGGAAAGGAAATCCTGCAACTACAGTCTTGGCCACAGTTGCTCCTGTATCTTGCTATCTCTTGTTCTGTTCTTCTATTTTGGTGTCAACTTATTTTCAATGCCTGATTGGCTGTGTTGGCCTTTTAACTGCTTACATATGTACTATTCCCTGCCCTGGGAATATGCACTGAGGCTCTTGCATAAGCAGATGCATTGCATTCACAAATTGCTAATGCTTTGTAAAGGTGCAGTCAGAAAAGCAAAGGGACAAAGTTTTGTCCCTCTCTCTACCCCCGCTGGATGTCTTTGTTCAGTTTTCTAACCTTGCTTCTGAAGCCAAAACTCTTTGCCCTTTCATGCTTGTATGCAGCAATACAAGCTTTGGTTTTGGGGGTAATTTCACATACATAGCATCTTCTCTTCAACAGTGTAAGTAGCATAAAATAGGAAATATTATTACAGGCCAGAAGTTCAATTTTAGCAGTTTGAAAAATTGGACAGTGTTTTCCACACATGTGAAAGTGTCTGACATCTCTTTTATCGAGAAACTCTAAATATGATTTCAGGAAAAGGAGAATTGCAAGCATTGCATATATCAGTTTACAAAAACATTGTGCTAAATGCTAGTAAAAAAGCTGAATAAAAAAAGTTGTCACCAGCAGTGATAATTGTACATTTCCTTGTATTGTCTATGAGTAAAACAGGTTGGCAAAAGACAACAATTTTTGTCTCCAGTGCTCATCAGTTTTTCATTACTACCCAGTGAGTTGGAAGACAAAGCATAGGAGAAGGAAGTGGAACTATGGATGAGATAACTCTAGGTCAGCAATTTCTTGGAGAGAGGGGTTACTTGTTCCCAAGTTGTTCTGCAGAAAAGTATAATCATTTCCACGTTAGAGCCTCAGCAAAGAGAGTAAAGTTTTCAGTGGTTAACTTATTTTCCTCTTTAATATTTCTCCATTACAGAATTTGTTTAATTTGGTAATCGTACACTAAAATAAATAACATTTTAGATAGATTCAATCCCCAGAGGCACATAAATTAATATTTCTCTTTCCTAGCTCAGAACTCCATTAAAATATAGCTTGAAGACCTTATGCATCCTGTCACTTCATGCGATCTGGTACCAGACAGAATGGTTAAGTCACTGTGCTAAAATGTATCTCAGGGAGACCAAAGAGGAGGAATTCTCAGTCTTCAGGCAAGACAACTTCAGACATTATACTCTAACTACACATCCAAGTGTAATGGATGCAAAGAATTTTTCAAGTGGCTCCAATGCTGAAATAATCTTTGAATACATGAAAATGTGCGCTGTGAAGCACTATTTATGAAGTGGGAGAAATAACCTGGGGAGCTACAAAGGGCTTTGTATATTTTCATAATCGTGAAGAGGCATGAATACCTGGTGATGACAAATCCCACTGTTGTCGGTATTCCATTCATAATTGAGAGGTGTAAGAAAGGAGTCACTGATGACTAATTCACTGATGAGTGAAAAATAAGTATGGTCTACAAGCAGCTTGCATATAAAACTTAAAAACACGTTGTTCCTCTCAGTTAATACTTGAAAGATTTTAACAAGGCTTTTGAGAACGGAACTCCCCACTGTGAAGAAATGGGGCCTAAAGAACTTAGTGGCTGTTGTCATCTCCTCATGCCAGGGAGCCAGGATCAAGGAATCAATGCTGCTGGAGTGTTCAGTGTCAGGATCTGCAGCCGACAGTGCTGTGCTCCGTTGTTTCAGTGTCTCCCATGAGTGGACTGATAATATGAGTATGTTTTCTCTCTTCAGTTTAAACCATGACTTAAACCTACAGGAGACAGTAGATCTTGCATCTTTGCTGCCTTGTGCTTTTGCATGTAGATGCTTTCACTGACACAAAATAATTGAAATAGTCCTCGCATCTGAGCTAGTTGCATTGTACTGTCATTTTAACAGCTGTGGGCCACAGGAGTACTGCACCCGCTTTTGCTGAACAGATGATGAGGTTTTAACCCCCAGAGCAATGTCCAGATTCATATTCCACTTAGATACAACCCAAATGATTCCAATGTTATATTTCTTACAGATACTAGCATCTTCTTAATATATAACGAAGATCACAAGCGCTGTGTACTGGCTCAAAGTTCTAATTCAGTGACTACTGCTCCTTGCATTCAAGAAAATGAATCACAAAAATTCAGGTGGGTCTCAGATCACCAGCTTATGAGCATAGCATTCAAATTGTGCTTGGGAGTGCCTTCGAAGAAAGACTGGGTTCCGATCACTCTGTATCCTTGTGACAAGGCTAGTGAACTTCAGCGATGGGAATGCAGAAATGAGACTCTCTTTGCAATTCAAGGGGAAGATTTGTTTTTCAACTATGGAAACAGACAGGAAAGGAATATTATGCTGTACAAGGGATCTGGTTTATGGAGTAGGTGGAAAGTCTACGGAACCACAGACGATCTGTGTTCTCGAGGCTATGAAGGTAAAGTCCTGTAAATTAATTTCTGTATTTCAAACTCATTTTTGTATTTTCCTAATTAAAATATTTATAAGTGTAGGAGAATGTCCTTCATATCCTTAATGAGCAGTGAGTGTGACTTCTGGTAAAATCAGCAATATTTGAGTGTATGCTTTTTGTTTTTTGAGGAGTTAATTTTGCTTCTTTATGAAACTTGTCAAAGTTCTGATAGATGAGTAACCATGTATGCATGGTAGGGATTCATTTGGAGAGGGGAAAAAAATTCTGTGGTTATTCAAAACGTGTGTATATCTATTACACAACACTTGATGATAGCTTTTACTATTTGCACATGTACAGAAAGATGTAGTACAAGTGTATAGTCTGTTGGTTATATTTCTTCTTCCTTGGGAAGCCAATATTATTTATGCTGTAAAGAGTTAGTCAACTCTTGGTGTCTTTACCTCTAATATATTGAAGTTGTCTTCCTAGGTGTTTGAAGGGAGAATTGGTGCTGAAATGTTAGACAAAGAAATATGATTTTTAAAGCAGTTATATTTGGAAATGTTACATATTTTTATATATATATAATACATATACATATGCACACATATATTCATGATAAATGTCTGGAAATATGTTTGACTTCCCATTTAGTATTTTTTGTTAAACAGAAATGGTCACAGAGGGAGGTAGGGATGTAGTTTCTGTGTTTTACAGCATGGTTGGTTACAGTACTACTCCTTGGCCTGAAGCCAGAATAGAAGAACACTAGCAAAGCAAATTACGTGAAAGCAGGCGGGGGGGCAGATGGAGCGATGTCCTGCTATTCCTTTCTCCTTGGTTTTCTAGCAGCTCTGTGAGACAGTGACCCTGGTATGTCATGTCTCTAGCAGTCCTTGTCAAGTACTGTTCCTCTGTATGTCCTCCCATCACTGCATGAACATTGCATGTGCACACACAGAAAAGCTGCTTTACTTACTTTTAATCAAATAAATAAATCAAATACAATAGAAATTTTATTTGAGCATAGTATACCAGAGTCACTCTGTGGTATATATCTTTCAAGTTTTTAAGTACATGCTCTTCCCTGTCCAAAATAATCAGCTGTCAAGAGGGTTGTTGACAGAAGAGTCAACAGTTGTTTGCACTTAAAAAGTTAATTGTTTAACTATGTGGATTTTATACTTTTGATTGTTATACATGTAAAATTTATCATGAGAATGTACTTGTCTTGGCTCAGTCAGTGGTCTTCTTAAGCAACAAATTTGTCTCATTGTGGATCAGCTTAGGCCTAAAGAGTAAAATGATCAATGTCCCACTTCTAGTACAGTTTGTATACTAAGTTAGCAAGCTTTCCTTGTAATAATATTTTATAATAGGATCATAAGCTCATATACATCCCATGCTTATTCATGTTTATACATATTTAAATTGCTGTGTCTCCTTAGATACCTACACAGTGAAAGGAAATGACAATGGAGCGCCTTGTGTATTCCCTTTTAAGTATGGTGGTAAATGGTATGCTGACTGCACAGATGCTGGCAGATCAGATGGCTGGTTCTGGTGCGGAACCACTTCAGACTATGACGTAGACAAGAAGTATGGATTTTGCCCAATGAAATGTAAGTTTTTACGTTCATGATTCTGCTGTGCTGTTATTCAGCTGCCTGGAAATATGTCCATAATATGTGCTTTACAGTATAAAACAGTGTTGGAAGTGGTGCGTTTTTCCATCTCCATTTAGCCTGCTGGCCTTTTAGGAATTACTTAAATACGCAAATATAGGTCCCAGCATAAAAAAACATTGGCCAACCACATCTAGGTTGAAAATGTGTTAATCATATCCTGGAATTTGTTTGTACACCAGTTACTTAAATAGAATGTTAATTAGACATAAAGATGTTGCATTAGAATATATAGTATACAATGACTATGTAGAAATTTGTGGAACTGGAAGCTAGAATGCAACTTAATTGAAAATTAAAATTACTTTGTAGAATGAGTTGCCTTTTAAACATGAAGGACTTTATATGAACTTTTTACTATATCCCGATGTTTCCCAAATCTATGTGTTATGTTGTAGTTCTCTTCTTTAACTCAATTAGAAGTATTTATATTCTAAAGTCCCTGGTCTGAGTATACTTAGAGCTTAATATGCAGTATTATGAATATACAGAACTTTATTTAGAAATGTTGATAATACTTTAAATAAATTGGAGTAATTTAGGTCTGAATGTATTTGAATTCTTTTAAATTTGAATGAAGTTTCTCTGAACTTCTGTAAAATATATAGTACACATTTTGTCTGCAAGCTGCTGCTTCTCTCATGCTGAAAAAGGTAGCACTTCTCCCTCCCTTCTTTATTATTCTGTTTTGCTGTAAAGCTGCAGCTGACCAAGTCAGAGCTAAGGAGAGAAACATGCCTTTCCTTTGATGTGAAAAAGATAGTTTGGTTTGGTCTGAAGTGGATTTATGATGAAGTATTAGTGTCCTTGCCTGGTTTCCATGAATGTTGCAGTCAGTAATTCAATCAAATAAAAATTGCACTTTTTTCCCTTATGCCAGTATTAATTTCAAGATAATAAAAGCATGTTGAGAATTTCAATCCCATTAATAAAGCAGATGCAAGACTGATTTAAGAATGCTAGCTATCTAGAGTTATTTGAGTACAGCAGCTAGGAGGCATCATTAAAATTTTGTTTAATTCTTTGGCATAATTCAAGGAAATCCATTCAGATGGCTGTGATTGTTTTTGGAAAAAGCTGCTTAAAGCTGATTGCCTGCATATTTCCTTCCTGATTCTTCAGTACTGGCTACAAAAGATTCAAGTTTGGGTCATATATTTTAATGAGATACAGGCCATGGTACCAGAAGTTTTAGTTATCCCTATGAAAGAGGAATGAGTGAGGTATGAGTGCTACGTTAATAAACTTCAAGAACACCTTTAAAAATACAATGTTTGAGTCTGTGTATGCCAAAGTTTATCTCATAAGATTAAAGTGTTGTTTCTTAAACTGTGGTGGGGAACAGAGGGGCCAATATGAAAATATGTGATGCAAACTATTACAGCTGTTCATACTGGGGCCTGGACCTATGGAGATATTACCATGATTGAACTAGGAATTTTTCTTTGTAAGCAAAACCAGCACAAATGTTCTCCAAATGAGGAGGACATAAGATTGTACTTGTAACAGTTATTTTACTAAATAGAGATGTAGAAATTTGATCAGTGGAAGTGACATAATTGTAAGTCTGACCCAGTATTTGGTGATTTAGAAAGAGATGCTGATACAGCAAGAGTAGAAACCTAAATCCCACAGAAAGAAACTGAGAAATGTTGCTATAGCAAAAAATTTTTAGTAGTCTAGGAAATGCTGTTTCTTTATAGGTTGCACCGTGTTTTTTCGAGCTGTATGTAGCACTTCAAAGTAGGCGTTGGGGAAGAAAACAGATTGCACAGTGTAAGACTCTCAATCAGGAGAGTGAGTTGAGGTGTGCCTATAGCTTTAGTCTAAAAGTCCTTTAAAGCCTCATTCTTGATTGGTGGAAGAGCTAGTATTTAGAGAATAATTTAGAAAGCCTTCAAAGTGATGCATAAAACTTGCAGCAGACTAGCACGGAAACAAAAAAATGCAGAGAAAAAATGCATGCTGAATTCATCTGTGTAGGGATAGAGTTCAGCTTTTTTATTAATTTTGTACTTACTTACTAAGGACAGATGTGGATTAACATTAATTTAGCTTAGATGCTAAAATGTATTATTCCAGTAAAGTCACTCATCTTTTGGTTTCTCTAGGGATGCTAAGCTTTAAACAGTTGCATGTAGATCTTCCAAAAACCTGCTCTGTGAAGGCATTTGACCTCTTAAAATTCAGATGTTCTAAAAATATTTCAGAAATGAGTTTCATTTTTCTGAAAGACAAAAGTTCTCCGGGAGATCACCATATGAAATTCAGCTTTAAATAACGAGACTGGGAGAGTGAGGTGGAAGTTTGGATGAATGCCCAAGAGTTGTTTACCTTTTCCTCTGTAATAATTGTACAAGATTTATAACCCCCTTTCTATCAAGTTAGAGCCATTTTTCTTACTGAATTATAGATTTTACTATTTTTGCAATATTAATTTTTTCCCAGGCTTGTGCTTCTGCACAGGGATTTATGGTCCTGTAGAACAGAGTAGCAAAGAAGTTTTGATTATGATAGTCATAAAATATTTTGGACAGAACTTGGTTAATGGGATGAAAGTTTCCATTTTAGTGAAATGCCATTATTACTGTAGGTTATATTTGTTTGCTGTTTTTTTTTTCTTAGGAATAATTTGGAAAGAAGCATTTCATATTACCTGTAGACTATCAGATTTAATACAGGAAAAAGTGGAACTTGTTATTGACCTACTGACATTTAACGTGTATCATTCTTTGTCTTTAATTTTGTTCATTTTACTACTTCCCTCTATTTGCACAATTAAGTTTTCTAAGCTCTCTGAATGAAGAAAAAGAAAAACCCTCTTTCTCTCAAATTTTTTTACAGATTGCAACTTGAGAAACTGATACAGGCTGCAGGAATTTCAGTTGTTTTCTCGTCGTCATCAGACATACAATGACCTCTGCTATGCTTTTGTCAAGCAGCATTATTCTTTTTATGTGATATTTGGCTCAGTGTTGGGGAGTCCTGTAGGTCCCACTTTTGACAGACCATACTAGCACTTTTCTGTTGCTTGGTTGTGGAGATTCAGTTGAGATGAGCCAGGACAGACTCTAGCAGTGTAAAGAGTGTGGTACTTCCTGGGGCCATTTCTAATATTGGACCCTTTTGGATGATGGTTTCACTGCTTTGGCATTGCTTAAATGTGCCAAGTTCAAGTGTTGAAGGAGGTCACAGTCAGGCTATGTGGCAGAGAAGAAAGCCATGTTATGTCAGATCCATGTATAAGAAATCAGGAATTGGAAGGAAGTGTGAGATGGATGCTGATAACAACATGGCATTCAACACTTGGTCCAATCACTTCTATCACACAAAGAAAATTCATAGGCGCTTTACATAGGACTCCAAATTGTTAAAAAAAAGTTAGTGTTTCTTATCTCAGAAAAGTGGTCAGCTTGATATAAACCTAGCATGAGTCTGGAAATTTTTAGTCTTTTTCTCTACATTGACAAATCAGCTATTTAAACATGACTTCAGCCACTTGTTTACCTGAAGCAACAGCTGGGTTATAGCAGAAAAAATGATGACCTTATTAGATTTCTCATGTACTGCCCAATATTGCTATCATGGTTTAGCTCTGTGCTGGATCTACTAACATGTTACAGAACCTCAGGATTCTTTTCAAACCACTTGTCTATAACTGTGTTTAGGTTTTCTGTGTTTTTGCACTTTTTTCTATATTTTGTCTGACTGTTCATGATGAGTTACAGCATTTTTTTTTCTCCCCACAGCTAATAGTATTGATTTGTGGAACACAGATCCTTTAACAAATGTCCAGTACCAGATAAACTCTGAGGCAGCTCTGAAATGGCACCAGGCAAGAAAAAGTTGTCAACAACAGAAGGCAGAGTTGTTAAGCATCACAGAATTACATGAACAAACGTACCTGGCAGGTATTGCAATATTATCCATCAGGTTTTTTTAAAAAGTGTGTTATTGCAGCAGTGATACTTATATGGCATGCTCCATCTTGAAAACTTATATTTGTTCAATTCTGTTAGTTAGTAGATTTAAATTGTTATCTTAAATGCTTCAGATGGGAATATAGGACAGGCAATATTTATTTTTTCCTGATTAGGTATTGCCATAAACTTACAGTAACATAAAAAATACAATATTTAAGTAATGCAAGCCATAAAGACTGAGTGTTGGAATACAGGAAAATGCAAAATAGTTTGTAAACCAAAGACGTAGATGCCAAGATTCCATGCTTTTTTGCATTCTTTTTGTTGTGTGTACTAGACAGAACTTTTGGCCTATCTCAGTAAAGCCATTGCATAATCAGTATTTGCTAAAACATGACAAGAAAAGCAAAAGAACTACTAAACAAAAGGACTCACGAACAGTCCCTTCTAGTTTCCATCTCCTTCAACATTTTTTGAAGTAATTTCCAAACTTGTCCTATGAGAAAATGGGAATTTGTACTTGAATATATTTACATTTTACAATGAGTTTCTTCTCTTTATTACCTTCTTAGCCTGTGTACACACATGAAATAGCCCACTAATTAATCTATTAAATAGATTAGAAAATATTCTGAATATGTTACATCAGTTGAAAGATAAACTCTTCTATACCATATTCTTCTCTGTAAATTCACAGAGTCAGAGGATTAGAGGATGGTTTGGATTTGAAGGAACATTTAAGATCATCTAGTCCAACTTCCCTGCTGTGGGATGGGACACCATGCATTATGTTAGGTTACTCAAAGTCCCTTCTAACCTGACCTTGAACACTTCCAATGATTGGGATCAACAATTTCCTTGGGCAACTTATTTCAGTGTCTCACCATTCTAATTGTAAAAACTTTCATTATGTCCAATGTAAATCTACCCTCCTTCATTTTTAAACCATTTTACCCCTTTTCCTGTCACTACAAGCCCTAATCAAAAGTCTTTCTCCAACTTTTTTTTAAGCCATTTTTATATATTGAAAGGCCATGATAAGGTCTCCCCTTCTCTTCTCAGACTGATCAACCCCAACCTGTGAAGAAACCTGTGTGAGGAAACACAGTTAATTTTAAAAAATCAGCAGTCATCCAGTTGGGCTTCCAAGTCTTAAATAAAAAACAGAGACAGACAGGTGATTAAAAATGACTATGAATATTGTTAGAGAATTCAGCAGGACCATAAATAAGCATGCTATTTCTAGATGCTTTTCAGCTATCCTTCACAGGAGAGATGTTTCAGCCTTTTGATGAATTTTTCATACCTCCTCTGGACTTGCTCCATGGCTTTCTTGTACTGGGGACCCCAGAACTGGGTGCAGTACTACAAACGGAGTCTTACCCGGGCAAAGTAGAAGGGACAGGATCATCTCCCTCAACCTGTTGCCCTCGCTTCTCTTGAAGCAGCCCAGGATACAGTTGCCTTCTGGGCTATGAGTGCACATTGTGGGCTCATGTTCAGCTTTTCATCCACCAGTACCCCCAAATCCTTCTCTGCAGTGCTGTTCTGAATCCGTTCAGTCCTTAGCTCATGTTGATATTGTGAATTTACATGACAGAGGTATGGGACTTGCTCTTTGGCCTTGTTGAACTTCTTGAGGTTCACATGTGCCCACTCCACAAGCTTGTCAGAGACTTTCTGGTTGCCACCTCTTCTGTCAAGCGAATCAAACCCACCACTCAGATTGGTGTCATCTGCAAACTTGCCAGGGGTCCACCCCGTCCCAGTGTCTGTGTGACTGACAAAGATATTTGATAATATTGGTCCCAATACAGACCCTAGAGGGGGTATAGATGTCTGTCCCTAGAGGGACACCACTTGTTACTGTTTTCCATTTGGAGATTCAGCTGTTGACTGTAACTCTTTGGATACAAACATCCAGCCAATTGCTTATCCGTCTAATAGTCCATCAATCAAATCATCAAAGAGGAATGACAAATGTACTTTTTATGCTATGAACAGTCTGTTCTCTCTAAACTTTTGTTTTCAATTTAAGGATTTGGTCAAAACATGGGTCTTTTTTTTTTTTTTTTAAGTGTGATGAAATTATTGTTGAAATTAATGCTCAAGGGAGCAAACTGGCACTAACATAAGAATATGCTATTAGTAGTTGTGTTTTAATTGTAAATTAAAAAATATGGCTGCCAAATGTATGTGAAGATGAGTTTTTTTATTATACAGCTACCCTAGCAGTACCAGGATTTCAGGTCATGCTCAGTTTTTGATTGTCTAAATGAGAACTTCTTTGCAGAGAAGTACTAGAACATGTAATGTATTGGCCCCAAATCAAGCTCTGATAGGATATTCCAGTCCTTTGTAGTATTTAACCACCTCTGCTTTTAAGTTTTCCATTCTTCAAGTGCTGCCCATAATTGTGATGTCAAAGACAACTAAAAATTGCAACATGCTGGCATGATGCCATCAGTAGAAGCTGAAACAAATAATACACATTATGAAATGATTTTCTGTGAACTGTGAAGAAACAGTTAATTTAAAAAAATCAGCGGTCATCCAGTTGGGCTTCCAAGTCTTAAATAAAAGGCAGAAACAGACAGGTGATGAAAAATGTCTGTGAATATTGTTAGAGAATTCAGCCGGACCATAAATAAGCATGATATTTCTAGATGCTTTTCAGAACTAGAATAATAACTTTGAATTGTTCTTTTGAAGCCTGACTTATCATTGGCTATAGAACTGAGATCAGTCTGAAAAATGTGCAAGTTGTGCTGTTGAAAAGGTGATGTTTGCAATTATTGCATTTTAATATATTTTGACTGAAGATGGACTTTTTTTTGCAATATTTTGTAAATTTGAAACTCACACTTTTTTAATTTTATGGAAGAAAAAATATCCACTTGGAAAATACTTATTTCTTTTTTGGAAAACTGATTTTTGTTTTGTTGCCTTTTGTGCAACTTTATCAATTTAATATTTTCTAATTCTGGAAAAAAATATATTTCATGTCTATGAACATTAGTTTACAAAGAACATGTAGAAGAGTCATTTTGTTTTCTGTTGTAATAAAATTCCCCAAACCTAAAAACTTGAAAACTCTAAACTGAAAGTAAGCATGTAGAGACGTTTAGCAAAGCTACCTTAACTAAAATGTTAGAAGTTGTTAAAACTTGTACTGGAAAAAAGGAGAAGCAGATGGTTTAGCTAAAATTCAGCTCTCAAATTTTGAGGAGGTGTTTACTCTGACTGTGAACTTCCAGTATCTCTCTCTGTCTCTGTTACCTAGGTTTGACTCGTGCGCTCAGTTCAGCGCTCTGGTTTGGTCTTAACAGTTTGAATTTCAATAGTGGATGGCAATGGGTTGGTGGTGCTCCTTTTCGATACTTAAATTGGGTTCCAGGTAAGGGGAAATATGTTGTTACTCACTTTAAAAGGTAAAAATGTGGTCATCATGTAACATATTTCTTTTCTAGCACTCTATTCTCCTGTAGTTACTGAGCTTGTTTTGATGTTTATTGATTCTGACTGATCATAAACACGGTGAGTAAAGGCCCTTATGCTGAGGATATGCACTGAGCTTAATTCATTATTCATAACGGAAATGGTAGCCTCATGATCTAGAATTCTGAGTTTTAGAAGTCATACATTGATGCTTCATTTATATGTCTTCTTAATTGACTCTATTTCTAGATGAATATGGAATAAATCTGATGAAATGGATGTCTTCATTTATGAGACTATGGATGTCTTCATTTATGAGACTAGATAGTAGTATTTTTTTTGTTTGTTGTTTTTTTTTCTTTAAATTCCTTTCCAATTTGTGTTTGTTATTTGCTAAAAGAATAGATTCTCATTTTCATTTGGGATTAACCTACCCATAGCAGTAACATATATCAAACTGAACATGTTAAGCTAGTCTACTTTGAAGGAAGCCCAGGCATTTCATATCTGTACCTGCAATGTTGAACTCTGGTGCCATTATTACAGAGCTCAGATGAGCTGTGCCATCTGTGCACATAGTGAAGAAGAGCTGCATCTCTAGTTTACTATTCAGAATACCTGTGTATTTAAAATAGATGTCTGAAGTTACACAGTGTAAATGCTCTTTATCTTCACTGAGCATTTCACATGTGTTTAACTATTAGTAACTATAAATGCACACTCCATCGTATCACCCAGTGGCTTCCTGGTGTAGGTAAAACCAAAACCACATTTTAGATGGACAAATTTCTTGAGTAAGTAAGCTTTGAAGAGTGAATTGAACTACTTTATAAATAGCTCTCCAGTGAAGTGAGCACACAAGGCAAACAGATGGGCTGAACTGCAAGTTGCTGTGAAGGTATTTATAGGTCTGTCATCCAAGTGCACTGATGAAGATCTGCATGTAATGAGGGATGGGGGAAAGCTGATTGTGAGATGGAGCCAGAGCAGCAAGGGGAAATGTTCATGGTTGTTAAAACTGTAGACAGCTCTCAGTTGCTTTGTAAAGAATTAGATGGATTTGGTTGTAGCAAAAATGGAATAATTTTATCTTTAATGCTTTATGTTTCTTAATTTCATTCTACGATGAAAATAAATAAATACACTATTCTTATGTCCATATAACCTGTTTTACATTTCTGCTATCTTCTTCATGACTTTACACTGGTATATATAGCCTGCTCTATCTCATCCCATTACATGGGATGTTGAAGAGCTGCCTTTTTTTTCCACCAGCATATTTTAAAGGAATTGATGGAAACTTCTTATTTTTCCATCTCACTAGCCCTAAATAAATACCAGGGAAAAAATGGGAATTCTTATAAATGTTTAAATTAAAATTATTATGCTTAGGCATTTGCCAAGAGATGAACTTTTTTTTGAGCATTAAAACAATTTAGATTTCTATTTTGGAAGTAATTATATCTTTCCTATCAGTAGAAGGTATAACATGACTGCAAATATAAAACTAAATATAACCTATTATATAATTATAATGGTATAACAAAATTTGCAGGGAACAATCTTGCACACTAAAAATATTGTTTTGCCGAGTATATTGCTAATGCTTGTTAGGTAGTGTAGTGGCAAATGTTCAAAAATGAAAGAAATGTCAAGTTTAATAACATTTGATCAGATCTTGAGAAGTTTGTCTGATTTATTGCAGAAATTTGTTCTGTTCTACAGGTTCTACTTTTGTTCTAGATGTTTCTGTTAGTGCTAGTGCTAATCTTCAACTGAAAATATCCAAGTATCCTGCTATTGTCATATTGTTTAGACAAGTGGACAAGAAGTTCACATAAGCAAAATAATTACTTACTATTTTTCTTATATCAAGTACAGAATTTTTCTGGCTTACTGGACATCTTTTTCACCTAAAGGCTGTCCACCAGAGTTTAGACATTCTCCATTTAGAAATGGAGAAGACCTTAAGGAAAATTGATCTATGCACTGTAATACCTTCTATAAAGGCTTTGGATATGTGAAGAGGCTTTTAAATTGTGAATTTGCACCTTGTAGTTGCTGTGAAAAACGATATCTCTTAAGGGAATGAACTTCCCCATGCAGTCCAAGGACTATGAAGAATCGCAATTGCCTATATATTAATATATTTTATGTTTAAAGCATGGGCCAGAATAAATGTGAGAGTTGGGAGGGTAACTATATTTTGCTTATACTTTATTGTTGTTATTCAGGTTTGTTGTTGGGATTTTTTTTTTAAGGCTATCCTTCTCCAGAACCTGGAAAAATCTGTGGTGCATTAAATCCTGGCAAAGGTGCTAAGTGGGAGAACTGGGAATGTAATCAGAAACTTGGATATATTTGTAAACGAGGAAATGCTACTTTAGACTCTTTCATGATTTCTACAGGTAGGTTTGGTAATAAACCATCAACAGATTTTTAATGACCAGTGGGGTTTTTTTATCTGTAGTTTGAATAGGTGTTATTGCATGTGGTAAAACTAAGCAAAGTACTCTGTGGACTGTGGTTTGACCAAGATACTCTATGAAAGTGAACAGTATGTACTTCCTTTTTGCTCTGACCTCCCTATTTCCTGTGTAATAATCTTTCTTCAACAGTCTCGAGTTCTAGATTGCAAAATCATGGAGTTCTATTTTCCAAAACCAAGCAGAACTGTCAGATTTTGTGTGCCAAAAAAAAAAAAAAGTATTTTTAAAAGCAGTACAATTATCCGAAGCCCCACGTACACAATAAAAGAAATCCATTTCTTCTTCCTGTAATTTTTACTACTTGTCAAAGAGAGTAAGTTTCTTGGTGCAAGTCAGTAGTGGATTAGAGGACTTTTTTTCAATTTTTTTGAGAGTTAGACGTTTTGAATATATGAACATATCTTATAAACAAATATAAATATTTATAAAAATATTTATTTGTATGCATATAAAAAGTATTTAAATTCTTTTTGGAATTTTTTAAATTATATATGTACAGACACTTTTTCTGAAGGAATGTCATTCTAGCACATGCTTAATGTACATAGAGAAGACAGAAGTAAGATTTATTTACACTTGTTTCCTTATAATCTCTATGTGTACTATAAACACCTTGTAACTTATTCCTTTGTTTCATCACTCCTTTCTATTGTTTCCAAGTTTCCTTCTTTTTCCAGGACATACCTATATCTCTTAAATCCACTGATATTACTTTGTAGAGGTTTTAGAAGCAGAAAGCTAAACCATTACTAGATTGCCAGATGATTTATTAATATGCACCATTATTGGCAAACCAGATGTTTTGGAAAATCAATGTTTGACATTTGGCTTAAAAAACAGTTGAGGTTTTTAACATTCTTCCTGCTTTTGCCAATACAGAACCAGTCCAGTCAAAAACACTTAGGAAAGAGGATTCTGCCTAATTTGTTTTGCTTTATTGCTAGGAGAAAAAACAAGAAGAATGAGCTAGTGTCTTTCTAATTAAATATTGAAATAACTATTTAATATTTAATTAAATTAATATTTAAGTATTGAAATCAAGCCTATTTCTTGCCTTAATTGAGGAAGACTGTAATACATATCTGAATTATTTCTTAAATTAAGATGTAAAATTTAGTTAGTATTTGTATACTGATGATTCTCAAATATTTTTATTCATATAGGTTGTCTTAAGTTGTTCAATTGGCTGCTGCTTAGCTTTTCAGGTTTCACACTGATGCCTATAAATATACTACTAATTCAATACTGGCTGCTATATTATTTAGATTTAAATTCCGTTTTTGAGGGGATCTAATGGCAAATAGTTTTTTTACATTAGCCTTTTTATTCTCCCCTCTGTCTCCACCCTCCTGTTTACCAGTAATTTGGAGGAAGAGACAGAAGTTTTCAATTAAACAGAAATTGCTGAATAAACATGGTGACAGATTAACCAGAGATTGGCAGTGGTTCACTTCATAAAATAGTTTCCAAGATGTCCCATGGGGGGAAGTCATAAAAGGAGTAAGCATGGGATCATGCAAGATGTTAAGTGCCCTCAGCTTCTAAAGGTGTAAAGGAAAACTCGTGGCAGATTGTTTTCCTAATTAGGGAAGTTAAGAAATTAATTAATTGCAAATTCATACAGGCACTTAGTTGTTCACTTGACATTAAACACAGGGTAATCCCTTAAATTTTTAAGACTAGCAGTTGCAATTCTAACAGGGCAGTATGTGAGGTATGTGGGACACAGGAACACTTTACATCAGAATATAATCATGCTCGTGTTCAAGCAAACTCAAGAAAAATCTTTACAGAATATTTTTTTTTATTACAGATGTATTCTCAGAAAGCCAACAGCTTTAGGGCTTTTTTAATTTTTTTTTTTTTCTTAGCAAAAGTTTTGGGTTTTTTTCCAGCAGGGGGCCACATCATTTTGAACATCAAAGAAATGTAGAATCTTAAGGCTACAGAGCATTTGCTCTGCAACACGGCGAAGTAGATTAATAGGAATGTATTCATTTCGACTGCAAAACGTGCTTTTTTAACTTAATTTTCTAAGGAAAAGCTTTCTATCTGTCTTCCTCCACCAAGACTGCCAAAATCGATTTCATTCCAAGACAACAGTAGTGATCTTAAAGTATTGTTTTCAAATATTTCATTAAACATTCAATTAGAGGAAAGAAATGCTCCTACTGTTGCTCTTATGTGGTGTGTGAGCTCTCTCTTATCAGACCACAGAGGATGGGTTTGAGAGAGAAACTTGAACATCTGTATCACGAGAGAAACTTCAACTTTCACACTTTTAGACACCCAGGTCAATCACTAAGATTTTCAGACTTCAGAAAGTCAAGCTTGTATACTTTACAAAAATATTTGCTCTGTATTTGAGGAATAACCGTTCTACACTTATAGACCAGTAAATTGATCAGCTTGACATTTGGAATAATATTTTTACACACTAATGTGATTTCATTTGTTACATCTTATTTGTTGTAATTTGCATTGCTTCTTTTGCTTAAGTCAGATGAAGTTCAGGGAGTAATACTTGTTTCCATTAGGATGAAAATAATACTGACACCAGGAATACGAGACCATCAACTGTTCTGTGGCCTGCAACAAAATACACAGAGTTACTGGGTCTACAAGCAAAAGATATTTCCTGACTTGCCATAGCTTCTTTATAGTAATATTATCACAGTCTCCACTGGTTTGAAAAAGAGATGCTCTGGAATCACTGAGGAATAAATACCTTTGTGATTCTCTCTGTAGTCATGTCTGAATTATTGATTGCTGTTCTATTCAGTGTTTGCAACTTGTGCTGAGTGTGTTGGAGGTGTATATTCTCTGACTTACAGCAAAGCACTGTAAAATGCATATGCTCAGAGCTGAGACCAGGATAAATTAGGAATCTGTCTAAAGCATCAGAATAACCTCTTCAATGGCATTTGCCACTTCTATGCTCTCTTGTTTCTCCCAACATCATCACATACATTCAGTTAGTTTTTCTGGGGTTCCCCCACTTTCTGTTCCAGTTCTTCACCTTCTGTGGCAGAATTCAGAGGGCTATGACTACAACACTGAGCACCTTGCCCTGGGGGACAAAAAGTTTAGTTTTACTTGAACTTTGTGGGAACATTCTAGCACTTTTTAGAGGCAGGTCTGAAACAGCAGACTGTAATAGAAATATGTGTTGTGACGCTAAGTATCTATTAATCATTAGTATAGTCCAACTGAAACAGGCTATGTGTTTGCAATCCAGGTTCGATTGGTCGTGACTTTGGATGCCTATTTAAATATTTCTACAGAATATACCCCGCCTGTTATACATAAACACATTGTTTCTCCTGACCTACACAAGTTTTTTTGGCAGCAGAATCTTTGAAAACCTGCTGTCCTTGTTCTACTCTATATATTGATGTTTGCTAAAGCTATCTGCTGATTATAAATAAAGAACTGCAAGAATCATAATTTGTCTCTACAACAGCAATACTCTGTTTATTGTATATTCAGGTAGCACTCCTCTCAAGGCTGAATTGTTTGCTGAACAGAATTGTTTGTTGGCAATACTCTGGTGCTGTTCTGCTGAACTTCTAAAAGCATAAATAATTTACTCTGACAGTATAATTTTCTTAATGAGGGTTCTGAAAAGGATTCCTAAAAGCAGTATTCTTATTTGAGTTCTCTTGTTATTCTGTAGAATCAGTTATTTCTTGTTTCCTAGTCTAGAAACATAAAATGCCTAAGTTTTGGGGAAAAAAATTACCCTGATAAATACGTATTGTAGACCCAGGTTCTTAACAGGTAGCTCTGCAGCATAGAGGTGGAAGAGAGATGCTGAGCTGAGTGTAGGAAGATTTATAAAGCAAAGCTCTGCAGACCTTACATTTTTGTACGTATTTATGCATGCATATAAAAGTCAAAATTGTTTTAATTGTCTTTTTGCTAGTTACAAGCACTTGTTTGCACCTGTTATGATCTTTAAAAACAATCTGGAACTTTCAACTTTTAATTTTTCCTGCAGATTATTATCCCGGTACATATTTTTCATCTCTGCTGCTCTTCATGAAGAAAGTATATGGTTAACTGTTTTTTATTAAATATTTGCTTACATGATTCTTAGTCTTAAAAATAGAATTTGAAATTCTGCATGGCAATTTTTCTTTTCAGAGACTAATGTGCCTATTAGATGTCCTGACCAATGGATGTCCTATGCTGGTCATTGTTACAAAATTCATAGAGAACCCAAAATATGGAAAGATGCCTTAACTTCTTGCAGGAAAGAAGATGGAGATCTGGCAAGCATTCACAATGTTGAAGAATACAGCTTTATCATTTCTCAGCTTGGGTATCGTGAGTATTTTTTCACAATAACATATATATATTTATATTAAGTAAATAAAATGTTTTGAATATGTCTTACCTGTTAATGAAATGAGGGGACTCTTTTAAGAAAATATTGTCCTGATTACAGGATGTAGAAGGAGTTAAATTTTACATTTAAGAAATCATTGTAAGAAAAAACACACAAGAAGAGTTAAAAACACACCAGAAGAGCAAAAAACCCAAACAGACTTTAACCATCACAAAAAAGCTGTGGTCAATGATCTGAATTGCATAATCCCCTAACTCCTGTTTCTTAGGGTCTGCTTCTGCCTCCCTTTATGCAGCTTAAAAAAAATTCTACTTTCTCATAAGGTGAAGGGATTTTTACTATTGATCGTCAAAAATAAATGAGGGGAAGCAAAGTCTGCTGGTCAAAGAGAGTTTGGAAAGATCTGGATCCTATTATGAGCACTGCCAGGTCCTTACTTTTCAAGTCACCCTGCTTCTGTTTCTTCTGAAAAAGGAAGTTGTCTGTCCCAGTATGTGGATTCAGTTGTACCCCACATTAAATATAGTACTTAGGTCCTTTCTTTCTGAGCGTACAGTTGAGCTGTTGCAGGGCAAGTTAGACTGCAGATGCTGTGTATTCATTAGGGAAAATGCAACTATGCTGACACTGAGGCAATTTTATCGTTATTGTTTCACATGAACCTGCTTTTCCATGTAGGAACACTTACTGCTCTTTGATGGGAGGAGCATGTTCACACTTAGGTGGGCATCTTTGCTATAACTGCTCCTGTGTGTGTTTTTAGTGCCAGGTAAGAGTGACATAGTTTGTCCTTCGCTGAAAGTAAAGCATTGTGCTTTGAACTGCAGTGTAACAGCAGTCTTGGAGAGACAATGATAAAGTAGCTGATATGCTTTCCTAACCTAACCAACTCCATGACACTTGTGCTTATCTTCATATTCCTGAAAGAGTTATTTGTTGTTCTTTCATGAATAGTGTGAAACTTTCATTCTTTCAAAAGAGAGTATTGGGGAAGGTGGGGCCTCTTGATGAGACGTTAGGACATTTGAAAGAAGTTAGGTCTGAAGGAAATTAGTTGTATATCACCTTATATCTTGGAAGTAGATTATTTCTTAGTTCAATACCTTCTTCAAAGACCTTTCCTTAACTGACTGTGCTGCACTGTTTTTGTAGAAGTGAGTCTTTCTGAAAGACAAATATTCCATATTCCGAAGGAAACCAGGCTTCTCTCTTATGACACATAGCTGCAACAGACTATTTTGAAAGCATTCTTTTCAGAGGAGTAGAACTGGAACAACTAAAGAAGCCTTTTAGAGTAGTTTATGACTGTATCAGATTACCCTTGTTCACCTTTGAGAGGAGAGCATCATGTATTTGCAGTGCTTGGAAAATCTTGTCTACATCAGAACTCTGCTGCATAAGTGCTGTAAGAAAGAAAAAAAGTCTGTTTTTGTGCCAAGCAATTCACAGTCCCATGATAAAACAAAGGAAGGAGGGGTGCAATGAGATGAGTATTGTCATGGTAGCTGAGCTTTTGTTGGCATCACCCACAAAAGAGAACTTTAGAGAGGAACATGAGGAATAAAGAAGTGCATTCTGGATGTTTACACAGAAGTCCAGCATGTGATATGGCACAAGTGTGGCGCAGTGCATGACTGAGAATGGGAAGCAACTTCAAAAATGGCTGGGGAGAAAAAAAAGTTTGGTCTTTAGTCAGCTAGCTGTAGAGATGATTGCAAAAAAACCAGCAGTTCTTCTAGTGAGAAAAAAATGTGTAGGAAATGACTCCAGAGATTTGCATGCCTTATTTAGAGGACTTTGATGTAGGTGTTTTGTTAAAGAATGCTGTTTACTGTTTGTATTACCGTGGTGTGAGCCCACCACAGTAAGAGCTCTGACCATAGATGAGGCCTCTGCTGTGCTAAGTGCTCAATAAATAGAGACAGATTTTAAGAGATAGCTGAACCAAAAATAAATTGGACAACATGGATGGCAATAGCCAAGGAGAGACTGAGAACATGATAGGCAGTGGAATTGGAACAGCTTTCAATTGTGTTATCAGAGAAGAGTTTAAAGGAGGGTACTGAGATGTAATTTTGGGAGACTTCAGAATATGAAGAGCAGCCTGGAAGAAGAGATAAATGTGCCTGTTTGAAAAGAGTTGTAGGAATGCAAGGTCATAAGCAATGGAAAAAGCTCTTAAAAATTAGTCTCCTTATTTTTCATGAAAAATAATGAGTGAGTTCTGGCAACCAAATAAGTCATACTTTTCTTGGAAAGACTGCTATCTAAGAAAAATACTGTGCATGTAGTTGCTTAGTGAGATCTGAGTCATAGTGCTGTGGACAAAAGGAAACACCTGCTGCCTTTAGTATAAGCTGGATAACAGACTACAAATAAGTAATTAAATGATATTTTAAAAAATGCTAATTACACTGAACAAAATCTTTTCTGGAGAGGAATAATTTTTGATGGTAATGGAGTTCAGACTGGTTATAAATGCCTAAATTTTTAATCCTCATTCGAATAGTTTATTCAGAACAAAACTAGACATGAACTTTATAGCAGCAACGTGTTAGAGGAGGATTTTAAACACAGACAAATAAACCTCTAAATACAGCTGCTGTGAAGTAACATCCTTGATCAGTCTTGCACTTTCCTTCCAGCATCTAACTCCTTTAACTGTAAAGTGAAAAAAGTCTGACAACTACGTGAATTTTCCTTTGTTCTGAAATTAAATAAAATATAAGAACGCATGTAGTGGGACAACTTGCAAGTACACTGATTATAAGCCCTAAAAGACAATACTGGGTGTCTGAGCATTAGAAAGTAGGCCACTTCTTCACTGCACTAAAAGCAAGAGGAAAATGGGAGGTAACATTTTTTTTGAATGTTTATTCATATCTTGTTATTAGAGTTTTGAGTTGGAAAAAAAAAAGAACTTAGTTATATTGCAGTATAATTTAACAAAGAGTGTATTTTGGCCTTTATGCAAAGTTAAACACCCTTAGTGTATTGCCACTATGGCGAGTGACCTTTCCTGATGATTGAGGTGGATATATAGGAAATGGTTTTACTTCTTTATGAAACTGACAGCCTTAATTTCCTGTTACTGCCTTTTATATTCCTGAGAATAAATTATTGTATCATCCATGAAGGTAAAAGTTCACATCATAAAAAAGAACTGTTATCAGCCTTGTTAATTGTATGTTTTAGAACCAGCTGATGAGCTGTGGATTGGGTTGAATGACCTCAAGGTTCAGATGTATTTTGAATGGAGTGATGGGACACCTGTCACCTACACCAAGTGGCTTCGTGGAGAACCCACTCATGCAAACAACAGGCAAGAGGACTGTGTTGTTATGAAGGGAAAGGTAAAGTCATATAGCTATGTACTAAATTGTCTTATAATTTTATTCCTTGTTTGGGCTTTTTCCTATGCAGAACACATGCCTGTCTGACGTTGGAAACTGGTATTTTTCCTTTTTGTGATAAATTAAAATATTGAACTTACCACCTCCTTCAGAGTTTACCTATTGTTGCAGGAGATAAGAAGTATATAATCACACAAAAAGGTATTTCCCTATTTTGAAAAATTAGAGCTTGACAGTTGTACTTTTGCTATACTTTTGGTGAGTGCACTTACAAATTGAAAACAAGAGCTAAAATCTTTTTCCCAGTGTCCTGAGCACTCTACTAAACTTGCTTTATAGGGCAAGCCTGTAGTGAAGGACCAACAGACCTTTTTTCACTTGCTTAACTTAAGTGCAGTCAGCAACAATAACAGCTGGTTAACGAGTCTCCACCATTCTGGTTAAGAAACATTCAAGTTTTAGAAACTGAGTGCAACAGGAGAGAGCTGAGCCAGCTCTGCAGCAGGAAAGGTTGTAGGGGACATAGAAGAGGTAACAGGTGCAGCACAAGAAGAAAAATGGACGTCATCAGTTCCAGGAAGGAATGGGGAAGAAAAGTAGTACAGCATCTTCAATAGAGCAGAATTGCAGTAGTATCCAGGGAGGAAACAAGCCAGTGTAGTGTATAGAATATTAATCTCCCAAAATTGAGCAGAGCTGTCTGTATGTGTGGAGGTGTTCTCTAGCTGGGCCAAAGTTCAGATCTGGAGCTTCATTACTGTATTCATTTACCATGGAGAAGTAGCTTTGTTTATACTCTGATGTGTCTGGAAGGTTAGAATTTAATATAGGTATATGAGTGAAAAATCCTGCACTGATCAGAAGCATGGATAAAATGATAATCTATTAAAAATTCTCATCCGTTGTATGAGAGGGGATGCTCTGGTGAGAAGAGTGTAAATGTAAATTTTTTAAATGTAAATGTATTTTTTCCATGTCAACCAGGTCATGGTGCACATGACAATTGAACCAACAGCCTCTCAAGGGTGTGAGAATTTTTGTGCTCCATTGTCTGTGCTGTGCCAGTAGTGGCTGAGGATGTAGAGTAAAAAGGTTATTGGGTCAGATAGTGGAAAGAAGCTTAGTGCTCAAATGTGAGGGTCAGTCAATGGAAGCTGGAAATGCTTCAAGGACTTTCATACTAGTCAAGGCTGGAGAGCTTGCTCAGGTACGGGAGATTTGTAAGTTAACTGGCCTTGGTGAACAAGAGCAGTGGGTTGCTAGGAACATGTACTTGAGGTTTTGTCTCATATAACATCCTGTGCCCTTTAGTTACCCTCACCTTGAAGTGAACTTTAGAATTTATGGTATTATACATGGAAGTATTGGTACAGGAAGTATTAGAGTAAGTTAGAGGCAGATGGGCATTTAATGATTTGGGTAGTGCTTTAAATGTTTGGGTTTTTTTAATAGTTTATATTTCTTTATAGTCTTTGTGAACATATAAGGCAGCTTAAATGCATTGGTAAAGCTATGATTTTAATCAAAATGACTTGATGGCCTTGAAATAAAGAGTTTCAATAAAAAACAGAAGGGGCAGACCTGTTTTATGGTTCTCTAAGGATATAGATGGCACTTTTTGGCCCAGCCAAGTGGTATGAATTTTGGAGAACTTAAATTCAGATTAAAAAGCTCTATTTGTGTGCAGAGGCTGGCATCCACTAGATTCTGATTTTCTAAAAACATCATCAAATCACTTGTGATAGTTTGAACTCTAGTCCCTGTTACGTTTGTCTAGGAGACAGTTACCTCAGTTATGTTGCAATTTTAGAGGAAACTTAGACCTGTTTATTTTCATAAGATTTTAGCAAAAAGGTGAGGCAAGGAGAGATTGTAACTAACCCTAGAAGTATCCTCTGGTGCAAAGCAGGAGCAGCATGTTCTAGGGTGAATTCATGCCACTCCACAATGTCAAGCTCTGAAAAAAACGCTGGTTTTGCCCCTCCATGAGGCCATTCATTGAAATCTACTGGACAAGAAAATGGATGGAAAAATAGAAATCATTTGTGTTCTCACCCTCACTTTATATGGCCAGTAAAATCCTGAAGTCCGGATCAAACCACGGGGACACACAAGCAGTTCAGTTGCAAGGAAGTAAGAAGTGTTACAGTGCAGTGGTGTGCAATCTGTTGATAAAGAATGGTCTAAGATTTAAAAAGGGATCTAACAATTTTTTGGGTATTCAAATAAAAGAAAATAATTTTTTTAAAAAAATAAATAAATAAGATTATATTAATAATAAAATTAAATCAATGACCAAACTGTTTACATTTTGGCTTTTTGGACACGTGCTATGCTAAAAGTGTAACATTCAGTACAGCCAGATAACCCATGACCATTTCTCAGAAGTAGACTTTCTGATGGCAGGCTGGTATGCTTAATACTATGGTCAACAATCACCTCACAATACTGGTTCAGGATGCTGGGCCTTGACTTTGGGAAGGGAGGACCCTATCCTTTGTAAAGACCAAGCCTTCTCTTCCTTCCCCTAACACAGTGCCAGTCACTACAGAAGGATCTTGGAGTCCTCCTGTGTGAGGTGAGACTTGTCTAAAAAGCTCAGAGGCCCTTTTAATTCCACCAGTAATAGTTATATTTATGTCCGTAGCTGTAAATAAAAGTAGCAGCCTGCTGTTCAATTCTGTTGCTTTAGGACAGCTGTCATCCTTTCACTTGTACCAGCACTCAAAAGCAATACAGAAAGCATGATGCAGGTTTTGGCTGAAGAAATTCCATGGAATTTGTACTAGGTCATTATCTCTTGGAATCAGCAAGCAGCTGAACAAACAACGCACAACTAAAAGTTGACCTTCCCTCTGTTTTTGTTGAGGTTTGTCTACCTAAGTACATATATATATTTCCATTGCTGATATTCTTTGACTGATCACTCCCTGTCTGAAGCCATCTGAAACCATCACTTATTTTTATGATAGAAAGCCTTGCCCCTGCCTACGACACCACTTCCTTTTTAAAGGAGGTGTTTGGGTTCAATTAATAAGGAAGCAAGGGAACAGAGATACATTTGCAAAAGTTGGCTAATAAGATATGGTAAGGAGTCCCTAAAAATTACTGCATGAATTTCCCATCGAAGACACAGTTATGGGAAGGCAGCACAGGGTATTCCTGCAATTAGAGACACAAAGATTCAGAGTAAGTTTTCCTCTGTTGAAGAAGCCTAAAAGTTTTGAAAGTTTTGCTGATTTCTCCGAGTTTGAGAAGGTCAATATTTTGTGAGGTTATTTAAAGTGCCTACCAGCTAATGAGACAGAGACATGGTAGGAGATGATGAGACAGCTACCACTGGACTTATCTTGTAGTTAGCAAAGGACAGACACAAGCACCAACTGCACGTCTAAGGATTTGTTGCTGTAGGCAGCAGTGTTGAGCTTTGGGAGACTTTTACTGGAACTGGGATTTTTTGAGGCTCTTGAGGACTTTGCATATTGTGGTACAAGTATCTGAAGCGTTTGATGATTATTTTACATTTCTAGAGAGAAAAAAGAAGAATAAAAAAAATTTTGAAAAAGTGCTATGATTTTACTTTTGCAGAAGTGGTGTCTTTAAGGCATGGATGAGAGAGTTTATTGCACACAGGTTTCTCTTCTTCTACCAATACCTTAGTTAATCTGTTCAACCAAAAAGTATGTAAAATACATTGGGAACATGGTGTGAGGTTCCTTACTTTCTGTACAGCTCCCACTGAATGTTTCTTCTGAGAGTTGCTATTATGAGGAGTAAAAATGATTATTCTAACTTTTTATTCTAACTTTGGGTTCATTTTTTCAGAAGGGTAAGTAATCAAAAAAGGTGCAAATCAGTGGGGAATCAGAAACTCACCAAAAATGAGATTGGAATGAGGTTGAAATTAAGAACTGAACTTAAATGTAGATTTTGTTTCTTTTAAGACTATGAAAAATAATTAATTGCTTTAAAGCATTAAGAACCTTTTTTGAAGATTAGACCCCACTTGACTATGATGTTCTGTTCTTATGTACAGGATGGATTTTGGGCAGACCATTTCTGTGAAAAAAAAATTGGCTACATCTGTAAAAGGAAACCCATGTCAGATGCTCCTTCGGAAGAGGAAGCCACTGACATAGGCTGTCAGAGAGTAAGTGAGAAAAAACTGTCTGATCTGAATCGGCTGCTCGGAATGCTAAAGAGGAGGAACTTTCACCTTTGTGACAGATAAAACAAGAAAAATGTGTTCTGTGTCATCATCATCAGAAAAGTTTGCCTTCTCTTTTCTGTGGCAAATGGGATGGGTGATTCATACGACTAAATCTAGTCTATGACTGCCATTTGGCTCTTTGTACTCCCTTTCTTTATCCGGAATTTAAACCAAATCTCAAACCTATTGTCTCTGCAGCAGGCCATTTTTCCTTGGCTTTCCTTTCCTAAAGAGTTTGGCTGCACCAGCAGTTGCTCTTCAGCTCTGCTGGCAAATTTTTACAAAATTATTCACAGCAGGAAGGATGTCCTTGTCTAAATACTGCTCTCAAGGCTCTGTTATGGTCTCTGGCAGAGCTGTCTACTTTGAAGAATTTGTTAGGAGTGCCCAAGTAAAATGAATATATTGTGCTCCTTCTGAATTTCCAGCAGACCTATTGTTTACTTGGCTTGCCTTCTGGTGACCTAACATTCAGTAATTCCAAAAAAATTACTGCAATTTGTTATGTCATGGGAAATCTTACTGAGTTTTTGTCTTCCCTGAACAAATTGCCTCTTCTCCCAAGCCTGTTTTACACAGTTGCAGAGGAAGTGTTTGATGATTATTTCCAGTATTTGTAAAAATCACCTGGAATCCTTACAAATATTCAAGTATTGGAGAAGATAAAAAGTTCCTAATGCTTATGGATGTTATCCTTGCCTACAGAGCTATGTGCACACTCTTAGAACGAAGTCTCTCATGAGTGAGAAACTGAAAGATGTCAGAAGAAAATTTGTGTGAATTGTGGCTGGTAACAGCAAATTTCTCCTCTGAAAGCATATTCCTGACCAAATAACATTTGAATAACAAAATATTAGGAGAGACTCTTAATGTTATTTAACAATAAAACAACTTGTTTGAGGTGTCATTCCCTTTCTGAAAAGCCACACTGGAATTTGCTTTTCAAGACAGTCTTCATGATTGCACAATGCCTATGTGCTAGCTATTATCTTAGACTGAGCATAAAAGGTGCACAGCAATGCCTCTTACGACTTTGTGAGTGGAATGTACTGATTCAGAATGCATTAGATGTGAAAAATTGTTGTATGAAACAAAAGTTTAAACAGCTTTGATCCTGCCTGTTTCCACTCTGACTTTCTTTGTTCCATTGTTCCTTTATCTAGTGGTTAGCTAATAGTGGTATAAATCAGGTTTTTGCTTTAGATTCATTTCTTTGTTTCCTTTCCCCTTTCCTTTCACTTCAACATATGTGATCACTTCGCATTTATTTTGACAGGGCTGGAAAAGACATGGTTTTTATTGTTACTTCATTGGAAATACATTTGTATCATTTTCTCAAGCAAATCAAACCTGTGGAAGGCATCAGGCTTTTTTAGCAACTATTGAAGACAGGTACGTAAAAGACTACATGTATGAGGAGACCACATAAGGCTTCAACATCTAGAATCACCTGCATATCTAAATAAAGACAGATCTGGAACAAAATCTTAACAGGACAGCTATCTGTAGGTACAAAACTTCTCACAGTTTTTGCACGTATATTCAAATCCAGAAATCCAGTTTATAGTAAAAGTTGGTCATGGATGTCAAATCAGCATCGCTAGACATGGTTATGTCAACGACAAAACAGAATTATATTTTCTACATTCTTAATTGTAGTGGCTTACTTGAGTGAGGGATACAGGATCCACTTTTGGTTATGAAACAAAGAGATATAGCAGTGAATTCCTTTCAGAAGGCAGTTCAAGTGAGCATGGGGATATAATTTTAACTATCTAATCTTCTCAGAATTGAGCTAATTTTAAAAAGAGTTAAATGAGAAATGAAGTGATGATAGAAGTGTCTGGTACCTGAAAACCCATCACAATTCAGTCAGGGCTCAGTATGTGCTAAATTTCTAAAAAAACTGATGTACATTATCGGATGTGGAGTACTGGAAAAATGAAAGGGTTAAGAAAGAGCTTATTTTACTTGCAGATGACTTGATGCTTTAGGTATTCCCTTATTTGTTTCTATATAATTTAGAATAATATTGTTTCAAATAATAATATTTCTTTATAATTTGTTCTAGTGTGAAAACACCAACTGTCATGATTGGTAGCTCTCTAGGTAGCACTGCAGCTGCCCTAAAAATGCTTTAACATTAATGTGGTCTTCAGACTATATCTTGCAAAGGGGAGAGTTTCATTTCCTCTGATTTCTTAAGAACTTTTTGTTGAAACACTGTATTAAACTATGATAGACTTTACTTCTTCATAGGTTTGTTTCCCAAATATAAATTTTCTTGCATGGTCATTGGATCTAATTTAAAGTGTTCCTTATTTTGATAATTTCATATTATACTACTCAAGCCTCTACTTTTTTCATTAATGCTGAGATTCGTTTTCCAGTTTTGGATTTCCCTGAAGCAAGAAGTCATTAAAATACTAGAGTACTAGAAACTTGAAAAATACAGTGATAACACCTAAGTCATGTCAGGTTTCTTCTTTCCCACCAATTTCACATCAGTCCAGGTTTATACCACCTTCTTCACTGGACATCAGGAGAAAAGGCAGAATATTGGTATTGAGGATTATAAAATATCTATTGCGTAATGTTTATGTTATATGCTTTGCTCAAGTAAATCCATCCAAGCTGTGCTTTCAAAAAGGTACAGAAGTAATTCTTAGAAAAACCCAAGCCTTCTACAATTTTTAAAAAGAAATGTAATTTTCTTAATTTAACAATTATTTTATTTAAACAGATATGAACAAGCCTATCTTACTAGCCTGATTGGGCTCAGAACAGAAAGATACTTTTGGATTGGTCTTTCAGATGTAGATGACAAGGGAACGTTCAAGTGGGCTAATGGTGAATCTGTCTCATTTACACACTGGAATTCTGAAATGCCTGGTAGGTATAGCCTGATACTCTTCAATGAATCCAGTGTCCATAATACATTGCTCACTACTTAAAGTTTTTTACTTCATTCCTTAGCCTTCTCTTGATGGCATAATGACTAATTGCTTTCCAATACGTCTGGCTCCTTTCTTGAAGTATCCAATGTTGTTGCTAAATTGCTTAGTGCTGAAATGAGTTTTTAATATGAGTTTATGAAGAAACTTTTAATTGAGATCAAGTTTCTGATTTGCAACTATCTGAGAAAGTCTGTGTCTGTTAGAGTCAGGACGAGCAATCTCTTCATGCGTATTCCATTCTGCTTGCAAATCCTGCCTGTCCAGACATATCTCATAGTACATTTGCTCACTGAATGTTCTGAGGTGTGTGAGATAAGAGCATACACGAAGCATTTCTGGTCCTAGAGAAAATGGGATTGTAGGGAAGGACAAGGGGACCAAAATACAGGCGTGGGAGGTAATTTAATCTCTGACATGATTACATCAGAAAAGTGATGGTTGTTAGCATTCAAAGTTCTGGCATGTCGCATTTGCCATTCAGGAGATCTTACTCTTTCATTTCAGTGCCTGACTGCTGATTGGAACGAGTCTGTTGGAGTAGTAATGCTTATATGCACCAAGATTTTTTTGAAAATCAGAAGCCAAATTAGACAAATTTGAGAAACTAGCTCCAACCACTTCTTCAGTTTTAGGGGAGAATTTGTTGGATCTAAGGTGCTGGTGTTTCATCAGTCTCATAAAATATTCTGAGTTGGGAGGGACCCACAAGGATCATCAAATCCAACTCTTAAGTGGAAGACCCATACAGTGATCAAACCCAAAAGATTGGTGTTATTAGCACCATGCTGTAACCAGAATCTCAGGGGTTGCTACAGTCAGCCTCTGGAATTGATTTGATGTGAGGAACAATTCAGAATCTCAGATATGGATGAATCACAGATTTTTTTTCCCCCTTCATGATTTAGAATCATTGAATCACAGAATTGTTTATGTTGGAAGGAACATTTAAAGATCATCTACTCCCTAAGTCCTGCTACGGACACCTTCCATTAGACCAGATTGCTCAAAGTCTTTTACAGCCTGACCTTGAACACTTCCAGGGATGGGGCATCTGCAAATCTGGGCAACCTGTTCCAGTGTCTCACCATGTTTATAATAAAAAAATTCATTCCTTATGTACAATCTAAACCTACCATCTTTGATTTTAAAATGGTTGCCTCTTGTTCTGTCACTACAGGCTCTGGTAAAAAGTCTTTCTTAGTCTTTTAAGTTCCCATTAGATACTGAGTAGCCATGGTAATGTCTCCCTGGAGTCTTTTCTTCTCGAGGCTGAGCAACCCCATTCCTTAAGCCTCTCTTTATGGAAGAGATGTTCCAGCCCTGTGATTTTCGTGGCTGTCCTGTGGACCTACTCTAACATTAGAAACTCTGTACAAAGACTTTATTTCTTTCAGAATAGAATATGAAGTTTTCCAATTTCTTGTGACCCCCTAAATGTTGTTTTTGCGCATTCCTGTTTATAACTAGGAAGAAAGCCAGGCTGCGTTGCCATGAGGACTGGAATTACAGGTGGATTATGGGATGTAATAAAATGTGAAGAAAAGGCAAAGTTCCTATGCAAAGTGTGGGCAGAAGGAGTGACGCTTCCTCCTGTTCCTACAACAACTCCAATTCCCCAGTGTCCAGAAGGCTGGGACTCCAACAATCGTATTAGCTTCTGTTTCAAAGTATGTATGTTGATAATTTCCTCATTAAGGTAGTTCCTATTTGCTTCATATACATGCTATAAAAATTGGTAAATGTCCTATTGTTTCTTAATCTTATTTACAGATTATATGATTAGCATAATATGATTTAAAGATTATGATTAGCCTTCTTCCTTTTTACCAAAATGCTCGTGGTTTTGTTTATTATGCTAAAGACTGAACTCCAGGTTTGATCTTCTGTTCTTTATTTCCCATTCTTCTAAGATTAAAAGTACCTTTCTCCTAGTTATTGTCTTGATATTCCTGTCAGCAACAGTTTTCTAACTTAGCTTAAAGACACTCATTCTCGGCCCGTGTTTCACAGAGGTGAACACTCCTAAAGCCTGTATTCAAAATTTCTGTAATCCCCACAGAACAGGATAATTGAAAATAATTCTTTTGTCCAGCTGATATTTCTTGATCTTTTGATCTATATGGTCTTGTCTGATTGCAAAATGCTCTCTTTAGCCTTTTTCTAAAGCAGAGCAAAAGAAAACGTGGCTGGAATCACAAGAGTTTTGTCGAGCTGTAGGAGGAGATCTGGCCTCTATTAATGGCAAAGAAGAGCAGTATGTGATATGGCGTTCCATTATGTGAGTATCTGTAGTGTGGTCATCAATTCACTTTAATTAGCCGTTCTGAAATATTTAATTTTAGGTGTATGTTTTTACTTCAGTATAGGCCAGTCTGGATTCACTATCTGTGTCTCTATCAAACACATATCAAAAACACAGAGGTGATGAAATAGCAGGATTTGTATGACTAGATGCAATCACCTCAAAAGCTAATGCTGAAATGAGGTTGGCAAGATATTTAGTTGAGGCAGCATTCATCATCTGAAGTAAAACTATTTACTGTGCTGTTGGGAATATTATAAATTACCGCAGATGCCAGTTGTATTCATGTAAGTAAGTGCTTAAATAGGGTAGTAGTCATAATATAAACCTGGACAATATGTAGAGTTTTTGATAAATTTTATGAACTAATCAGAAAACAGAAGCAACTTCAGATTATTTATTTTCTTACATAGGGAATGTAAATAAGGTTAGTAAGTCCCTGAACTGCAAAAAGTAGATGTGGGATTTCTGAATGAGGTTAAATACTCTTAAAAAGCCAAATCTGGGCATATGACCTGAATAGACCAGGCTGAAGGATCTTGTACATCCCTGCCTAACTAAGAAGCAAGACTGAAACATGGTGGCTCTGCAAATGGTATGACCATACTAGAATCCCAGTTGTGTACTTAGAGTAAGGAAGAAGTCTCAGGTGCTCCATGGACACAAATTGACTCAATAAATCAGTAAAGTGCATCTGCTTGCAGACAAGAATTGTCTCTTGGTGTTATTTTTTTAAATATGGTTCAAGTTCAGCAGGTAATTCTGTGAAAACTGTTAAGTGCCTTTACAGAGAAAATGTAGACTTGGTCAATGGAGCAACAGTAGGTAATAAACAATTATGCAAAAGTATTAAGCCATCTTATTTGCAGGAGTTGGATTGAATCTGGTAATTTTCTTGGTCCATGTTTAAACCTGTCTGAACAAATGTATAAAAATAACAGCTAGAAGTAGCTGCATTTTAATTTATTTCCACCCTGATGGTTATTGTTTCTAACAGCCTTAAGGATGATTTTTTAGAGAAGCTCTCTTAACTGTTGTAAATGATAGATTATTAAAAATATTGTAATGTCCTGATAAGTATTGTGTTTATGTTTAAACTTCTTATAAATGGGACAATTTTTACTTTGATACATTTTTTTAAGGAATAATGGTTATTACAACCAGCGTTTCTGGATTGGTTTATATTACTTGAATCCTGATGATGGCTTTGCTTGGAGTGATGGATCTCCAGTGAGTAATTCAATTTAACACAGCTGTTATTCTGTATTCGCTATGCTTCTCAAGTGTGTGTGATGCATGTGTTTCTGTGCAATTTCATGCTTAATCAAAACTCTCTACTATGTTGTGCTCTCTTTAGGAAAGCTAATGAATAGCAATTTCATGATTTGATTTTTTTGGGGCTAAAATACTGATTTTTGGTAAGAAAATACGGATTGAATCATTAAATACATGTAGACTAAAATGATATTCTTATAAATTCAAGGATTTTTTGAGTAAAATAGTCCATCTTTAGTATTTCTTTTGCTAATTATTTGAAATGTCCTACATTTCATGTAGCCAAAGCCAGCTTTTTAATGTCAGTGTGACTTATTGCACTTTAAGATATAGAACTGCAGAAACAAAAGTTGTTTTGGAGATGTGGGTGTAGTTCATGCAAGGCTGGTCAAGATAAATTGATGGAAATTTACAACTAAGAAAACTGAAATTAGATTTTGCATAGAAAACTTAGAATAGCAGTAATACTCTCCTGAGAAAAATGCCAACATTTTTGTTGTATCTGAATAATATCCTACTGTTTAACTATTACTTAATTTAATATCAACATGTAACATGCCTCATCATTGTTATTAAATGAATTTTACAGAATTTAGGTCTCATAAAAATGTCAGTATTCTTCCAAGTGTGAAGAAAAACAATTGTTATCTAAGATACAGTCCAGTTGCAATCTGAAAAACAGTTTGTATGCTTAAAATTTGCACGGTCAGATCCTGGTTTCCTCTTATCTAACTTTTTAAACTGACAATAGGAACAAGTTGTAGGTCTGTGGCTTGATGCTGTCTCCTCCATCCCTCCATTGTTTTATTTCCATAAAACATATTCTTTTCAAACCTTTTTCTGTCATAGGTGAAGTATGAAAACTGGGGCTTTGGAGAACCCAATAATTATCAGGGAATTGAACTTTGTACAGAGATCAGTGGTGATTCCAGCATGCTTTGGAATGACAGGCACTGCGATTATCTGTATGGATGGGTTTGCCAGATAAGAAAAGGTATTGCTTCCTCCTCTGTATTAGTATAATAAAAAGAGATTCTCAGTTGATTATTTCCCTGACTTTAGGAAACACTAAATTTCAAAGAAATTTTTATAAGATTATCTTAAAAATTCTCTTTATAAAAATTATCTTCTGTGGAATGTGAAATATCAAAGTGGTATAAAGATTTTCATGTCTTTGAGGCATTTAAAGATGGAGAGCCTTTGATGCCCTGCTGGGACTTCTCAGCGAATTTTCTCTATGACTTCAAAAGGGGTAACATGATAGTTGAAAAATGAGGAATGTTACTTTGAATATTCACAGTCACATTTGACATTTCATTTAGAGAAATTGATGCCCCTCCAACAAATCCAATTATGAAATTTTTTCCTCAAGTTTCAAGTTATTAGAAAATAGTTTGGAAATCAGTTCACATATTTGATATTTTATGTGTGAAAATTCCTTCCTTTACTTGGCTCAAGAACTAAGAATGTGCAGTTGCAAGATGGAGCTTGATTTTGAGGTATTTTATTTATGTATTCACACATTTTTAATTTGCTGAATTCTCTTGAGATGTGGGTTTGGATTCTTTTTATTTACTGAAGACATCAAGACAAAATTTATAATTTAGGGGAATCTCGAGTTCCACTAGCAGTGTGTCTACCGAAGTTTTAGCATTTTAGAAAGTGCATCCTTATGTTGGGAGGAGGGGAGCAAAATAAAAATGCTGCATTACATTATTAACTATAAAGCACTAGCCCTGCTTTAGATTGGTAAAAGAATTTCTTAGGCAGAGATTTTCTTATTAAATGTCATTATCTATGAGAATGTATTTTAGCACAAAATAAATTGGTAAACCTAAACCAGTAGAGATTTCCTGTATTATAAGTTGTTTTCCTGAGATGTTAATGGTGCCATTCAGGAAGCCATCTCCATGATGCCATGGCAAAAACAAATAGTGGAATTCTTTAGGCTGAAGTTGTCCTTTCAGAAAGGATCAGTTAATTTCTTGGAATCTTTTCCAGTGAGTTTTTTCAAGGGAAATTTTTTAGATCCAAGTAGAATTTATTCTTAAGAAGAGAAAGATGGAAAGAACCTTATTCTGTAGTAGCTAGGGCACCAGATCAGATGATAACATAGCCTGCATTCCTTCTGCCTCTGGTTTAAGGCACAATTCATTAGTGACTGGCTCATAGGAGGGAAAGAGGGATACGGGAGTCAGGAGATACAACTGTCTTAACGGAGGTAATGCTTTAGGACGTAAGGTTTACTGCATCCAACAAATGAAAAAAAAAATTATTTTGAGTAAAGTTCAAGATATTTATAATACTTTGCACATAAGGAAAAGCTTTAGGGAACAATATTATATATTTAAAATTAAATAGTGTACTAAAACTAAGAGATTTGGGCTATTTAGTTCCTTTTACTTTTTGATCTTAAATCCATTGCTAACCATAAAAATCAATTAAATGTATTAAAACATGCCTCAGTCATAGTAGGCATTTTCTCTTACAGCAAAAACTGTACAATGATAAGAAATATTTTTTTTCTCACAGGGGCAAGTGTAAAGCCTGAACCAACAGAATCTCCAGCACCCAGTAGGTGTTACTGGTATTGCTATTTGTGTGTATGTTAAAAAGCACTTAAAAAAATTTTATTAAGGAGAATGTCTTGTATCTCAGGAACAAAATAGTTAGCTTGTCAATTATCTTACAGAATACCAGACTACTGAGGATGGATGGATTATAAATGAAGACAGGCAATACTATTTCAGCACAGAGACTTCTCCTATGGAAAAAGGTCGTGAGTTCTGCAAAAAGAACTTTGGAGACCTTGCTGTCATTGAGAGTGAAACTGAAAGAAAGTTCCTCTGGCGATATGTAAGAAAAATCATTAATACTATGGAATAAACCATCCAAAACAAGTGAGCATGGGCACAAATCCTTTTCACCATGATGTTCTCCCTACAAGTTTTGGTAATGAAATTGCAGTAACACTAAACCAGATTAATATGAAGAACAAACTCAAGTCAGGTTTTTCCTAGCTGAGACTAGGACAGTTTTGGTTTTGTATTTTGTATAGAAATCAGCACAGTAAGCATGAAATAGACCATCATCAGCATTCCCTATTCAGTGTGATGGCTGCCCCCAGTTATATCTATCTGCAACTCTTAATGTTAATTAATGTAATACTAATGCTTACTTTTAAGGGACCTGTGGTTTCATTTTAGCAAAAAGTATTACACTGGTGAGCTATGATTCTGTAAGGTGAGTGAGTTAACTGGAGGTGAAGGTTATCAACAGATAAACACGAGATATCATAAGCAATGGATCAGACCAACAGTTGACTTCTGTGTGACCCTCAGAACACTGATTTTAGATCTTGTCTTTGTCTCTGGGTTATAGTCTATTCAGCAACCTCTTTTTATTCCCAAGTTTGCTCCTTTACCTCCTTCTTCTTGGGAGAATATAATTATGCAGAAAGAACAAAACAAGGCATTGATTGTGCCATGGGAAAGAGCTTTGAATCTGTATTTCCTATATCACTGGGTTTGGTTGACTATGCTGTCTTGAGGCCAACTTTTTTTTAATCAGCAATGGGCTTAAAAGCCATATTTAACTACATAAGACATTTCCTGAGCAAGCTGAAGAGTGACAGTGAGACGACATAAGGTCCTACATTAATTTATATCCAAATTTAGGAAGGCTTTTCCCTTGGAAGAAATTTGTCAGATGGTTTCCACTGTAGAGAATGTGCATGAGGTGCTGATTTCAGTGGTTTTTGAGTAAAACTATGAGAAGTGTTGATACAATGACCACACCCTCTGGCCAATGGTGAAGTTTGTCTGTGGACTGTCATCTGTGAACTGCTTTTACTGAAATAATGTAGCTAGAGAATATAGCAGTTCATATCCTCTGTAAGTCAGAGATTCACTACTCATTATTAGCATAATACATTTCTAGTACAAAAGAGGACTTTAATACCATTTTAATTTTTTCATTCTAGATACTGAAAAATGGCAGAGAGGATGCATATTTCATTGGTTTACAACTGAGTGTTGACCAACGTTCAAGGTAGGTATGACCTCAGTTCTGAGTCTTAATTTAAACATGATCATGTTCTCAAAAGGTTTAATTCCACTTTAACTTAACTCTAGATTATCCAGTAGAAATGCTGCATGTTTCCTAAATAGAATTCACCCAAAACTAGCAGAAAAGTTACATTATAGCTAATGTATTTTGAATTTTTATTCAGGAATTCTAGTTTCTTTTATTCTGTGATTTATACTGAAAATATAAACTGATGCCCTAACTGTAAATATATGAGAGTTTTCGTAGATAAAAACATTCTTTTCCCTCATCCTTAACTGTTGAGAACAGATTGCAATAAAGGAACAAATGCAACCCATTTTCTTTTACCAGAACAAAGATAGCCGTTGCACTGTGAGTACAAGCAGGTTTTCTACAAGCCTTTCTGAGTGTCAGTGTGCAACACCATAGTAGATTTTACATGTGATGTTTATTCAGGTCCGGATTCAGTTCTGTCTGTGTTTTGAAGTACCTGGATAGACATCTAGTTCTTTCTGGCTGTCGTTATAGTCCATGGTGACAATGAGAAACGTCCAGAGGATAATTAGGATGTTAGGTGACCCAGATCAGCCTTTGCAAATTAAGAGTCCCTGCCTTTCCATCGCTTTTGTAAGGACCCTAAGATGAATATTAAGTACCTTGTGTATGTATGTGCCTGAAGTATGAACCTGGGCACCTCTGTCACTTGCAGACCAATAGAAATATGTCTCCTAATAATTTTCCTGGATATGGTTTTATTCTTCATTGTCTAATCTTCTTGGATGTGGAGCTTTTTCAATGTTTGTATTTCACCTTGAGGTGAGGACATTGTCACAGTAATTTCACCGCGGGTGGTTTGCTCTTGTGCTTTTGCCCTGCATGAGGGAAAGATCGAGCGTTTTATTAGTGTTACTAGAAACAACTTTTATCTCTGCAATAGGCACATGGAATGTATGTCTTGGGGGAAATGGTGAGCATCTGGTGTTTCTCATGCTGAAAAGGTGTCTGGCTTTCACATTGTCCCAAATGGTTATTTTGAGTATTGTCCTATCAGATATAGCAATATTAGCACATTGCTTAGATGTAGAGTGAATGCAACTTCAACACACATACCTATGTCTTTGTGCAGAGAGTGGGTTTAGTGCAATTAGCAAGCAGGCATGTTGATCAAAAAACCTTGTTATGAATGGTTATATTAAGTATATTGAAAAATTCTATTTTGTAACATGAAAGCAATTCTATTTGTATGTTAAGGAATTGTTTTGTTGGATTGTTTTTTTTTTTAAGCTGGATGGATGGCACTCCAGTGAATTATTTGGCATGGGCACCACATGAACCTAACTTTGCAAATAATGATGAAAACTGTGTAGTTATGTATAAAAATTTAGGTAAGTTTTGTATATTTTTTAATGAGTTTCATTATTTGTGTGTTTATATGACATCATTCTTTTCATCTGAGAGGCATCCTTTCCCCCTCCTTTTTTTCACTCTTCTGCAGAAAGTTATAGTGGTAATCATAGGTAATAGGACTTAATAGGTTTACACTCTTGTGCTTACCTCAAGCCTAGCATGGGGACATTCTGATAGAGGTCTGTTGTTGACTGCTGTTTTATATTTTTTATTGAAATTGGCCTGATGTGCCACTATAAAATTTATATTTCTAGTACCTGATTCTGCAAAGCTTTTAACATTGTGTAATTGTAGCATGTATTAAGTGACATACATTTCCACTGATATGGAATGACAATAAACTGAGAGATTCAGATTTGATCTTATCTTACAACTAAAAGCACTTTGTGTGGGAATGAGTGAAATTGATTTCCATTTAACCAACTGTGTGGTGTCATAAAACTCCCCATTTAACTTTCATTCAGGATTTTGGAATGATATAAACTGTGGTTATCCAAATCCCTATATATGTGAAAGGCACAACAGTTCTGTTAATTCAACTGTTCCTCCAACAACCTTTTCAACTCCAAGAGGATGCCGTCCAACTTGGCTTTCCTTTCATAATAAGGTACCGTAACAAATACAGTGCATGCTGGATATTTGCAAAGCATTAAATAGAAAACAACGGAATTATTTAATGATATTGTTTCTTATTAGAGCAAAATATTATTAATTTTTTCAGAGAGCTGGTTGACACATGGTTTTCTTTCTTTGCCCCATTCACTGTTTTGCAGGAAATGTGCTGTTTAATGTTTCTAATGAAGCATATTCAGTTGTATTTGATGAAATACATTCTCTAGTCAGCTCCTCAGATCTTTTGAGATGCAATTCCTAAAGAGTTTAGTCAGAATTACTTAAGTATTGATGCCTTGATTTTGATGGTTTTTAACCAAACCATAATGCTTTTTACTGACTATATTTTGTCTTCCTTAATATTACTAACATTATATGCTTTGTAGAGTCAAATTAATATTCAGGCAGACTAATATCAGTCATGCATAGAAGCGCTATTAGCTGACTGCATATATACAAGTCAGGTTTTGTTTACTTTCTAGGGATTTCAGATCAAATCTAGTATATCTAGTATATTATTGAGCAAAACACTTTCCTGAGACCTCAAATTTCATTAAGAACCAGCACTACCTCAAAAAAGCTCAATTTAAGTTGAATATGTATTTTTCAGATAAGTGGATTTACTGCCTTTTCTCCATCCTGCTTTCTTTAAAGCAGCAGTTTTCAATTGTGAGGGATATTGGAGTAAAGATAATATATATAGAATTTGTTCATATTTTAGTGTTACAAAATATTTGGATCTACAGAAGAGGAACGTGTCACTTGGCATGCTGCACGAACAGCTTGCATGAATTTAGGAGGAAACCTGGCCAGTATCCCTAATGAACAAGTGCAAGGTACTGTGTGCAGTTTTGTAGCAACTAAATGAGATTATACTTAATCTTTACAAGTTGGCTGTTTTATTTTTGTGAATATGAACAAATTTGAATAATAATTGCACATCTGATTTTTGTTCCAAAACATAATTTTTTAGGAATTTACAATAAAGCCTTCACCTGAATCTACCAAGAGAATATATATATATATTTATATATGTGTGTATATTGTCCTGGCAGCCAAAGTAGTGTTTTGTTCAGCATAAACATTATGCCAAGTAGATCCAGCATTTTCAATTCCAAACAGTGTGGTTTCACTAGGTGGCATTAACTTGCCAAATTAAGCAGAAAAGCTGTAGGATCAAAACTCGTCTCTGGGTACCATGGAACAGGTTTGACTGCTCATGCACCTACCCAGAACTCACCATGTAGATGTGCCACTATTTTCACTAGAGGATCTTGTATTGGTGAACCTAGGAGCTGCATCCATGTCTCAGAGAGACAAGCAGAGGGAACTTACCTCATACTTGAATAGACATGGCATGTGTTCAAAGTACAGACTGGGGAAGACCTTAATAGATGTTAATAAAACCCCTGTTTAACAAGCCTGTGTTGTAGTCTGACCAATTAATTAGTTGAAACTTAAATGGCTGACATGAACCTATTATTTATGTTTTCCACTTGTGAAGAGATGAAGAATCAACCTTTCATTTTTCAAACCTACTTAAATTCTTATCCAACATAATTTCTGCAGTACAGATTTCAGATAGTTCATGTGCAGGACTTGAATTCTAGGTAAAAGAGAAATGAGCAATGAAGATATTAGCACAAAACTGTTGTCATTGCTGGAGATGCAGGCATAAAGGATAGAGTTCCTGTTAGAGTTTCTAGCAGAACTGCAATGGCAATGAAATCTACAGGTTTCATTTCTGGAAGAGTAAGTTGCATTCATTTAAAAATACTAAGGGAATGTGAGTGAGTAACAGAGCAGACAGAAATACATCTATTCTTTGCAGAGGAAGAAACCTCATAATAATGGCTGTAGCAGTTGACAAAACGTGGTATGTTCATTTTATCAAAAATGTTTGATGTATTGTGGATTAGTGTATTGATGAATGTCAGCTGACCTAGCTCTACTTGTGAGCTAGCCATGTTAGCTAAGTCACATAAGCACCCTCCTGGACTGTGCAAAGCTGTCGTAATTGATTTGCTTGTTCTATTGAGATTCTTTTGAAGCAAGTGGCTTGTGCATTCTGCTCCCTGCTAAGGCAGTGCAGGCTATTGCCCAGGTGTCCAGGGAGGGAGGAAGCACCCTCCTGATTCTAGAACAGCACTACTTGGGCAGATACACAAATGGTAGGTGCTCAGTGGCGCTGTTTGGTGCCATCGCAGGGCAATCACTCTGATGGGATTATAAAAAATGTACGAGAATCCCATGGTTGTATATTTCTAAGTCAGTTTTGGGACTAGGATTCAAAAGTGACTTGTGATATTATAAAGAACACCTCTGACATGCTTTTGGGATTCATTCTAGTACCAGGTTAGATACTTAGCTGATGTATTTTGCCCAAACCCACAGTTATATATCTGAGTCCCTGTTCATTAAACTCAAAAGTCACCTCCTTTTCATCTTACCTGTTTGTGTTGTCAATGAAGGTCTGTTCTGTATTTCACTAATCTTACTGAGGTCAAACATTTCAATTCCCTTCATTAAAATTATTCCTTTGCCTTTTTTTTTTTTTACTCTAGCTTTCCTCACCTTCCATATGAAAGCTTTTGTTACTGATACATGGATTGGATTAAACGATATAAATCATGAAATGAGGTTCCTCTGGACAGATGGAACGGGAGTTTACTTTACAAACTGGGCCAAAGGCTTCCCATCAGGACGTATGGATTTTTACTCATATGATGGCCAGGTAAATAAATAACTGTCTTAAATTGTTCCCTGAAATTTGATTTTGTAGAATTATTTAGGTTTGAAAATACTTCTAAGATCATTGAGTCCAACCATTAGCCTGACACTGCCAAGCCTACCACTAAACCATGTCTTTAAGTGCCATGTCTACACATCTTTTAAATCCCTCCAGGGATGGCGACTCATCCACTTTTCCCTGGGCAGTCTATTCCAATGCTTGACAATCATTTTGATGATGAAATTTCCCCTAATGTCCACTCTAGTTGTGCCAATTCCTTGGCCATATCTTCTTGTCCTGTCACTTGTTACTGAGAAGAGACCAACACCTACCTTGCTTCAGATTACATTTATGCGCTTTTTGTGATTTCAAACATGTTGTCACTTTCATACTTTTATACATGTCAAATATAAGTCCCAGTAGAAGGAATGGTTTTGAGCTGTTGTGGAGTTGCTGTATTAGCTGGCAACAGGATCCGTGGAGTGCTCAAAGACTTGCTTCAGTTTTCAGTTCTCTCTGTCCATGAAGGCAATACAGCTTTTGTGTTCACCCTATGTTCTCTCATAAGCTCTGATAAAGAGAATAGGGGGACTTCTTTCTCATGGCATTTGCCCCAAATCACACTGGAAGAGTACATCCTCTAGTCCTTTGGCAACAACTGTACCTTATCTTTGCAGGTTTCTCAGCTGGCATGTATTTTGCATGGGGGCATTTACAAATATTCCCCTCAAACAGAAGACTCATACGTAGAAGCAAAAATCCCCAAATTCTGTCAGTCCCATTTGGGGAAAGGACACAAGTCTATAAAAAGACAGCCTTTCAGTTTTTATCAGGAAAAAAAAAAGCAGCAAAATCACTAGAAAAATCACTTCCCATTCCCCTGTTAAACAAACTGACAGGTGACAAGTTCCTCTCTCTGATCTTACATTCTCAGATAGTTCTGTACTCTGAAACCGCAGCACAGTATACTACTAGCTTCTCTTCAATAGCATTTTTAATGTAGAATTCTTATTTCCTTTTTTTTTGAAAGTAGTACCTGTGAACTTCTTATCTCTAAAGGAAGGAGAAGCTCTGGGAGAACTTGGAGTTCAAAAGAACATCTCTTTAAAATGTTGCTTCCGAAAGGAGCAATATATGCTTTTCCCTTTTTATGCAAAATAGCTACTTGATCTTAGCAAAGAATGTTGTCATAGTTAATACAAAATACTATGCAAATGTCCAGATTGAAAGATTTAAATATCATTGCTTTTCACTTATAAGTGAAGTGCTTATCTGTGCATCTCCTCCTGGACAGGAAAATATAAGTAAATAGAATAAGTCACAGAATTACTAGGTTGGAAGAGACCTCCAAGATCATCTAGTCCAACCCTTGCCCTAACAATATATATGGATGCTTTATTGCACAAAACCATTTGTACCCATGCAGACTTTTGTGTTCATCAGTGTTTGTTTAATATGTGCTAACCTTGATACTAGCGGTTGTGTCCATATCAGAGAAGTTGAAATGAGTGATACTGACAGATCAATGGCTGCCTTTAGGCAGGAGCAGTTCTAACTCCTGTGTATACTATTATAGCTTACCAACAATAAATTTGATGAGGATGAAATGTTACATTGTTCATTGAGGTCCAGATTTTTTTTCTAGGGTAAAGTTAACCAGTCTTTTCTACAATAATGGGTGTAGTTTCTCTTTAAATTGTCTGTGACTCCTTTTCTCCATGCTGTATGCCTGGAGATTAAGAGTACTAGAATTCCTCTGGTCTGCTTAGTCACCCCAGTCTTGTGTGAGAGCAATATGAAGAAATTTGTGAAGTGTAAGAGGAATACAAATTCTGCATCATAGAACTTGTGCTCTTAAATGTTACGAAGATAGGAAAATTACAGCATTACTTGTGTCTGAAGATGTAAACAGAAGACAAAAGTTTCTTATTTCCTTTCTCTAGCCATTTGTAATTGATTGTATGTCTTTTTGCCTTGAGGCTGATTGTGTTGTCATGAGAAACAATCCTATTAAGGAAGCAGGGAAATGGGCTGATCTGAGCTGTGATAACAACAGAGGATATATATGCCAAATTAATGCAGGTACTTGTCTTTTTGTTAAAACAGTAAGACCTTATGTTTTTTTTCCAGGAGATTGCTTTGTTGTGTGGATTTCAACATCATTTCACTTCCAATAAAGATAAATGCACAAATTGTTCTTCAGGCAAGAATGCAAGGTTCATATGTGTCAGAGGTCCAGTTAGTCACTGCTCTCACCTGACCCTTCCCAGTAAATGCTGTGTTGATATCTTCCTAAGCTGGAATTTGTATCTGCATCTTTGTGTTTAGTATGACCCTTGATATGACATTTGTTCCATGATTTTGTCATTTTCTATATACAGTGGCTTTCACAAAGTGTTCTGGAAAACACTGATTTGTACATATAACATGAACTGTAACTCATCTGAACTTGAGCAAAATCATCTCCCAAAAAAGAGGTGAAAACCTCTATTTAGGTATCTGTTTGATTTTTAAGAAATGGTCTGTTGTTAAGTTTTTAATTTCTTTGAAAAAAAAAAAAAAAAAAAAGTAAATCCCTGGAAAACAACACAGTTTCTGTAAAATATTTCATTTGATGAAAAATATTTTATTAAAGGAATTTTGACCTTATCCTAAGTCATTTAATCTATTCTTGAGGACTATAGGGAATGCTCCTTTACTTCCTATCAGTGGATGCTTTAAGCAGCTGTTTTCCCTTCTACATCTTTGTAATTGCCTTTTAATACAACTGCTGACTTAAAGAGTAGTGCATCTAACCCATCCTGATTATAAATCAGGGAGTAAGAAATCAAGAAGAAAGTCCTTTGTTTAATTCTATTTGCAACCATGGTGAAATCAAGTGTATGGAACTTTTTTTCATTCTTTATTTTACAGATGCTGAATTTCTGCCTTCTACAAGTTCATCCTCATCCAATATTGTCCGTTATGGTAACAGTAGTTATTTGTTCATACATACCAAAATGACATGGGAGGATGCTCGAAAAAACTGCAAACATGATCAATTTGACCTTTCCAGCATCTTAGACCCCTACAGTCATTCGTTCCTGTGGCTGAAGATATTAAAATATGGGGTGCCTATGTGGATTGGTCTTAACAGTAATGTGGTAAGAGCACTAAATTAACTGAAAATAGTGCTGTTTCTCCTCTGGATAAATTAGGAACTGAAAAGTCTTATTATCTCTCTTTATCTTATTTGTTTATAATTGTTTATTGGTCTTAAATACTTTTACATTCTTTCCTATTTATAGGTAGGAATCTATCCTCTTCTATTAATCTGAATAATATATATTACACATTCTTTCCATGTGTCTTCTGTGATACTCCACTTTGTGCACTACCAAATAAAACATTTAAAGCTATGATCTTGAAATAGCTCTTTGCATGTATGGTCTATTTGATATAAAATCCATGTGTTTTAAGATGTACAGAGCAAAGCATGCATTCTAAATAATAATACTTAGCTTTCAGAAATACAACAAGGTGCTGTTACTATGACTATTTCAACATTTTTGAGGATAGTTAGCCAAATAATTAACTGGTTTATTCAGTTTAATTTTATTTATCTCCTCTCTCCCAGTTCTTTGATATTTTGATACTTTCTGCATATTAAAATACAACACTTTTTCCTTTTGGCACAGACATTTGTCCCACAATCACTCTATTTGGCTGAGCACATGAAAAAAAAACTAATGAGTGAGCATAACACATCGCTTCCTAAAAATGAAAAAAATTCCACTAACATTAATCAACAGGATGAATCACTGAGTTCACTACCCTTGGTGGGAAATGATTACAGTTTTAAATGTACTTCAAGTTACAATAATGTGTGTGTCTTGAAATTTGTGGGGAAGCAGATATGGCAAAAAGTAGTCATCAGAATTTCACTCCTATAAATTATATTAAATGAAATTGTTGTTAGTCCCAAATCAAAAGTATTAATCTCAAAATTAACTTAATGCCACCTACTTTACATTTCCTTTTGCTGAAAAGCGTTTGTTGCACTGCAATATTTCTCAATGAATAGCTGCTTCTCACAACAAAAATTTCAAAGTCTGAGCCCTTTTATATTGTTGATTTCTAAAAAACCCCCAACCTTCCAGCACAACATACTACACACAGATATTTGGCTGATGAAAGAATGGTTAATGCTTAGAGTTTAATCATTGTAGTTCATGTGTTTTTTTCTTAGACTGATGGACGTTATGAATGGATTGATAACTGGAGGATGAAGTATACGAAATGGGCTGAAGGGGAGCCGAAGCAGAAGATAGGCTGTGTCTATCTAGACATTACTGGAGCCTGGAAGACAGGGTTCTGCAATGAAAGTTACTTCTCTGTTTGCAAAAAATCTGATGGTAAGAACTTGAATCTCACCATTGCAATTACAATCAGTCCCTCTCTAGAAATGCTGGGTTTTATTTCAAGAGTAATATAGATGAAATCATTAAAATTTACTTAAGTTGAATGGGGCTACATTAAAATGAGGGCAAACACATAGTAAGAAAGGGCTGTTAACAGCAACAAATGTTAGGCAGTAGTCACATATTTTTTAAACTTTTTTTTTAACAGTTCAAGCTCCCACTGAACCCCCTCAGCTTCCAGGAAAGTGCCCTGAATCAGAAGGGCATAAGTCTTGGATCCCTTTCCGAGGTCATTGCTACTACGTTGAATCTTCGTCTACAAGAAACTGGGCCCAGGCATCTTTAGAATGTCTCCGACTAGGTAAGTATCCTACTTAACCAGCACATGTTTTTCCTATCTATGGAAAACTGAACATGTGCTATGTGTTTTCATGATTTCAAGGATGGCCCAAGTGTTGGACAAGACAGTTGCACTCAATTATTGCCTTATTTTTGGGAAGTAGTGTAAAATGACCATCTAACAATGGCACACATGTGGCACCAAGATTGTGTGGCCTTGTACTTTAACCTGAATAGGAGATAGACAGTCTCATCTAGAGCAGTCACTAAAGCTTGTTTTAGTGGAATGTCATATTTTTTGTATTTTGTGGTCTAATTTTCCCATTGATTATTGCAGTTTTATGCCACTGGAATGGAAGTTGTAGCTCTCTAGGCTGCATAATAGTAAACTATGGTCGTTATGCAGTTTCATTCCCTCAACTTCTTTCTCTGGGAAGGGATGTAAGATTTGTTATACTATACTTCGTATATTTGTAGCATTGATGTTGGTAGCGTTGGTGGCAACATGATTTAGGTGTCGGACTTGCCATTAGATTATTGCCATTATTACCAGTGGAACAGAATATAGATTTATTTTCGCTGGAGGCATATAATGGCATTAGGTCAGGTGAATTGCACTCCAGGCCTTCAATGATAATAAACCTACCTGTGAAACTCATGGCACCCATAGACACCTGAAGCTGAGTAAGAAGGCTCTCTCTCTCTCTGTTGGTACTCGTGTTCATTCCCAGGTTCCTTTAAGCCAGTGCGTTGACAGGAAAATAAGAATGCTTTCCACTCTGAAACTTACATATCTAAGAGATTTTTCTTTCCATGTGTTTTCCAGGTGCCTCTTTGGTCTCGGTTGAAGATTCAGCTGAAGCCAACTTTCTGACCTACATCATTGAGCCACTTGAAGGGAAAACATCAACATTTTGGACAGGAATGTACAGAAATGTGGATGGTAATTTCTTTAATTTTGATATCTTTTTGTTTTATGAGTAACTGCTACAAGCTCTTTGACATGAGTGTTGAAAATTTCACATTATACTTCTGTAATATGTAAATAGTGAAATTAGAGAAGGCAATATATTATCCTCATAGGGGAAGCTGATCAATTTCTGTCAAGGGATAACCAGTAATATATAACAGAAAGACCACCACAGAAACTTCATCTTAGAGGAAGAAAGTAATTAATAACAAAGTAAGGCCCAAAGGTGCATATAACAGAGTATAGACAGGACCATGTTAGGAGTTGAGCCATGCTTCCTCTCAAATGTGAAGAGACCCTGGGTCCATGTGCTGTGCATTGAGATACTCCAGTTTTTTTAGCTGCAGAATAATGGGGCTAACATCAACTCTAGTCTTTGGAATCACCATTCTTGAATGACCAGTCTCTCATTTTAGTTACAGCTGGCCCTCAGTACAGCTTAATTTTGAAGATGGAATTGTTTGTTTCTTTGGAATTGTGTATGAAAATTTTTTCTATTTTCTGCCTCACTTTAGGGAAGATAAAGCAAGACAGAATAGGCAACAGGCTTCTTCAGTTAAATCTTAAATTTGCTAATTATTGCTCTTTCATGTATACAATTAGTATTTAATTAAATAGATATTTCTGTCTTTATGCTTGAACTTAAAAATCACTTCAGTATTGCACTGTTCAGGCTAAAAGTTCCAGTGTAACTCTCAGAGGCAGGGCTGCAGAGTAGTTCAGGTGACTTGAAGTGAGGTTTTCTTGAGTTTAAGAGGGTTTTTTATCAGCTGCCTACTCAAGCATTTCAGTGACAAACTGCTTAGGGAGAAGACGTGTTCAATTACGTAACTTAAACCTTAATCAGGAAAAGTGAATGTTTTCAGTAGAGAAAAGAATTTGAGAGTAGTGGTTTATATGCATGACATGCTAAGAAAAGCTGAAGCTTATTCTGTGTAGTTGACACAGAATAGGTTTTTTACAGTGCTTGTAGAGCAGTGCAGAACAGTACAGATCTTAGAGTGATCATAAACACAAGAGCTGCTTTAGCTCTTCATTTTATCACTCGATAGTGATTATAATGATTTCAGCATAATTGCATAACTACATTTCATATCTTCATGTATGTATCCAGGTTGCATTCAAATGCTGTATCCTGACACAAAGGACTGCAGGAATTTTAAAACAAAGAAACAAACAAACAAACACAAAATATTTAGAATCTCATAAGAATACAAAATACAGCTTTCATGTTGAATCTAAGAATGTGCTTAAGTACAACTTGGTGTCACAAGGGGCACATTTATTCTAAATAAATAGCACTATTAAAAGAAAGAAAGAAAAAAGGAACAGGAAGGAAGAGACAGAAAGTCCCAGCATAGCTGAACAACAGTGATCACAAGATTTTTGAAGCAGATCTATAAAAAGGAAAATCGTCTGTGTGGAAAGGAGCAAAAACTGAAAACAAATGGAATAAAATTTGATTTAGTAAGACTTCAGTGTGGGTTTTGAAATGAGTAACACAAAATCTCCTTACCAATTATTGAAATAAAGAGCATTCTGGTGAAGTCAATTTATATTCTGACATCAGTTATTTCTATAAAGTGAGTAAATAATTAACACTGCACCATTGCAGTAAGTTGTGGGAGTTTCTCGTTTAGTTTACCCTACCTTTGTAACATCGTAAGCCAGAATGATCTGCCATTTTCAAAAAAATTAATGTTTTATCATTCGCGTAAAAACTTAGGGACAATATGTTATGTCAGAACAAAAATGCACATGGTCTAGTGGCCTGTCTCCAGGAGAGGTGACAAGTAAATTTTTCAGGAATGCAATAAATGTGGAGCATGTGAAGGTGTCAATATGGAAATTAATATTATTTTTTCCTCCATATTAACTGTTTTTAAATTAGGAGAATGGCTGTGGCTAGACAATACTGCCGTGGATTTTGTCAACTGGAATGTAGGAGAGCCTTCTTCTCAACAAAATGAGCACTGTGTTGAAATGTATGCAAACTCTGGGTACTGGAATAATATCTATTGCTCTTCTTACAAAGGCTACATTTGTAAAAAGCCAAAAAGTAAGTGCTGCATTTATGCATTTCCTTTATGTATGAAGGATGCTCCTTGTATGGTTCTATTAGTAGATGGGCATTAGCCATGCATTTCAGCTGGGTGTTTTGAGTTTTTTTAAGTGCCAGGTGATGCGCGCTTGCACAGCAACAAAAAGATAGAATAACTCTTGTCAGAAAGTTGTAGTTCTGACTAGTGCTCATCCCATCAGATTTACTTTTAAAAGACTGTGTTTATATCTTAACTAAACCTAGTGTATACATTTAACAAGTTTGCATGTACAGTATTCATAATTGTCGAGTAATCACAGTGTAAGTACCATGCCTTTCGTACACAAATTTGTCTCATCTATATGCAAACACATTCCATAGGGTATTCCTTAGGGTATTTCTCCTCTCTGCTATGCCTAGGGAGTACACTTTGTTTATTTCCCTCTGGCAGTCTCATATGCATACATTTTCTGAGGATGAAGTAGCATTACTGTGAATTGAATATTTATGAACTGTGAATTAATTTACAGTTTGATATCTTTTGTCTCTATGTTATCCTGTTATCCTTCAAAAGATGAATGAATGAAAAGCAAAGCAAGAAGCATAGTTTGAATGTGCTAAACTGAAAGTGTCCTGAAATAACTGAATGTGCAGGTTTGACAGTAGGGACATCTAGTGCATACATGTTCCTAAAAGGCATCATAATAACTTCTTCCAGTATATATTGTAATATCAAAATCACTTACTAATGTTTACTGAGAAGAGCAAAATAATGAAATATACCCACTTCCTCTACAATACTGGAAATGACAGAAATTCTGCTATCCTTTCTATAAATTTGCTCTCATGCAAAATTATTCTTACTTACTCAATTGCTTGTAATGTTGACTGTATCTTCTACAGGAAATACTGCAAACTGTCAGTCAGATATAACCACTCATTCTCTATCCAGACTATTCATAAACATAGGTAACATATGCTAGAGTCAATGGCCACCATTCTTTTTGGCAATTCAATTCAACTGTTTGTTCTGGTACTGGCATTTACCTGTTCTGTTGCTGGGCCATTTTAAGGAGCTGAAGCAAATGAAAGCCAGTTATTTTTTTCAAGGATTAGCTTCAGCCAATGCAGCTTACTGATCTAGAATGTCATGCAGTCAGCCAAATGACTGCAAGGACAATATAGTCATTCTCTCAAGAACTGGATGCAGTCTAGTCCTATATTGTCACAGAAATGCAGCTTCTCTTGGCACAATTTTGCAGAATTTTTACAATGCTCCATTTTCAGAATTTTAACAAATTATTTAATAGCTGTAGACTAATAAAGGGTATTAGAAGCATCGTTTTACTGAGTTCCCCTTGTTACGGCTGATTATCTTTGCCAATTTCTGAAGAGACTGCAACAAAAAATTCCCACAGAATAGATGCTATTTTCTGTTCCATTTCTTGAGGTAATTACTATAGTAATTTGAAATTCTGCAGTTCTACTCTGTAAACTATCTAGCTTTCTTTGTAATTGAGGAGGTACTCAGCTTGGAGAAGAGAAGGCTCAGGGGAAACCTTAGAGCGCCTCCCAGCACCTAAAAGGGAAAGAGCTGGAGAGAGACTTTTTACAAGGGCCTGTATTGACAGGACAAAGGATAATGGCTTTGAAATAGGGCAGATTTACATCAGATATTAAGAAGAAATTCTTCACTGTGAGAGTAGTGAGATACTGGAAGAAGTTGCCCAGAGAAGTTGTGGATGCCCCATCCTTGGAGATGTTCAAGACTAGGTTGGACGGGGCTTTGAGCAACCTGATCTAATGGAAAGAATCCTTGTCCTGCAGAGGGGCTGGAGCTGGATGATCTTTAAGGTCCCTCCCCACCCCAACCATTCTATGATTCTGTGATTCTTTCTTATGTTCGTGGGATCTCACTCTGACTTTTCAGGAATAGCAGATTCATATCTCTTAATATACTGCTTGTTTAACAGGTAAGTAGGTTTAGCATGCAATCACCTCATACCAAACCAAAGAAAAATGTGCCTAAAATACATTATCAGTGCTATACCAAACTTGGTCAATTAACATTTTTTGGTGAAGAAGAATAAAGAGGTGTCTATGTTATTATATTCCAAAAATTATCCAATCAAATGAAGCAAGGAAGTCAAAAATTTATTTTCCATGTTTGCAT
>VXBA01000731.1:549799-685389 GCA_013399895.1 Serilophus lunatus | reverse complement strand
CTTCTTGCATTTTTGGGATTGTTTTTCACACTGTGATTTTGGACATAAGGTATCTTCACAAAATCCCAGAACCACAGAACAGTTGAGGTCGGAAGGGACTTCTGGAGGTTGTGCAATTCACCTCCCTGCTCAAGCAGGGAGGCTTAGACCCAGTAGACCAGGACTATGTCTGGAAGGGTTTCGAATATATCCAAGGATAGAAACTCACAACCTACCTGGACAGTCTGTGCCAGTGCTCAGTCACCTTCCCAGTGACAAGACATTTCTTGACGTTTAAAGGGAATATCCTGTGTTTCAGTTGGTGCCCATTGCCTCTGTTCTGTCACTGGGAAGCACTAAAGAGAAGATCTAAGTGGTGATTGGTAAAAGTAATTTGAACTTCCAAGCTCACTTTTATTTCAGAATGAAATATGGTGCATTGATTCAACATTTAGTTATAAACTGATTTTATGTCCACATGGAAAAATACAGATCTTCATTTTAAATCATGATCTATTTTGCCCAGCAAGCCAGCTTTTGTGGTCCAGCAACTAAATTTGAAATGAGCTACAAACTTTTTGGTTCGATGTGATACTTCCTAAGACAGTTTGAAGTTCATGAGTGTTTTCAAGTGTCTATGTAGATAAATCATTAGTCTCTTGCCAACCCAGATTTATTATACTTGCTATGTTTAGGTCACAAATACTGCAAGGTTTTGCAATTATATTGAGGATTGTCTGAAGATGTCTGGATCAGTCTCCATGGAGTTTTTGTTGTTTCTTCTTTTCTGCTAGTTTATGTAAATAACTCCATATGAGACCAGAATACACTAGATCATTGTGTTATGCTTTAGGTGTATGTAACTTTGTATGAACTAAACCCAAGTGTTTTCAGTATTTAGTTCTTGGTATCACCATATATTTATCTGAACATGATTTTTAGTATATGCCAAATATAGAAATAAATAACGTAGCAGCAAATAACAGAGTAATGTAAAAACATAATGCTTTTTCAATGTTTTCAAATGCCAGCAACTGAAACGCTGCCAACAACTGAAATGCCACCAGCTGAAATACCTACAACAGGTAAGAATATTTTCTTTCAAATAGACAGAAATTAGTCCTGTGACATAAACAGAACAAATCCTATTCTGTATTACGCCTCTTACATTTTTTGATATACCCAAGTATTGTATCTGTTTCCTAGGAGCCTATTATTTCCTCGTATTATATACCACTACACAGTATACTGCATTGGCTGTACAAATGCAGATTTAAAAAGTAATGATTTGTGATGTAGCATACAATGTTAATGATTTAAAATCCATTTATTTTTTTGCTCTCTTTGTGTTTTGTTATTTTGAAACAAATGAAAAATTTTTGCTTAAAAGGTCATGCATTCTAAAGAAATTGTTTCCAGTAATCAGATAAAGAATATGTAGCATCCTCTTGATTTCTTTGTATTTATTTTCAGCAATGACAAAGGATAAGAAGGCTCTTACCCTGAACCATGGTAAAACAGGAGTTGTAGTTATCGTTGTTGTCCTCATCCTAGTTGGAAGTAGCCTTGCAGGCTATCTCTTCTACAAAAGAAGAAAGAATCGCTTGCCAACAAATGACAGCTTTGAGAACAATTTGTATTTTAATGGCGATGCTGGAACTAGTGACACAAAGGATCTTGTGACCAGCATAGAAAGAAATGAACATGCAACACTGTAATGTAACAAAATGAAATGTCATGTAATGTGTAATATAAAATGTAATGTAATAAAATAAAAAGTGCCTTGTTTTATTAAAAATATGCAATTAGAATTAGCCAAAGATATTTTCCCATGTGCAATTACTGTAGTAGCCTGTTTTAGTGTGTGCGTAATGTCATCTACAGGAATTACTTTCTTTTGTAAACACTGTATAATGTGGAAGATTTCAGATCTCAGGAGATGATGATCACACTGGTGAGTGGGGGTCTTAAGAAAAAGATAATTAATTATTAAATGGAACAGTAGAAATGGTTGCAATAAAAGAAGCATAACGTAGATAGATCCACTTGAGGAATGCTCTCAAGATTTGAAGTTTCTGCATCAGATTTATTTCAAACCATGCTAATGAACAGATACTCAAAACTATTCAGCAAACATTTTTCTAATTCTACCATCTTTTGGGGATTCTTAGGGATTTAACTACAGGCATAGTTACTAGATGACAAGTCTGTATTTGAGCGCATCCTCTTTGAACCACTGATTTTATTTACTTTCTAAAATGGCTAGATTGTCTACTATTTTTGGAAGTCTTAGATTCCCCAGCGTGGAATTTATGTTCCTGATTTTTATAAATTGTGTAAAATGTTAATCAGGCATGATTCCTCACTTACATACAAAGGTTTCCAAGGTTTCATTCTGTTTCAGATTTTGTCCTGTGAAATAAACAGTAACTAGCTTTGATTTTTAAATAGTTTTTCCTTTTATGGTCTTGTAAGACATTATAACAGGATAAATTGAAAGAAGATATGATACCACTTTGGATACATTCCATCCGAAGTTGTGATCAAGTATTATATTAACTTATATTATAACTTATTATATTATTTTCCTGAATCTTTCCCAGGATTATCTTCCTAAAGCCAAAACAAAAATGTGAGCTGAATGATTTAGTAAAAATCTTAACTTGCATGTGTAGATAAGATGGGAAAATTTGTCCTGGAACAACTTTTCTCTGACTCTGCTCTCTTTCTCCCAGTTATTTCTTTGCTGTGATCCTACTGCTGTTTCCATTTTCAATGCACAGTTGTTTAAGCATGACTTTTCAGGGAGTAGTACCTTTCAAGGTTCTTTATGCCATCTGATGTGGCTCATGTCCCAGAAAGCTCCTGACTGACTGACTACTGATGTTAAGGATAACGCTGCTTGAGTTATATGGAGAAGTGGTGCCGGGTAGAAAGGTATGTGAAAGGGAGAATGAAAGGCCAAGAGACCCTGACTGGAATCCCAGCCTCCCTGTGCTGGCTGCTGAGCAAGCAACAAACGGGTGCAGCCTCTACCCAAAAGGAGTTCAGCCCTGTTCTGAGACCCTGCACTGCCTTTATATGGTATCTGCACACTGAGTGATTCTTCTGGGTGACATTTCAACCTGTGTACATATGCAAAGGAATGATTGGAACGAAGATAAAAATTGAGGGGATGTCTCATTTCTGATTCTTTGCCATACTTACCGGGTACATTGCACAAAGCTATCAGGAAGAGAATGCAGTTATTGGAGCCTGGATAATTCTGAGTTTATTCACCCATTTATACTGCCTGAAATTCACCATCAATGCCATGCATTAATAGCCAGCAGTAGGTATAGCTGCTTCTGTGAAATGCTGTGTCAGTTCTGCTGTCCTAACCAAAGAGGTACAGAAAAAATAGAGGAGACTGCAAATAAAAAGCTCTACTGTGAAGATGGAGCTGCTTAGCTAGCCTGCTCATTTTAGAGAGCATGAGTGAAAAAGACTTGAAAGATTTTCAGAAGAGGAGGAAATTTAAGCTGCGTGGCTTACTGTCCTTCCTATTTCAATACAATGTAATTGAAACAATTTCTTCATTAAAAAGATATGGCATGGAAGTAGTGCCATTTACAGCACAGGAAATCATTACAGTTCAGTGTAATAAGCAGAAGATGAGCACTGATACTTTATACACAAAATCTAATGGAAGTTTTTGAATGGAAGGTAGCGAAACTAACAGGCTTGAACACATCTAATTGATGTAAGATTAAATTGAATGATTTTACCTAAGAACTGAAATGGGGAAATTATGCTGCTCTATTTGAATAGAAAAAAAAAGTATGTCTTATTGGAAATGATTCACGTTCGTATGGATGCAATATAATCTGATAGTTCATATATTCTGATCCTTCACCAATACTTTCAACCATTTTTTACAATTGACTGCTCTTCCTACTGGGATCAATCAGTTCTCTTAGAACCAAACTGTTGCTCTTTTGCTCTCTTATTTTTGTTGCCAGAGTTGATGCCACTATTTAGGGGAGGTTTCAGGCTGTATGTTGCATCCATATACACTGACAGAAGAATTGGCTTCTTGCTTTTCTGAAATATTCCTGCTGTAAAAAACAAGGAAACAAATTCCTTGATAAACAAGATAAAACATAAGTGATTGATAGAAAAGCAAATTAAATTTTTAAGTTATCACTAATAATTCATATCCATAATCCTCTAATGCTGCCAAGATTTCGTTTGATCAGATGGTTTAGATAAATGAAACCAAAAAAATGTTATGTACCATGAAAATATGGTATGAGAGTGCAAGGTGCTTTATGTTGCTCTTTCAGTATGTTTTCAGTCTGTCTAGAGAACTAGAAAGGTTGTTCACTCTTTTTAGGCTAGAATGTTTCTACTGAGGCTTAGCATATGTTGGGTTTTTTTAATAAAAATCTTTACAGTTGGAAACTGGTTGTACTATATGGGGATTCTGGATTGAAATATCATAAAATTACTTTCATATTTTAATACGTGTGTTTTTGAAAATGAATTTTGAACCTGGATGGACTCACCCATGCATTTGTGTGGGCAGCTGAGGAATGACTCAATGACAATATTCAATGGTGTGTAAAGTTCTGTTTCTTTGCACATTACTGTGTTTCTTGATACCCTTATGTTTAATTCTCATTTCCCCTTTTCTCCAAAAAAGTTAGGGCTTCTGAAGAAAGGTGGTGAATCTGCACACTGTGAGTGTAACTTCCTGCCTGGGAGCAAAGATTGCCGAAGGAACAATGCTGACTCAACACAAAGCCCAGCAGCCTTTGTTCCTTGCCACTTCTAAAATGTCAGGCTATGCCTTGCCCAGAGGCAGATCTTTGAATGCATCTTTGCAGTCCTCTGATTTTCTTTTCCACTTTGTGGGCTGTGATGCCATCTGCTCAGACAAACATGAAAACACTGAGGTAAAGCTAGCTGTAGTATGATTTAGTCCTTTACATCTTCTCTCAATAGATTGTTAATACCAGTCCTGTACCAAATACTGATTTTTCTTCAGAATAGAACTAGTTTCTTTTAACCTGTAGTAACTGTACTTGTTGCCTGCTGGTAGTTTTGGAGATCCTGAATTGTTATACACAGCAGAACCACAAGACATATTTCTCATGTGTGAATAATAAAGTATTTTTTTCCGTTTGCACATCTGGGGCTCCTGAATATGGAGGCAAGGAAAGTTGGAAAATTGAGTTTGCAGAGCACTGCCTTGTTGGGGAGTATCAGAATGCTTCACTCCAGACTTAGTATAGCCATCCTTGCATATGCATCATTACTTACCGAGTAATTGACCATCTACTGCTTTGTGGAGCAGCCCTCTCTTCCACTTTCCTCATGTCTCAGTATCCTTCTCAGGCTCCTATTATTTACATGACTTTGGTCTAGCTGTGCCTACTGACCCTTCAGATCCCAGTGTTATCTCTCACTGTTATAGTTTTGTTCTGCTCTAATTCCCTGTGTACCTTTTTAGATCCAGTGGATCATTCATCTGCACCTTAGAGTAGTAGAAGCAAGATCCTACATCATCATGTGAGTGTCCAGGGTTTCCCTTGCCTGCAACCACAGCAGTTTTGCTGCAAATACAATACTGGGGATGGTATCCTACACTACCCTCTCCTGAAGATGTGGGAAATTAAGGTTTTTGAAGTCCATGAGCAAAAGCAGATGTAAAGCTTCCACAGGACTGCCTTTTCTCTTCCCTACACTCTATGTTTTTCTAACCTTTTTACTTATCATGGAGAGAGCTTTTTCAAAGTAAACATCAAGAGTTTTGTCAGAGTGCCTGAAGTGTGTACAGTTTAGGGGGTGCAAACTTTCACATACTAGTGGGATGAAATATACACAGTATTCCTCAACACTTAAGTTTTCCTCATTAGCAATAATTGAAAATCCAGTATTTTGCATTTACAGGTTCTCTTCTTCCTAGAATTGTATAGTTTCTTTTCCAAATTTCTTCAGTTGTTGCTGTAAGTTGGGTACTTTGTTCCTGCATATAATCAGGAATGGAGCAAAAGAAAGAACAAGTGCCTCCTGAAGAACACACGTCTTATTTTCTACAGATTTTCTCTTCTCTGTAGAATTGCAGATGTGGGAAATTTCAATTAATTCTGATTCCAAGGTCATAATTACTTGATTTGCATGGTGTCCCAGCCAGTTTTTCCCAGTACTGCATTGCACTCTATATTTTTCATCATTTTTTGATATAAAAAAATCTTACTCTTCTTTTTCACTTCATTTATTTCTGGAGAAGAGATATCGGTATCACTTTTTTTTTTTTTTTTTGGTACAATTAATGATTCGGAGTTAAAGGGTATGTCTTAAAAACACTAAAATGTTACCTGTTAGATCTCATATTTCCCTGGCAAATTTTTACACAGAAACTAGCTTGGAAAGCAAAGTTTATTCATTAATATATTATTTCAGAATTACTCATGTGACAAGACACAGTTCCTTATTTGAAGCTTAGAACTTCCTTGTATCTGTTTGGTCTTATAAAGGGTTTGTTAATCCACTTCAGTGCACAGGGGTTTTCTTGCAAGGCACTGATTTGGTCTTCACCATCAATTTGAGGTGAAGAGGAGAAGGAAGTGAAATATTTGGCCATGTCTGTCTTCTTACCCCTGTTTTTTTTTCTCTCCATTAGTACATCTCTTCAAATGTCTGGTAAGTCTTTGTCTTCTGCTAACTATGTGGAGGTTTTCTTTATCATGCATTCTTGATATCCTTCTTGGTGGGCAATGAATTTAGATCTAGTCACAGCATATAATTGGAAATAGTTTTCTTCAGCTCTGGAATTTGGTCATATCTGCATAGACATTCTCTTTCCTTAACCCAGTTTTCACAGCGGCGTATAAGTGAAAGGCATATACCTACAGATGTGGGCATAACCTGGGCAGTGTTGATTCTTGAAAGTGAGCCAGCTGAATGCAAGCAAAAGCTGATCTCAATTTACTCCACTGGAGGCTGTAACAGCTCAGAAGTACAGAGCAGTGGACTACTGGCTGATGTGTGCTTTGAGTTTCTTAGCTCATTTAGCGCATAGCATACTGATCTCTGCATGTTGAAACATTGTTTTCAAGATGACAGTTTTAGGAAGGACCTTTAAAACTTCTGTCCATTAGATTTCAAACACTCCTACTGCTGAGAGGAAAACAAATGTGTCTGCTCCTACTCTTTCCTCTGTGAATCTCCCAGCTAGAGAACTCTGTGAGTCCAGTGCTATTGCTTGCGTGGCAGTAGGGACTCACCAATGTCAATTTAATCCATCACAGGACAATTTCTCTTATGCATGTTTTTGGGTGAGACCAAACTGGCTCTAACTTAACCTCTGCTAACCTTCTCAAGAACCACAGCAGCATGAGAGCTTTGCCATGGGAAATGCCATCTCGCTTGCTCTGGTCTGTAACCCTTAAGAGCAGCACCACCAAGGCTGTTCTACCACTCCTTGGCAGCTTGGAGATGGAGGGGGTTATGAAACCCCAGTTAACCATTCCATCCCTGGCAAGAAAATTTGGGTAAAACTCAATGGCACTGCAGAGTGAGTTGGATGATGCTGCCTACCACTTAGAAGGGAAGAAAGGAATGCAAGGTGAGCTACAAAAATAGTCAAGATTTAGAGCAGGCTGAAGTTAGGGACCTTTTTTGAAACTGATCTTAAGAAACAAAACCCTGCTGTGTAGTGTCTCACATTTCTATTTACAAGCATAGCTATTAATGGCACTTAGGATACTTACTTAACTGCACTCAGAACTGATGATGCTGCAATTTGTGGGTTCCCTCCCAGGAAACTTACAAATTAAACTCTGTGAAGAAATTACTTTTTGCACAGCTGCAAAAATTTCCTGAGATAATTAAGCAAAAATGAAAAATACCCCTCTTTCTTGATGAGCTGAAAACCACAGTATCATTATAGGCCAAATACAGAAATGGTTTAATTTTGCGTATGTAAACTATTATTAATAGCTCTAAAACAAGAAGCCCTTTTACATGCACAATGAAAGGCTGTTTCATATGCTGAGGTGGACCTCTGAAGAAGTAATGAAATTTAATAAACATGATTTTTGGTATGCATTTTGAGACCACTGTGCCTTAAGGAGAAATGTGAAGAGCAATTTCTCTTGAAAGAGCTGTATTTTTATCTTCTGTGTTGTTTTCATTTTAGGAATGTTTTCATGAATATCCTTCATACTGGTGATTAACCTCCTTTGATTTCTTTCTCTATGAACTATGCATTTTATTTTTTTTTTGTAGCATATAGCTACAAAACATATTGCTTGTTGTCATCTAGCAAGTAACCAATTTTATCTCCTAAGAAAACTCTCCTCAGATGTTTGCATTATCATTTTATTTTATAGGTAGTGGAATTTTTTCAATCTATAATGAAGACAGCAAACTCTGTGCCCAAGCTCAGAACTCTAGCTCAGTCATAACTACTATTTGTGATGAGCACGATGATTTTCAAAAGTTCAGGTGGGTTTCTGCCAAACAGCTGCTGAGCATGGCACTCAAACTGTGCCTGGGAGTGCTCAACAAGAACGATGAGGCTGCCATCACACTGGAATCCTGTAATAGGACAAATGAACTCCAGTGGTGGGAATGTAGAAATGAGACAGTTGCAACCTATGGCAAGGATTTATTTCTCAACTATGGCAAAGGGAAGGGCAAGAAAATCAGGCTGTCCAAGGGATCAGGCAAAGGGAGCAAGTGGAAAATCCATGGGACTACAGACAGCCTGTGCTCTCAGCGCTATGAGGGTAAGTACTGAAAATTCATCTCTATTTCTAGGTAACTTGACTGCCCCTGTCTACAAAGCATTCCACTGCTTGCTTGACAGCTCCATTTTCTTACAGTGAGATCAGCAGAGGAGCTAGCTACAAATAGAGTATAGAAATAAAAGGCAAATACAACTGTATACTTTTCAGCAAATACAACTGCATACATTTCTGCATAACTTCTAAGGTGCAATTCTTTCAAATGATAGAATAAAATAGCAAAGGCCTATAATGTAATCACAAGGAATAATGGGAATTCTCTTTGTACAACAGCAAAAAGAAGTCTTTGACTGCTTCAAAATATGTCTGACCAATTTGTAGACGAGATGATTGTGTTATATTTAGCTTTTATTGTTGCTATTACTTGGTTTGGTGATATACTACCTCTAAGAAATTAAATTCTTGTTAACATAAATGCAATCCACTATTAACAATATTTACCTAGAGTTTCCCAGGCCCAGTAAAAAGTAGGAAAAAGCAAAAGGAAAAACAGTGCCTCAGTGTTTAGGATGCAATAAGTCTTATCACTCTGGCAAAGGACTGCTGGAAAGTAAGATCTCCTTTTCCTACATTTTTATGGCTCTTGGGCTATGTAGAGTGGGCATCAAGGCTCAAGTGAACCAACTCCTTTCTGTTGTGACACTGGTAGGTTGGGAAATTAAATAACAAAGCATTAAATTTTTGTTGTACCCTACGACTGTTTCATCAGATGGTTTAGATGATGGATTGATGTTGGATAGGTTGTTAAGTTAGGTAAAAAGTTGGACTTGATGATCTCTACAGTCTTTTCCAACCTTGTTAATTCTGTGTGTAATTCTGTGAATGTAAGTTTATCATAATTTTTTACAGATAACAGCAAATTAGATTGCATAGCGGTGGAAGGGTCACTTCCTAGTAGAATCCCTTGCAAATTCTCACGAAGAAGAATAAAAATATTGTGATATGTCCTTTCTGAGTGTTTTCAACCATACAAGGAAAAACCAAACCAAACCAAACAATCATAGACGGTATCCAAGGACAGAAGGACATATACAGTGGGAGAAGCTGAGCCACAGCGACCTGTGATACAGTAGTCAAGAAAGCAGTGACATGAAAAACTCAGACAGAAATTACTTTGAGGCACAATTAAGTGTTGTTTGAGAGTCTTAATTCTGAATATTTTACCATAGTTATACCTGATTGGCACAACAAACTTGTGAAGGCTTGGGGTAGAAAAGTACTGATGTGTTGAGCTCTGCACAACTCAGCTGTGTCCGTGGAGAGATGCCTATGAGTGTCACTGTGGTGAACATTTGATACCAACTGACTAGTACTGATCTGTACTTCTCTCCATAGATATCTATACACTGAGAGGAAATGCCTTTGGTGCACCTTGTGTGTTCCCTTTTAAGCTCAGGGGTAAATGGTATGCTGAGTGCATCCCCCAGAGTGATGATGCAGACTCTCTCTGGTGTGCAACTTCTTCAGATTTTGACAAAGACCACTTGTTTGGAAACTGCCCACTAAAAGGTAATTTATAAAATTTTCAGAAAAGGTGTTAAGTAAAAATGTCATCCACTGTCATAGTCAAAATCTTGGGATATGGAAAGAGCATTGGACAGCGAGCTGAGTTTTGTCTAGCCTTGTTCATTGTTGAGGTATGCAGTGATGAATGAGGTATCTGCTCCTCATTCTCACTTCCAAGACTGGTACATATGGGAAGTATTCTGAGGAAGTGGTGGAAAAACGAAGAGAAACGCCCTAGGACTAGGTGAGAAGAAAGTCAGGATAAATGAAAGGTAGAAAAATGTGCAATGGATGAGGGAGGGAAGCAGAACACAGTGGTGTAGGATGGAGGAGAGAATAAGAGAGCTGTAGTGAATGGAAGGAAGGGTGCAGGACACAGGCAGTGACCATCATCTGCCTGGTGCTCCAGTGCTCTAAACCTACAAATCATCTAATACAGTTTTCCAATAACCCCAGCACAAATTCGCTATTTTTTCAACCCCACTTCACATCTGATAATCTGGAAATTATAATTGCTGTCACGTTGGGTGGTCTAGGAGAGCATAAGAGGGATTTGAAGGTAAGAAATGGGTGTGGAGACCAAGATTTCTATATGGTGAATGGAGAAATACTTGTGTACAGGTAGAATATATCAGTGAATGGGTTAATGTGGATTAAAAGATGAGAGAAGTAGGTGAGTTATGTAAATAGAAAGGAACAGGGTCAACATAGAAAAATTAGGTTTGTTAGGAGAAAAAATTCCTTATGTGATTAATATATTATTAATATTGAAAGGATGAAGTATATTTAAGTGAGGCAAAATATATGTAAAAATTTATCAAATAGTACCTAGTTTTTATCTGCAACAAATCTTTTATTTTCTGCGTTAAAAAATATGATTGTCTTGTCAAATGGCTGGTATCATCTCTTATAGACACTACCCACAATAAATTTTGGAAAACAAATCCTGTGACAGAAATGCACTATCAGATAAACTCAGAGTCACTTTTAACATGGCACCAAGCAAGAAAAAGCTGCCAGCAGCAGAATGCAGAATTATTAAGCATCACAGACCTTCATGAAGAAATGTATTTATTAGGTAAAGTAAAAAAAACCTAATTAAAACATAAATAAATATATAGTTTAAAATGTAGGTCAGCTCCAAGAGCTTTAACATGGATACTAATATTATCTCATGAAAAGAGGTCTCATGACATTTTTAAAAAAGCTTGTCCCTTTCCACTAAAAAAGATATTAAAATAATGGAAATAGTCTAACCTGTATTAAAAAAAGAGCTATCTCCTATGACACTTCCCCCCCCCGCTTTCAAACATTATTTCCGGTTATTGAGTAGCTTACGAAATAGAGGCATTCAATAACTTGACCAACTCTTTCTTTTGGCCATTTAGGCCTCACCAGTGACCTGGGCATCAACACGAGGCTCTGGACTGGTCTTTTTAGTGCACTTGACAGTGGCTGGAAGTGGATTGGGGGCAGTCCTTTCAGATACCTCAACTGGGCTCCAGGTAAGTGCACTTTCATTAAATGGTGATCAGCATCTGTGACAAAATTTCTCCCTCCCCTCTCTTTCCCTTCCCCAAATTCTCTAATTCCTTTGGTTTCACAGAATTTTCAGAGCTTACAGGGATTTATGGGAAAGGTAGGATTTTACAGTAATAGGGATCACAGCAGAACTAGATAGTCACTAATTCCGAATTTCCCAGAAAAAGCAGATAGCTCACCCAAGAAAACAGTTGAAAATAAATATCTATACCTATTCTATTCTACTTTTTCCATCCATAATTTTCTCATCAAGCACATTATTCAATCAAAATAAAAACACCTAATGACAAATTATGTAATGTTTATGACACTTATGCATTTATGTATTTATCTTAGTACTTTTCTTAGGACCTAAGTCACCATCTTGCACGTTGCCATATTACCTGTTTTCATAGCAGCAATTGAGACTACAGGGAAATCCAAAGAGCAAGCGCTCTTGTGGAATTAAATATACATTTTCTGTCCAGTGTTCAACAATAAAAGATCTTTAGTTGTTTGCAATACTTTATTCTGTAAGGAATTGTGTCTTTGATGAACTTTTATAAAAGTTTTTTTCTGCATGCTGCTGTTCTTCAAATACACTGAATTTCTTCTTACACACTGCATAAGGGAAGAGGGATAAGGCTCACATTTGAAATGTCAACCCTCTTAGCCATCCCAGTGATGATCCCTCTCTCGGGGATCATTATTCTAAAGAATGATGCTCCAGTGTCTTTGCAGCTGCAAAAATCTCTGTGAAGAGGTGCAAGTTTTCAATGTTAACAGAGAAATTCTATGACTGTTTTTTAAAGGAAATCCCTCTGTAGAATCTGGAAAAATATGTGGGACTTTCCAAGGTAGGAATGGCAAATGGGAAAACCAGGCATGTGATCGGAAACTGGGATATATCTGCCAAAAGAGAAACACTTCCTTGGATACCTCCACTATTACCTCAGGTATGTTGATCAAAAACTAAGGCTATTTTTAAAGTCAGTGAGAAATACTGGAAGGATGAAATGACCATATATTGTCAAAGCAAAAGGATCATGGTTGTTCTCCTGGGTCCAATACTGAAAAGACTGATTTTGTGGATCTTTTTAAAGATGATGTTTAAATGTTGCTTATGATTTTCAAAAGATCCTATGAGACTAAAGAAGGTAGGATTAGGTGTTTAGTCATGTTATCCAGACCATGGAATGCTGATGAATATCCTGTGCTCTGAAAAATACTGTGAAGATATCTCCTGCTGAAAGATGCGACCCATGCTCCCCTTCTCTCTCTGACTCTTTTTATTCTATTCTGAAAGAAAAACATCAGAATATGTGTCTGGAACCTCTCCCCAGTTGAATTCCCTTTCTACTTTAGGCAGACTAGGTCTTATTTAGGTGAAGAAATAGGTGCATATAGTTGCTTCACTTGGGAATTCCCACCTTGAAACTAACTCCACAGTACCTCCCTTGGCTACATATGTATTAGTATAAAGGATTATATGTCTGAGAGGATGCATGGCCCATACATTTCCTGTACATTAAGACATCACCAGCCACATCCAGGCATTTACTTGAAATGGTTTCTAACCCATGCTAAATGCTGAACCAATCCTGGAAGTTGTTTAGGGGAATCCAAATTTGCCCAGGACAAAACCGTGTTCAGACCAAGTGGTTGACCACACACCAATGTTGGGCACACATCCTCCCCTATTCAGTTTACTACGTAGGTGTAGATCATGTGAACTTTCCTAGCAGTGGAATGTGGCTGGCCATAGTAAATTCATTCCAAGAAAGGGGTGCTGAACAAAATGTGTAGCATTTCTGTGAACTGGGATTTCTGATGCGTCTGATGTAAGTATGTCTGGACTCTGGTATATGATTTGGGCTGTGCAGGAGCTCCAACTGGCTCCTGAGTACCTGGTGTTTCCAGAGGAAAAAAATACAAAATCTACAAAATTCACCTGAGTAGGGAAAGAGGCTTTTTCCTATAAAACAAAGCTGTAATCGGAGCCTAACTGAAGGGGATTTAACATGGATTTGTGCCCTGCAGTCTTGCATGCAAAATTACTCAGCATTTCTTTAAGCCTGTAAAAGATGTTTTTGGTGGCTCCCAGTAAAACTGGGAGAGAAAAACCAGTTTGTAATCTTTGTAACCTTTAGATTTTGACTTCTCTCCTCTGCCAGTATGTGTTCTAATAGTTCAAAATCATGTCAGTGCAGGTCATTTTCTTTTTGATGAAAAGAAAGTGCTGAACTGGACCACTCATTAATTGTTTGACACAACATTTTTTAGGTGACTTGAAGCCTATTAAGTGCCCTAGGGAATGGATGCCCTATGCAGGTTATTGCTACAGAATTTATAGAACACCAAAAATATGGAAAGAAGCCCAGTCTTCCTGTAGAAAAGAAGATGGAGAGCTGGCGAGTATTCATAATATTGAAGAGTACAGTTTTACAGTGTCCCAGCTTGGGTACAGTAAGTATCCCTGAAGGTCACTTTTATTTCATCTGGAGTTATACTGTTGCTTAATCATTGTAACCGCGATCTTATTTTTTTTTAAAAGATCTTCAGTCAAAAGTGGGTGTGAGATGTGGTTGTTCCATTTTAAAACATATACCTACAATTAACTTTGTGTTCCCAGAGTCAGATGATGAGTTGTGGATTGGTCTAAATGACTTTAGGGTTCAAATGTACTTTGAATGGAGTGATGGCACACCTGTGACTTATACCAAATGGCATCATGGAGAGCCAAGCCACACATGGAATAAGGCTGACTGCGTCTGTATGAAGGGAGAGGTAAAAATCCCTCCCCCACTCTCATGCTTTCTTCTGTCCTTTGTGCCCCCAAAAAGGAAAACATCTATGATTTAAAAAAAAAAAAAAAAAAAAAAAGAAAGATAATGATGGTTTAAAAAGTATTTATGAACTTGGTTTAATACAGGATATCCTAGAGTAAAGGGAGACTGGAGTCTAGATCTAGGAAGGCGTATGATGGATCACTAGAAGCAGTTCACTCTATGGAGACTTGGTTCAGTTCCCGTCTGAAATTGGTTGAAATAAGTCATCATCCACATTTAACATGACTGATCATAGAAGCATACATTCTTGGAGCAGGGGCTTCCTCATTTTTCCTCTAAAACAATTAAAATATATAGTTTTTAGAGCTACTTTGGAGTCTCATATTACTGAACGCACAAAAGTCAGTTAAAAAATCTATCTTGTTTTATAGTCAGCATAAAATACCTATAATGGAGTGAAAAAAGACTTAGAGAGGACTTTTTTATATTTTATGTATTTTGTTTAGCATTTCCTTTCTATTGTCATCTGGTTACATGAACATAATAGATACTATGCTGGTGAGAATAGAGTGGAACAGCATGTTTGCTTCCTGCTCTCCTCAGCCATGGAGTCTTTAATATCCAGCCCTCATTTTCATATCTCTGACGAAATGTGGCCCTTACTGTCTTTATTCGGGAGTTTTGAAGAAAAAGCAAGGGAAGGAAGAGAGCTGAAAGATTTATGAAGAGAGAAGGGTTCTCTCTTTCTGAGGATGATGAGTGTTCTTGTTGAACCTGAATTTCCTCTGGTTTTCACTTCTCTTTGTGGTTTTTTCTTACCATATTCAGGATGGATCCTGGGCTGACAGTGCTTGTGAGATGAAATTTGGCTACATTTGTAAAAGGAAACCCTTGGCTGAAGAATCAGGGGAAGTTGAAGTTAATTACCCAGGCTGCCAGAAAGTAAGTGTAAAGCAAAATCAGTAAAAAGTGGTGTATATTACTTTCATTCCCATGATGATAATAATCACAGAAGTACATTATTTTGACTGTTCTTGGAAGAGCCTAGAAAACTAATAACTTCATATGAATTGTTACTTCTTAGACTAAAGGGGACTTTTTTTATTTATTTAACTGAAATATAGACATACTTCTCTTTTTTATTTCCCTACAAGTGTAGTTCACTCTGCTCTTTCCTACTGCAGAACTTGTCACTGCACCCACAAAAGCAACTGTGCAAAGCATTGTCAGTATTTTTCATGCTGTAACTCAGTGATTATGGGTTGCATACAGCCTTCCCAGTTCAATCAGCCTGCCACAGGAATCAGGAATATTGGAGACCACCGTTTGGCAGATTGTAACCACTTGCAAAAGCGACACTTAACGCAATGAGAAGGCAGAGTAAGCTTTACACAGGGACCATGGTTGCAGCCCCAAGGCATAACCATGGCTGTTTGCAAAGACCTCTTTTGTGTCCTTTTTCAAGGGACAAGACACAGTATTATGGTTACAAAAGCTACGTTTGATTATCCCGTTGGTCTCTTCCCATGCCTTCTGAGAGCAATTTTGACTTGGAATGTGGAAATAACATGCCTTTTGGAAGAGTACAAAGCTGTGCAATCTGTCAGCCCCTCTGTGCATCTCTGCTGTTGCCACTTACAGGGCTGGATGAAACATGGCTTTTACTGTTACTCCGTGGGGCAGTTACCAACAACATTTTCAGATGCAAAAAAAATCTGTGAAGAAAACAAAGGTTACCTGGCTACAGTGAGAGACAGGTATGGAAACATAATTTTTGTCCCTTAATAGCTGTAACCAGGATGGAAGAGTTAAAGAGAAATTTTCTCTTATTCATAGTGTCTGTCTAGAGAAAGGAAAATTTATGGTAGAACTGATTTTCATCAGATCATCAGATCGTCAGATCTGTTGTACTATATATCAGGGGCTTGTAGGTCATCAAAATATTCAGGCTATATCTACTATACACTTACACAGTTGTTGCCTCCAGAAATTTAAAAACTGGGTCATCACCGTAATAAACCCAGACTGACAGATTGTTTTAAAACTTTTTGAACTAAAAATAAACCAATGAACATGGAACTATGTTTTCCATCTAGAGTTGAGCTTTTCAGCCTTTTTTTCTTTTTCTTTTTCTTTTTTTTTCAAGAAGATCTGTAAGGTCTAGAAACTTTGTTTTTTAGACTAAAAGCATATTTTTTGTTCAGAGAGTAACAAGATTTAAAGATCTAGATCATATCATAAAGCTCAGTAAAGCAGTAAAGCACTGTAGATCTTATTTAAATTATTTTGTGCTATAATTAAACTGTAAAACTAAGATAATTATCCTTGCTTCGTTTCGTACATACTGACAAACCACCTTAACTTTACCAAAGTTGCTACAAAGAACTGTTTAAAGAAATTAACAAACTGTGATAAAATGTGATATGTCACATTGGTACTTACTCTTCTCAGGTATGAACAAGCTTTTTTGACCTCCGTAATTGGATTTAAACCAGCAAAATACTTCTGGATTGGTCTTTCAGACATGGAGGAGCAGGGGCTGTTCGGGTGGGCCAATGGGGATCCGGTCACCTTCACTCACTGGAACGTAGGAATGCCTGGTATGTGCTATGGAGGCCACTGACTTTCTGTTCTGGAGAACTAAAATGAGATGATTTGAAAGTTGAAAAGGGGTTCAGAAACTCTTCTAGCATCAAGCAGCAGAAAGGACAATGCAACTTTCCACTTTTGCTAAAGGGATTAAATAAAGGATTGTGGTAACTCCTTCCAGAAAATCACCTGAAACTGCACAAGTCTGCTGGTATTATTCATTCTTTGCTGCTTGATGGTTTTGTTAAGTGATTCCTAGTAAAACATACAAGGAATTTCCTAAAATTTATCTTTATGATTTAGTAGAAATGCGCATGAGCTATTGTCAGCTAATGATATCCAAACACAGTGGGACAGGTTATTCTTAAACAAGCAGCATCTTCTTTGAGAAGATGCAATCATCAGTAAGATTTACAATCTTATCTTTCATGAAGGAGGGGAGTCAGGCTGCGTGGCAATGAAAACAGGAACTTCAGCTGGATTATGGGATATTTTGAACTGTGAAGAAACAAATATGTTTCTCTGCAAGCAGCTGGTGGAGGGAGTGACCCCTCCTCCTCCTCCCCCGATGATCTCCGATCTCCTGTTGTGCCCAGAGGGATGGCAATCCATTCCTCAGAGCAGCTTCTGCTTCAAAGTAGGTGTTTAATTTCTGAACCCAAATGTTTGTCAATTTTAATAAGAACAAACTTTGTGTCTCCATGGAAGGTGGATTTCACTCTTCCTACCTGCTAGGTAGTCTGTGGTAACATATCTCCAGCTATCCCCAGGTGATGTGACTGGAAAGTACTGGACAAAGCTGTGTGCGTGTTGAACCAAAGTTTGGAGCCACAGAGACTCCAAGATGATAGAAAAAGCAAAGTTGCAAGAATCAAATTTGACGACCACAGGCTTATGGTTGCACAATTAAATTGTAAGCAATAAAGGTAGACCAGAAGAACTGAACAAAGATAGAAGCTGTAATTTTTGTCTCTAGATATCTGCAATACCCAGCAAAGTATTTAGTTGACCACTTTTTATAGATTTTTCAGAGAGGAAGGGAGAAAATGCAAACATGGTTTGAGGCAAAAGATTTCTGCAGAGCCATTGGAGGAGATCTGGCATGTATCCACAGTGAAGAAGAACAACACCTAATAGCTAGATTGTAAGTATCTGCACAGTCTTATCACTTAAACATAAGGAAAAATGTATTAAAAATTACTTTTCTGAAAGAAATAAAGGATTTCTGACAATCAATTAGTCCTTTACACAAATGACATATATCCTTTCAAAGTGGTAGAAGGAAATGTGTAAAAAGAAGTGAGCAAAAGGTTTTTTTGACTCGCCTCTAGGAAGGTGATGCCATGAGTTGAAGTAGCCTGAATAAAAACTAAAAGAGTATCATCAAAGTTGTTTTCAATTGAGTTTAATTTAAAGGGATAACTGATCTTTTTAGCTCACTTGTGTTTGATCAGTAGATAAAATACTCTTGATTAAAGGAATATTTTGTGCTGGTTTCCTACCTGAATTAAGGGGAGAAATTGGGATACTATGGAAAGCCTACCTATTGATATGCTTATATAAATGTTTAAATCAAGCCTATGAGTGCAAATATGTCTGAATTTGAATGCCTAAGCTACTTGGTGGAACAAGGACCTTAAAATATATTTTCACTTAACTCAGTATTTGTGTACTCATAACATCTCATCCCGTGAACTTCCGTGTTCCACTGTTCCCTGACATGTGCAGGGCCAAGGTGTTTTTCTCCACATGACAATTGAATGATTACTTTATATGACTGTCTCAAATGATACTTCAAGTATCGAAACACCAAAAATAATGTAATGCTATACATTCTCCTTTTTTATTTTTATGTTGTGTCTGATCGTCTGATATATTTGTAATCATTCAGAGACAAAGATTACACTCAATATTTTTACTGGATGGGTTTAAATGCCTTGGACTCTGACAGTGGATTTACATGGAGTGATGGCTCACCAGTGAGTAAATAATTTATTATTGCAGCTTTTTTTGCTAATTTTTCACGTGTATCTTGCAAGATAGCTCTCAGAAATCCTTCTATACAAGCCACAAGTGACTGTAAATCTTTACAACCTGATTCTTATCTAGGAATTAGTTTTAATCTTTTGGTAGTTCATAGTTATAAATAACAGTAAAATATTTACAGTAATAAAATAACACAAAGATGATGGAATATCACTCCTGATCTAGGTAAATCTGATTGTACTATTCTCTATATTTCCATTTGTCATTTGCTATAAGAAATAATCTTGAATGTCGACACAAAGTAGGCTTTGCCATCCTCGTTGCCTTAAGTAAATCAAGGTCTGTAAGGTCCAAGCCCAAATGGGAGCGACAGTGGATTGTCTTAGGCTGAAACATCTGACCAGGATAAATAACCCAGTGATCAAAGATCATACGTCTTTCTAGAGCTTGACAGGAGAACAAACAGGACAAGAACTTCTTAATTTACTAACATGGCTTATAAACACGCAGATGAATGAATCATTATGCTATTCAAGGGTCATTCACTTCTTAAAAGGTCTGGAATGAAAGAATAAGATGGACCATGAAATCAAATGAAGTACATCTTTAGCAGGATAATACAAGACGATTGTTTCATTTTAAAAGTAGAATAGTAACAAAGCTGTGTTTCTACTGCAGGTAAATTTTGAGAAATGGTTACGAGGTGAACCAAACAATTATGATGGGAATGAAAAATGTGGTGTGTTTAGTGGCTACCTCAATATGAACTGGAACGATGTATTTTGTGAACACCTGCTGGACTACGTTTGCCAAATTAAAAAAGGTAAAATAACCTTCCTTTAGCAACTTTTAGAGGTAGAGAAGAATATCCTTTCCAGGTCACATCACATGATCTACATGAATTAGAGGCAGCTGGGTCATCAATCACAATTAAATACTTCATACATTTAATTTAAGTAAAAGCTGTTGAAAACTATTAATTAACCCATTAGATACACAGGTAAATTTGGAACATATATGCAGCATGTTGGGGGAGTGTAGTTCAACAGCCTGAAGTTGGGCATACTTTCTGTAAACTTATGATCAGCTCTAACATGCTGCTTTGCTGAGTACGGCACTTTTTTTAGATGCTCCGAGAAGTTCTGTAACAAATATAAGTATACTAGATAACCATTAAGAGCATTACTGGTAGTTAAAATGGTAATTACTGTATCAATATATTTAACTGAGAGATGTCTGAGAACCATAATATATTCAACTATTGGTTTATGTTGCAGGAGCATTGCTGAAACCAGAACCTAATTCCACAATCAGTAAGTCTTGTACTTTCAATAATAAAAATTAATTAACATTATGTTAATGATGTTAATTTGTATTAGAGACCACTTAATGTTTTAATTTGCAGGTTATGAATACGTTGTTGGCAACGATGACTGGATATTATATAATCACAAGGAATACTATTTCAGCAAAAATGCAATGCCTATGCAAAAAGCCAGAGACTTTTGCAAGAAGAATGGTGGTGATCTTGTTGTCATTGAGAATGAAAGTGAAAAAAATTTTCTTTGGAGATATGTAAGAAACATGTTTGTTTCAAAAATGCACTATTTTGTCTTGAACTGATGTACCTTTTTCAGCTGGCTTTTGAAATATTAGAAAGTGTTCCCTATCATAAAAAAGAAATAAATAATTGCCACATTTCATCCTTTTATGAGCTTATCTAGTTAGAATCTTTACTATAATCATTATTTTGATAAATTGCTAAATGTAGACAAATGCCCAGTTTCCTTTCAAGAACATTCTCAGGGTGCAGCTTTCAAAGACCTTGCTCTGTTAAGCTGTAAGCTGCAGTGACTGATTATGTTTTATTTTCTAACTCATTCTTTTCACTGATTTCAATAAAAGCTTGTTGTCAAAACAGATAATATTTTCAGCAAAGAGTTTAAGACAGAATATTTTCTAATATGAAGAAGGTGGCCTGATGATGATATAGTGTTTTGGAAATAATTTCATATTCTTAAAACCAAATATGATTCCATTCTTTCCCCCACATGACTAAGTACTAAAACAACCATTAAACTGTTGCCTTTCAACTAATTCTCACTAGGCTTTCCTAAAATTCTTAGAAGTATTTCTATAAGCCTGCTTAAGAGATCATTTTTGATTTCTTAACATAGCTTTGTGCTCCATTTTCATCCCATTCTACTTTAAAAAAAAAAAAAATTATTCAGAATTGGAGAAAAATTGTGCAGTTTGCAGTTCAGACGCATAATTTCATTCACACTGTATACTATTCAATTGTACAACTGAAGCTACAGCATTTTTTGAGTGTTTGCTTGTTTTATTTGAAATCTTTTTTACAGTTCATTAATTTTTTGTTTTGTCTTTGGTTTTTTGTGTTTGTTTGGTTGGTTTAGATGTTCAATCAAGACTGGGGACACAGCTTTTATATTGGCTTGAGTGTGAGCCTTGACAAAACATTCCGGTAAGTAAAAACAAATTAGTTTTGTCAGACTCATAATATGAATCTTTGGTATGATTGGCTCTAGGAGACTGTTGAAATTCAGTGGCTGGCACAACCTGTCTGCAGTAATGTCCTGACAAATAGAATTACGGTCCTCAGGGAAGGACTTGTCCCATAACATTTTCACTATCTTTTTCCCCCTCTTTTGGCTCTTTACTCTGCTTTTGTGTTGTGAGGCCAAGATGTTTAGTCATGGTCAGAAGTTAAAGACTCTTAGATAAGTTACAGTGAGGTATCATCCCCTTTTCCTTGTTGGATGAAAGATAAAACTGGTTGGAGGTCTCCAGGATATTCAAGATGGTACCTGCAGACACTACTGAATATTCTAATGACCAAAATAAAAGAACTCTAAAAACCAACAGTCAGAAGCATCAAGGTGGGTTTTAGAGGTGAATATCAGTACTAGAGAGATCTTGTCCGGAGAGTAATTTCCAGGTAGTTGCATTCTCAGAGCCCAGGGCAGGACAGCTTCAGGTGGCATGGAGTCATTACTCTTCTACAATGTTTTTGGAAACAAAGTGCCTTGGAAATATACTAAACATCCTGTGGAGCCTTAGATGCATTGCAAACATGTTTCTTCTGTGGCATTCTTCTCTCCCACAGCGCCTTTTTTCTAGTGCTGCCTTCTGGAATTCAAAGCTCGGTCAGATGAGGCTCAACCTCTTTATTTGTCTTTCTTCTGCTCTCTCAGAACAGAAGAAAAGCTTGCTTTTCTTGACCACAAGCCCAGAGACTGGGTAGTCACATCTTCTGGACCTCCTGTTTTCTGCATCATGTTCACTGTTCAGATAACACTATTGTTTGTCCAATTCTCCCTTGTTCCCTCACTAGTTTCATCCTCTTCTCTCAAAGGTGCCACTATTTGTCCATATTCTTTCTCCCAATTTATTATGTACTATTTTTGTCTATTTGGCTCAGGAGATTTGCAAGCTGCTAGGCATCCTGATGAATTCCTAATCTGTTATTTACTTGCAAAAACACTCATACAGTTGCTTAGTCTCCAAAACTGGAAAAACACTGAAATTTCCTGGACCTGATGTTGTCTGAAATCTTGGCCAATTCACCACTTGACTTGCAGCACACAGAGGCCTTTTCACTTTTTTCCATGGCTACTTTTTGAAAATAAATTTATGAAACACCAACATGGGAAATTATTGTTGCATAACTTAAAAAACAAACAAACTAAACCATTTGGTCTATAAAACTCAAGATCTCCTTTGCTTAGCAAATGGTTCCCAGAACACAGTTCAATACTCCTTGCTCCTACAAAATCTCATATTATTGCTTTTGGACCCAGAAAATTGCTAAAATAGGATCAAATTTCTGTTTGTGTGCTCCACAGAATGCCAAGTCCAGTGCTAGACCGCTGCATACTGTCAATGTTCAGAGAAAGGCTGGAACGACCAATTAAGATGATTAGTTAGACCTGGGCCAAGTCAACAGAGTAGGCAGTTAGGCAGTTGATATAAAGATATTTTTTACTAATTCCAGTAGAAGGTCTTGGTTTTCTTTTATCTTTTACATGTGTTTGTAAGCTATAATATGGGAAACTTAAAATACATGCTCAAACGCATCCTTTACAAAAAAATTTAACTAAATCATCTAAGAATTATATTTCCTCAAATTACTTCTTTCAGGTGGATGGATGGAACTGCAGTTAACTATGTTGCCTGGGCTCCAAATGAACCCAATTTTGCAAACAATGATGAAAACTGTGTGGTCATGTATACACATATAGGTGGGTGCTGTAACAACATTCAATGTGCAGGATGTGGCATAGGCTTGGGAGGGCTGTATGGGCAAGACTGGATGAGTTACAATGCTGAGCAGGCTGATGTTGCATAGAGTGTTAAAAGCAAAGGAAAATAAATTCTTCACTTTCACTTATACACTCTTAAAAATTGTACTTAACACATTGGATTATATCTGCAATTTGATTCCTAGTTTTCTAGTCAGAAAATTACAATGCAAAAAATTCAGATAGGCATCAGGACATTTGCAGATGGAGCCAGTGTTAGTTTTCCTCTACACTCTGTCCATTTTATGCCTACCTCTCAAGGACATCAGCTGTCTGTTATCATTTCTGCAGTTCCTAAAAATCGAGGTCTTGGGCATGGCTTTGATTATTATTAAATATTATTAATGCTATATTCTCCACACTCCATATTCTCCACACTATATTCTACATACTCCAAAAGGGAGAAAAGATAACCAGAATACTATAAGACTGTGAGAAGCTTAGGTAGAAAGGTATCAAGGACAGAGTGCCTTGTATAGACAGTGATGCTTACAGATTTCAGAGAATTAAGCTTTGAACTATAACTCCCTTTTGACAATGCTATGGTTTTGCAATATTGAATATTTTATATATATATATCATATTCATATTCTAAATTTTGCTGGAAACCTGGATATTTTTAAGAAACAGGCATAAAAATTACTTCCTATTTCTGAGGGAGAGAAATATAAATACTGTAATCAGTTCTTCTTCCCATGATGGATGTTCTCTAGGAAATAACACTTTTTATCTCAGTCTCAGTTGCATTTTTTTTTTTTTTAATGCTAATTTGCTTTCAGGTACATGGAATGATCTAAACTGTGGCAGTGTGGAGCTATTCATCTGTGAAAGGCTTAACAACACCGTTCGTCCAAGTGTTGCCCCCACTTCACCACCACCAAAGGGTGGGTGTTTGGAAGACTGGCTTCTCTTTGATAACAAGGTGCAGTATGAAATGTCAGTGTATTGTATCTTCAAAAGAGCAGAATAAAAACTATCCTTGATATTGTGCAGGGTCTTCAGTTGTCACAAAGTGTGTTCTGTTTGTATGTATTTAAAGACTCCAAAAAAACAAATCCTGAAACAGAAATTACAGCCTCTATGGGGATCACAGCAGTTATGAGGGAGGTCATGAGTCATACAAGAAGAAAGCTTAATCCCAAATTTTTGCTAGTATTTTGTGTTACCAAAGATGGCTGAGCAACTTTCCTTTTGCAGAACTGTTGTACATTCTTATTTACTGTGCTGAGCATGTCTGGCTCTCAAATGTTTCCTGGAAACCTAATTATTCCTTGCCTACTATGCACTGGTTCTTAAGCCACTAAGACACCTTCCCTTGAGCAAATTTATAATTTTTTTCTATAATCAAGCACCTGTTAAGGTTTTTAAATAGTCCAATTACAAGATTCACTGTACTTTATTATGTAAAATCACTCTTAACTTTCTCAAAAGACAAAACTTCAGGATAAGAGACTGTATTTAAAACTATGTTTTTATCAATTAAGTTATAAAAGGTATAAAACACCACTGTACACTACAGAACTAGCATAGAATACACCTGTCAATTAAGATAATTCTCAGTTGCATTACTTTGTCTATCTCTGTCTATCTTACCTTTGGCTAAGCCAAAATATTTCATTCTGATAGAGAACCTTTGTTTGAGATCCATTGGCTGTTCTCGGCTTTTCCCTTCCCTCTCTCGATCCTGGGAAAAGTCACAAACTCAGTATGTTCCATTTCATGGTGCTCTCTCAAGTTAAAATGTCTCTCTCTTCCTCGCCTCCTGGAAGAGAAGCTTCCAAAGGCTCCTCCCCAAGTGTTTATACACTGCTTCTGACCATCATGGGACTGCCTTCCTTTTTTGCTCCTTTTCCCCAAATTGCCTGCTTAACTCTTCCATTACATGCTTTAGTTAGCACACTTAGATTGCTTGACTCTGACAAAGCTGTCTAATGATGTCTTACTTAAATCTGGTAAGATCATATTACAGGAAATGGTAAATTAGTCAGTCATTGCCATTTTGTGGTTATCCTGTGAGAACCAAACCTGATTCTACAAACAGGGCATCAGAAGCTGAGATATTTTGATCCAATTTATCTTATTCTTGTCTTTTTCAACATTTCTATTACAAACTTAATGCAACTTCTGATGATATCAATAGGCTGACATATTCCTTTTTCTAAGTGTATGCTAAAATACTGGGCTTTTTTTTAGTACAGATCTTCTAGTGTACAGATTTTCTAGTACAGATCTTCTCTATCATTAAAAACTAAAGACAAGATAGAAAGTACTGTTAAATCAGCTAATCTCCCTTTTTACCTAAAGTATCTAGCTTATTTGTTACAAACAGAAATGTTTCCACCAAAAATTAAGACACCATCCAGTTACAGATTTGGCACTCTTCCCTTTTTCAGTGTTTTAAAGTATTTGGCCTTAATGAAAATGATACATTGACATGGCATGCTGCGCGGAACAACTGCATTGATTTTGGAGGAAACCTGGCTACCATATCAAAAAAGGAAGTGGAAGGTATGAAGTGCCAATGTTTTGCTACTGGATAAGACATCATGTAATTCCTGATAAAAGATTAAATCAGATGTTATAGCTTCTGCAATATATACTATTATTTATTCCATATTAAGTTACACTGAATGAGAAATTGCACCTTTAGAAAAACGCTTGCATAGGTTTTAGTGTCTTGATTAACTTTTTTTTTTTCAACTTTTTTTTCAGGGGCTTAATATAGGGGGTACTGTTCAAACATTAAAATTTTATATTAGAGCCTTGTCATATAATAAAATGTCACATTTTCTTTTTTTTAAAGGAACTAGATCATCTTTGAGGTCCCTTCCAACCCAGGCCATTCTATGATTCTATGTAAAAATAGCATGCAAAATAAAAAAAACAAATCACTGTGCACTTGGACGCTGAGCCAAATGCTGTGAGTGTCAGTGGAGGACATATCCTCAGGCAGGGGAAGGTTCCAGCACTGGAGTCCCAGCTTCCACCTGTTCCTCTTGCTCCTCTTGCCTGTTGGTCCTGCTGCTCAGCATGTTGCAGTTTTTTTAGGAGGCTTCATATTTCCTTGGGAGATGTACTGCCTCATGTTCTGAAGGTCACACATCTCCAAGTTCTTTCCATCAGGGCTAGTGGTTTATATTTTTTCTGTGGAAGAGGAAGAAATTATTTTAATGGAAAGTCAGTCTAGGCAGGAGTTAAGGGAAACGGCATCTGGCATTGTACGAAACTGAGGTCCCAATTCATAAATACTTGATTATTAAATAGTTTTATTTGTTTTGGTTTAGAAATAAAATTATTAAGCCAGGTTAACAAAGAATTTACCAATGAAGTAAAGGGAGTGCACAGTCTATAGACTCATTTCCTTTTTATCAAAGTTTATTATGCTCTTGTTAATGTAATACTGTATTTTCCACGCTTCCTCAGATGATGAACAACATTGAAGAGTGTAGGCATAAATTCCCATTTTATTAAAAATTTGCCTGTCATTGTGTTTGTAAATACTTTTATTGATTTTAACTTCAGATAACTGGTGTTAAACATCTGTTAACATCTATTAATTTTTATCATAATATTGCTGCATAAAGAGAAAATCAAAACTCATCATCCTGGTTCCAAGCACTCTAAAGTCTGCAGTGCTGTGGAAGGGTACATTCAGTTTCCTTCCTTATATGATTTTTCTTTTTTTTTTTTTTTTTCCCTTCAGCTTTCCTCATGTCCCTCTTAAAAAATGCTGCAACTGATGCTTGGATTGGACTGAATGACATAAATCAGGAATACACATACTTATGGACAGATGGAAGCCCAGTAGATTATACAAACTGGGCAAAAGGTTCTCGGAGTTATTATACTGAGGTAAACATCTATTTTATCACTTAAACATATAACTTTGGTAGATGGCTAAGATGTATGTAGCTACTATCATATTTTCTGGTGGGTTTTTTTTTTGTTTTTTTTCCTTTATGAAGATTTTTAGTAATCTTGTTGCTTTTCAAAAACACAGTGACCATGTAGGAGGTTTATCTACATACATTTATTTCAACTTCTGTGTTTTGTCATGGTTTTGTATGAGTTCGGACAGAAGTTTGGAAACATTATTCAAAATTAAGACAAGAGCACAGTTTCCCTCACTTTATCATAACTCATTAGGAGGTTCAAATAAACAATAGTATAAACTATATAATTTTGGAATATGGTGAATGTTTATTTAAATTTTATGAAAATAATAAGAAAACTGCATGTATTAACATTTTTTGGCACTAAGCTTGTTAAGATAAATGCGTTGAGCAAAATCCTCAAAAGGAGATTGGGTCTTCCTTTCTATTTTTTTTCTTTCTCTACTCTTCCTTCTGAAAGATCCTTTCTCTATGCTTTGAAACCTCTGGCATAGCTATACCTTTTTGTGTTTTATTGTAAGATAAAACTGAGTAATATTCAATAATTGTAATATAGCTAATGCCGAATACTGTCTAAGAGTATTATTTCTGTAATCCCATGCTAGCTTTACCTCGTTTCTCTCTTTTGCATAACACAGTTGCTTCAAATTCAGCTCAAATGCAAAAATGTTCTGAGAGGTATAACCTCTGCTGCCGTGAGGCTTGAGCTGGGTTTTGGAATCTCCAGGACTTCCCCATCTCGCACATACTCAAGGCTGCAGAAGGCTGCATTGCTGAATTTCTGCAGAAGACTATGACCATTCCCCTCTAGAAATTTCTCCATATACAACTTTCTTCACTTTCAGACAAGACCTGGAGTAGTTCTCTGAGGGGATTTGGAGGTAGCATGAAGTTATACTGGTGTGAGGTGGGGACAGCTGCTGCCTCCTGCTGCAGAAAGCAAATCAGCAGCTTCTCATGCTGTAGAAGGAAAAGAAGAAAAGTCCAAAAAACAGTGGGAAGGGTTTGGGATATGCCCTCCACAAAAAAGTTTTTTCTGATGCACTGTCTCTACATTACAGCACTGCGATGACCACTTTGGTTTCTAGTGCTGCATTGGGGTAGGAAGAGGAATTCAGGTCTCCAGGAAAGCTTCAGAAGAGAGACTCCCCATAACCTCCAGGAACACAGCAACAGACCTGGCATCCACACCTAGCACATATTTATCTGCACACATGCACACACATGCATGGTCATGCACAGGAGTTATGTACATACAGATAGTACCAGACTCTTCTTCCTGCCTATGTGCTGTGCTTTGCAACTCCCTTCATTATCCGATTGCAAACCGTCATAGGGCGGAGTTGAAAATACTTATTGTCATGTTACTGTGCCTAACCATTGCTCGTGTGAGTTCGTAAATATATATGACCTTCATATTATTCATCTGTATGTGCCTGCATGTGACAGATGAGTCTGTGAATCTATAGGGAGTAGGAATATTTCCTACTCATCCACGTTTTTCGTGTTAATCACATTTGTCTTGTAGGGTGATTGTGTCTTTATGATGAAGAACCCTATTGAACAAGCAGGGAAATGGAAAGATGAAGGATGTAAAATAAGCAAAAGTTACATATGCCAGAAAAATTCTGGTGAGTTTTCTTTCACCACTTTTTAGTAGAGCTGATTTATTGTGGTTATTTCAAACTAGTGTTACAAGGGACTTTCCTGTAATTCCACCCTAGCTTAACTGAAATTAATGACAGTATCACATGCACTATGGACCATTTTAACAAAATGATCACACTTTTTTTTGAGTAAATATCTTAACCCTTCCTATTTTAAAGACGAGACCAGGAAATAAAAAAATGTAGGGTTCATTGTGTATTTTTCTACTTTTAGCAACCAGGTATGCAAGTGCTTTGTCTTTACATGGGTAACTTCTTCAAAACTGGAATTTTACTGTTTTACTTAAAGCACTACGACTTCTTTATTTTGTAAAACTGCCCCGCTTGATTTCCTTTACATTGTTTCTCAGGCAATTTTAGCAGCAGCTTCCTCATGATGTTTTTATTGCACCCTGTTCCTTGTCAGAAATACAACAAATGATAATATATAAAAGAAAAAGTGATGAAATTGTTCCCTTTAATGTCCTACATAGGTCCAATATGCTTTGGGTTTATCTGGTGCTTATAAGGTATGTTCCTGGAGGTGATACAGATATTTATGCTAAAAGGTCCTTCTGACAGGTGTTAGTTTTTTGTCACAGTACATGCAAATGTTACTTTCATCACTGCAGTTTTGACATATCTTAATTTGTTATTGCAGTCTCTTGTAATTACTTGACTCTTCCAGTACACTTAGATCTTCTCTCGGTGTTATATGTCTGAGCTAACAAAAAGTTTGATTTCTTTTTAATTTTTTTGCTTGTTACAGACCCTAAACTGCACAACTTCCAGCCCACAGTTCCAGTGCTTGGCTTTAACAATTATGGTGATGACCGCTATGCAGTTATCCAAGAGAAAATGAGCTGGGAAAAAGCAGAGAAGAAGTGCAGGGATGAGTCCGCAGAACTTGCCAGTGTCTTGGATCCTTATGCTGCATCTTACCTTTGGTTACAAATATTAAAGCTCGGGGAGCCTGTGTGGATTGGCCTCCACAGCAACATGGTGAGTTCACCGAATGCTTGTTACAGCCATACCACAATCTTACACGAGTTATTGGTCAGATCCACAAATGTGTGGCAGGAATCAAAACGTTGTGGAGGATCCCAACTTCACTTCAGGGCATTTACACATTTAAATGCCTGTCCATAGTGTTAGCAAGAGCTGACACAGCTCACACTTCAAAGGCCACTCAGAATGTAGGTGCAGCAGACAGTGGCTTTAGTGGTAAAAGTGGCTATGAAGTTCTCACTTCCTACGCCACAGTCTACCACACTCTCATGTGGAGGAGTGTTGCTGTTTCTGAAGGCACATTGTGGAGCACAACACAGAAAAAAATGAGTTAAAAATAGTTCTTTCTTTGTGAGTTTATTTTAAGTTTTTGTTTCAGTTCACAGCCTAGCAGTACAAGAAATTGTGCTAAGCAATGGGGGAAAGAGCAAGCAGGAGCAGGGCTCTGGCAATGGGGACACATTAGGCTGGGTTTTGGAGTGGAAGCCACTGTCTTGTGTAAAACTGCCAATAAACTCAGCTAAGAGTGGAAAGGTCTGAAACAGAAAGCAGTTAATAAAAACATGTAAAAAAACATGGATAAGTATGATGTAGCTGGATATTTGTGGCACTGAAGTAGCAGAGAAATTAGAGAGAGGTAGAGCAAGAACTTAGTGGGACACAGAACTGAGAGAGACCACAGATGATGAGGTGAGAGGAAGTGGAGCCACATCTCAGTGTGAGCAGTCATGGGAACCCAAGATTAGACAGGAATCTGGAGTGAGACATGGCCAAGGTTTTCAAAGGAAAGGAGACTGTAAAGGAAATGGCACAAATAAAGGATGGGAGCCTGCCTCCAAAGGTCACAGGGGGAGGGGATCTAGGCTGCACAGGATGGAGTGAAGCCATGGATGTGACTAATGTCAGTTATCCTCTGCAAATAGTGGTGAAATCCACTGACAAAATACATTCTTGGCTCACGTATAGTAAGTAGCTGGTCCTTGCAAAACCCAGCAACATACTACAAACCCGGTTAATGTGGGTAGCAGTGGTCTGTGGTGCCTCACCAATTTAGCTCTGCCCAATAAAACTTCTCCTTTTTCTATTTGCTTTCTAAATACATGGAGAAGCCTGCGTTAGAGGAACACTGGCACTATTTTCTCTGAAATCTTTATTTAATTTGTGTGTATATATGGACTCATTTGAGAAAACCTTCAGCTGTATATTCACATTTGTCACCACAAGGCCCTTTGTCCATTTAGTGTATGAAATGGATGGTGTGAATTGAATAATGTAAGTTCCAGACTAAATAAACATCTGTAGGACCACTGCCATAACTGCTGTGGAGAGTGGAAGTCTGGACCAGTTTGTTACATATTCGTGACAGAAGATGAATTAATTTTGTGCAAAAACCGGTGACTTTTATTTTTCCTAATTTTTACATACATTCAAGGGCAATCTCACTGTTCTTCCAATCTAATTCTTATATGTGACATATCTTTACTGTTATGTACTTTTAGAATGGTGGCCAATATGTATGGTCAGATAGAAGGAGAAGCAGGTATCTTAACTGGGCCAGTGGAGAACCAGACAAGAACACAGCCTGTGTCTATTTAGATTTGGATGGTTTTTGGAAGACAGCATTTTGCAATGAAACATTTTCGTCTCTCTGTAAACAATCCAATGGTAAGTTTTGAAAAGGAGAAATGTGATTTTGGAGACAGGAAATGACATATTTGAATTTACTTTTCCACATATGCAAAGATTGTAATAGATAGTGTATGCCTTGTGTTAAACTATTACTTTTTTAAGGAAGAACTCTCAGCTGCCGGTCTGTCTTGAGTGATTTGCAGACATTTTATTTCATAGACCAGTCAACACATGCACCTCATATAGACAACTGCAATATTTCATGCCGCATGCCATAGATTTTTATTTATCCTTATTTGTCAAGAACTACAGAATTGATCAACTTTAACTTGGCTATAGATATATTAATGATATGCTTTTACATTTAAACGTATCTTCTGAAATGTTGTGAGCTAAGGAACTTCTGTCAGTGTAGCAGCCAAATAATTTATGTTTGTGGCTTCTGCTCAAATACTTCTTCACACAAATATTGCATATAATTTTCAAACATGTTTTAAATTGTATGTGAAATCTATGATCTCTGCACCATACTTTATAGCAAATCTTATATTCATTTGAGCGTTGCTTTGGCTTTAATTGAGTGATGTAATAGGCTATAAATTCTGCCTTTACATTGCTTAGGATGTCTGATGTACAAGGACAGGTAGAGTCAGCTTCTCTGACTGTTATTTCTACAAATTGGCTAGATGAATGGCCACTGACCTGTGGTGGTGGTATTGAGTTCATTCATGTATATGACTTATTCTTCATTCTGTTTCCTAAGTGTTAAGAAAAAATTGTCTCTCTGAAGACAGTTGTAATTAGATTGCTGTGAGCTTTGTTTAGCAGACTGGAGAACCAGCTCCAATCAGTATAGTTTATTACTAGTTTGCCATGTTTGGTTCAATTTTTTATCATTAGTTAAGTCTACAGAATATTCCTTTTCCTGGAATCAATGTCAAATTGGTAGGGCTGATGCGTGGTGCAGGAGTACGTATTTCCCTTGGCTTTTAAAACTCCACTGAAACCTGTGTGTCTTGTTAACAGAGTTAATCCCTACTGAACCACCACAGCTTCCTGGAAAATGTCCTGAACCAAAGAATGATAAATCTTGGATTCCCTTCCGTGGTCATTGCTACTATGTTCACACCTCTTCTGAGGAAAACTGGCCTGATGCTTCCATGACATGTATTCGAATGGGTAAGTTCCCTTCTTTGTTAGGATACTTCATGGATTGTTTGTGTGTTTGGCTTTTTAATCCAGCACCACATGGTAATATGTGGAGGTGTATATATGTATATCAGTTATAAACTGCACCTCATTTAATTATCAAGCATTTCTATTATATGAAAATGATGATCACAAAAAAGGTATGACTATTTAATGAGATAATTAATTAATAATGAAAAATGTCACTGAAATTATATGTAATATTTTATTCATATTTTTAGGTGCTTCTCTGGTTTCCATAGAAGATTCAGCTGAAATGAACTTTCTTTTATTTTATTTGTCTCCACTTGCAAGTGACTTCAGAAAGTTTTGGATAGGATTGTTCAGAAATATTGATGGTAATTATTTCACAATGCATATTGAGATGAAAATAAATACTAAATGAACAGATTGAATACTAAGTAACACTAACACACTAAATATTATTGCTAGTATGCTAAATTTCAAATAAATAATCAGATAAAAATCAACTAATAAATCTATAATAGTTTTCAGCTAAGTAAAACATAAACCACTAAGGGGTCTAAGCTTTCTGTGTCTTTGTTGAAATTAGAGTATATTTCTTCCTGTAAAAGGTTCTAGCTTAGCACTACAGTGGTTGATTAAAAGATTTCCTTTTGCTTTTTCTAACTCAAATTACTTGGCACTTAAGCACCGTAGTCTTTTAAAGAAAAAGATCTCTTGCAATTCAAAGCTGAGACACCATTAAGTTTAAATTTATTTCTAAACAACAGAGGAGCCAGTAGGTCATACAACCTGTCTAGCAAAACGTATTAAGATAGGTTTCAGAGCTTTTTCCATAAATTTTAGTGTAACTTTTTATTTTAATCCAAAAGTATTTTAGGTGATTCTTCTTTGGTTTTTTTAACGACTTTAATTGGAAATTTGATACTGTATTCTATATAATTGCAGTTCTGAAGCCTGTTTTTCATGACAAACTTTGAGGGTACACTTCCAGAGAGAGTCTAGACTGGGCTCCCACATTTGCTTGAGCTCTGTGTCTCTCACAACCAGTAATGGTAGACACTAATGGGCCTCTGAACCTGATGGTTTCATCTGGTCTAGCTGAAAATGAACACTACAGAAGCAGTGACTTGTTTCTGACCTGTCCCACTGCACTGCCACACAGCTATATGCTGTGCAAACAGAGGCAGGAGGGAAGTGCAGCTGCAGAAAGGGAACAGAGGAGATGGCATTGAGGCAGTTGCAAGTTGTGCCAGGTTATGCTTCTATGAAAGTACACTCTGAAGGAGTGAAGGTGGCAACTTTTCCTGCTTAGTGAGATATGCATGATGGTCAGCAGATGAGATTATTCAAGACAGTTAATCCATCTTAATAAAGCAGTTATTCACTGATCTTGGATACACACATAAAAAAAATCTGCCAAGAATTCTGTATGCTTGAACTGCTGAGACTGGCTGTGCTCTGCTTTTCTTAAGGCTCCCAGGCACAGTTTCAGATACAGGTTTCAGATAGAGGTCCTTGGGTAGCCTGAGCGTGTTTTCCTTACATCACTGACGGCCATGGCCCTCAAGGCTAATTGAGTTATCTTTGTGAGCTCTAGCTGTTAAAGGCTGAGATATAAGCCCTTTGTGATGCCAATTTAATCAATTCAAAAATTCCACACCTGATGTCATTGTGCCCAGAAGATTAGAAATTATTCCCCACTTCATTCACTCACTAGGAAATACTTTTCATTTTAGGAGAATGGGTGTGGATGGACAGAAGTGCAGTAGAATATGTCAACTGGGAGAAAGGGGAGCCTACGAGAAGTTTTGGTGGATACTGCGTTGACATGGATGCCTCAAGTGGAACCTGGAGGAACTATGAGTGCTCTCTTGATCAAAATTTTATTTGCAAAATCCCCAAAAGTAAGTTCTGGATTTCTGAGCACTTTCTTATTTTAAAAGTAGTGGTTACTATTATCTCCAGCCAAACTGCTTATGTACTGAGTACACTTTATGTATTGATACTTATTAATGCATGTGCATCTGAATTAAAGCCAAGAATAACTTCTGATAAGAATGTGAGAAATAATGTGAGAATAATCTGAGTCACGGTTTCCTCCTCTCAGTTTAAAAGCATTGATTTCTTGACATTTGCCATTCCCTGGGATAGGGAAGGACATATCACCTGTTGAGAGTGCAAAGAATATTCATAGTCATTATGGTTAGATTGCAGGGAGTGGTAGATGATGACTAGTGAGTGCTGAGAAGAAAGGTAGACACTGTTAATAGCTAAGCTTAGGGGCAGCAGTTCAAAGTCATTGAGCTCCTGCAGAGACAAGAGAGGTGCTGCTGGGGACAGTACAGTCACAGTGAATTGTGCTAGGATCTGCTGGACAAGCAAAGCAGAAAGCATCATGTGAGAATGTAAGTGGGGCCCAACTCACTTCTCTGCTGACAGAGGCATAGGGAGATGTGCTAAGACAACCAAACAGCATGGCATGTTTAATTTGTAATGGTTACTTGTTGCTATGTGGTTTTTTGGATGTCAATCCATGCAAAATCTGAACGTGTCACAGGTTGAGGTGACACTTACATGCACATCAGTGTTGCATAAAACATGAAAGACGTATATCTGCGCACATGTAGCTATCATGAGTCACTGTATGCACACAGATTCAACTATGTTTGCACACACCAGATGGGAAATGGTCACATTTTTCACTGGCAAATAAATCCACCTCACAAATATATTCAATGCAGTGTGGAACCAGTTGAGTTTCCTGCTTGTGGATCTCCACGTGTTGGCAATGGAGTCATCTGTGAACTCTGTAGAGCTAAGCCAGTCAGCCCTGCAACCTATTAACTGACTCATACTTCCCAAGCAATAGAGGGACGAAGAGAAATTTGCCTAAAAATACATCCAAAATGGTCTTAAGTCAACTGTGCTTTTAATTTTTGCAAGTGAAAAAATTTATTTCTTCAATCTGGTGGTAAGCTTTACACCATGGAAGTGTAAAAAACTTTGGACACCATCTATCCTACCAAAAAAGGTGTTTGAATCAACGAATAGCGAGATAACAGGCTTGGTTTATTTTTTTTTCAATTTGATGGATTCAGCCTCAGTTTTCAAGGGCAATGTTTTCATGTATTTTTCATGTCCATGTCCATGTACTGTGTTCAGCTCTGAGGCCTGCAGCTTGGTTCAGAGGAGGATTGTGAAGGTATCAGAGGGCTGGAGCACCTTCTCTACGAGGACAGGCTGGGAAAGTTAGGATTGCTTAGCCTGGAGAAGATGAGGCTCCAGTAAGAACTTATAGCACCTTCCAGCAGCTGAAGGGGCTCACATGAGAAATGGAGAGGGGCTCTTTCCAAGGGCATGCAGTTACAAGGGGGAATGGCTTAAAATGGAAACAGAGTAGGTTTAGATTGGATATTAGGAATTATTATGATGATGATGATAATCGGATATTAGGAAAATATTCTTTATTGTAAGGGTGGTGAGGCACTGGAACAGGTTGTCCAGAGAAGTTATGGATGCCCCATCTCTGGAAGCCTTCAAACCAGGTTGGATGAGGCTCTGAGAAACCTGGTCTAGTGAGAAGTGTTTGTGCTCATGCCAGGGTGCTTGGAACTAGATAGCCTTTAAGGTCCCTTCCAGCTCAAACCTTTCTATGATTCTATAATTATTTAAAATTTGATAGTAACACAAAGCAAACATTATGCATGCAGTATTCATTTCATCTTTGAACAGTTGCTTTCAAATTGTGTAATATAGACATTTTTTAATTTTAAAGTTCCTGAAGTTGAGTCAACCCATGATTCACCTATCAATAAAGGTAAGTTGGTTTCTTATAAGCCCATTAAACAGAAATTTCTGTAAGTTTATAGGCATTTATTATTCTCAAGTAAAATTGCCTCCAGAAGTGTTTAATTTAAATACCTATATGCCACAGATAATTTTATTTTAAATCTGTTTAAAATGAGACCTCTTGTCTCAAACTGGGTGCTTTACTTTTTTCCTTAACAAATGGTATATGTAGTAAAATATCATTTTCCTTATAAAGGGACCTTAAAAGAGATTGACCTCAATATTGTATTGTCCACCTGCAATAAGCATCATTTTTAGCTGCTATTATTATTGTTCAGTACTTTTGCTTTCACTCAGTTATTTATGGAGATATTTGTTGTATGCAATAGCAATCTCTGGGAATTTATAGTAATTGTTCTGTTTTGTGTTTCACAGCATCAAAAAATGAAGCTGCTACTTCATCGGCAAATGGTTTAGGTGGGATGATTTTTATACTGATCTTCCTTCTGCTAGCTGGAACCGGCCTTGCACTGTATTTTTTCTATAAAAAAAGACGTGGTCAACAAATGTTTACAGCCAGTTTTGACAATGCTATATACCATGGTGACCCTGGAACTCATGAATCAAATTGTCTTGTGACCAATATTGAAGAAAATGAGCAAGCAACGGTTTAATAGGCTGGGTAGTCTTGGGCCTGATTTTGAAAAGAATTAAAATGCTAGCATATGAGACTTCTTAAGGCAAAGCAACTTTCTCCTATGGAAATTCTAGTTAATTTTGCACAGGATGCTTCTTGCTTTCTGTACTAGCAGGAACAAGCAACCTTGCAAAGCAGATCCAGAGATCTGCTCACAACCTGTAGTACCTGGAAGGATTGTTGAGCTTACACATAGACCTGAAGTTGTGTTGTGTAAGTGAATACTCAGGGAGCTCCAGTCTCTGCATGGGTTCAGCACCATCTTTAGGCACAAGAACTGTACTCATCACAGACAATTGTGAGAATATGCTCCTTAGCATGCTCCAAAAAAGTATATCCACATATGTAGGTATCCTGCAAATGCCCCCTTGATCTCCAGCACAGACTGGCAGAATCGCACAGGTTGGACTGATCTTCAAGCTCACCTGGCACAGACCCCTGTTTGAAGCAAGACCAGCTCTCTAGCTCTGCCAGGCATCCTGCTCCAGTGCAGTGGGTCCACATCTTTTTGCTACTGAGGTACCACAGAAACCCTCTGTTTTGCCCATAGTATCCAAATTAACCCAATTTGTTCCTCTGTATATGACTGATATAAAGGCAAGTGTAAATTGTATTTCTTCTGCTATAATTTTGTAACATATGCATTGAAAGGTCGATTATTATAAGAGGTTGGAATGTATTGTGAATAGTAATGCTTTATCATTTAAACAGTCAAATAGGGATCTGAAAGGATGCTGAAAAGGGGTGGAGTGTCAGGAGATATGATACCAAATTCATACCCGAAAAACTACATAAAATATATTCTTGATTATCAACGATGCCAGTGAAGATTTCATACCTCTTGGGCCATTTTATCAAAGCATAATGAAACTTACTATTAGAAAGTCTTTTCTAATTTCTAACCAGATTTCCCCTGTCCAAGTATGTTTTACACCTTTGAACGTCATTCCAAACTTCCATCATGATGGAACTGATGGTATTATATGTCAAAATTGTCTACTAGTGTATTCTCTGACTTCATAAACCCTTAAAATAGGTGCATAGAGAGGGTGGGGTTTTTTTAACTTTCTCAGTGTATTTTATACCAAATATAAGGAGCCAAATGACTCAAAGTTCTTAGTCTAGGGGATGCCATTATTTAATTTGATACTTTTTGGTATTTTAATCTTTTGACAGATTTTAATTGTGTTTAAGTTAAAATATTGTTTGTGATATGAAATACATGTAAATAAGTTTTTATTCTATTTTGGTTCACCAAATGGGAATTAAAAGGCTGATTCTAAGTAAAACTGTGTGTGTCTTCTTAAACAGAGCAATTTATCAGAACAGCAAAAACAGGAAAGAGGGATGGGATTCTTGAATTTTTTTACACAAATGAACATCCACTTTTCCCAGTTCAGCATGTTCTAAAATGGCCTTTATCAAACTGTGAAACTGGTTTGAAAATTTGAAAGTTTACCCTAACAAATGTCTAATGAAGGTGTTGGAATTTAAGACTACTTAAATCCTGTTCTTCTCTTGGAGTTTCTGAGAAAAATTCTTTTATATTAATAACACTTGTCATGACTCCTCTCAATATTTACTGATAGCAGCGCTAGTTCTTCCCTTTTCATTTCACTAGCTACATCTTCTAGATATCTAGTTCTTTCTGCTGTTCCCTTCTTGACCCTGTGCTGTGGTATGCGGGTTCTGTGGTATGCACAGTACAGTGCACCAGTAGATAAGGTATTTCAGCTGGCTTCCTAAAAATACTGAGCACATTAAAAAGATTTAATCCACCCTCTTAACACTTTCCATAAAAGACCCTTCTGTGTGAATTGTCTGAGGTGGTTCTACAGGATGTATAGTTTTGGATAAAGAAATTGCTACTAGAAAACAATAGGCCAATGACAGGAAAGTAGCCTAATTCATGAACGTTTCCAAGGACTGATAGACTTTAGCAGCCCTGTTGCATCTGCAAGAACTCAACCAAGAGTTTGTTTGGACTGTACAAGGCTATTAGTGCCCATAAGCATTAGCAGAGGATTGTGTAACTTGGACCACATCCAAGACAGCACTGACTGATGTATGGTGATGAAGAGTAAGACCCTCTGAGGAACTCTCTAGGCAACTCCCAGGAACTCTCTGGAGGGCGAGTATGGCTCTCTGAAACTGAGTGTACAGCTGGAATTGGTTTACAAATATTGCTCCAATCAGGTAACTGTAAGTGATTGTCTGTGAGTGAACGCTATCACTGAAGAAGTGAATGTGCCATGTGAATATTTATTTCCTATTTATTACAATAGCATCATTCTAATAGTAATAACAGCTTGTTAAAAATAACCAAACCAAACCAAATCAAGGTACAGAACATTTTGTTTTAAGAAATGTTCTGCATTTCTCCCCTATCTGTGAAAAGCAAATTTACAATAAACTTTCTTTTGTACATTGTAGTATGATGGATTTCTTCTCAAAGTTTATGGTTACTTGCAGTTTTTGATTTCACATTCTTTCCCTGCAGATAGATTTCTGAAGGAAAGCTGTGGTTGCCACTGTATTTTATATCAAATCCTAGTTAATAGGTCCAAGAATGCTTGTCAGACAATACAGGTATAGTACTTAGTGTAAAGACACTGTTTGTGTGGAGGTAGGAAACAAGTGCTCATCGAGGTTCTTGAACACCTAGAATTTAGTGGCAAAATCAAACTTTTTACCAGGCCAAGGAACCTTCAGGGTAAAGGTGCTGTAAACAGAAGTGTGGGGGACTACTATTTGTCAGTTTGTCCTGCTTCCACATAGATTCTGGATTTGGTTTTGCATGCATCAGAATAGCATTTATGCCTCTCTACATGGACAAATTGTGGAGATCTACTTTCTAAGTTACTTGCCTCTGCTTTCTGTATTTTAGGGTGGTATTTTCGAGAGAATTTTCTCACTCATTTAATTATGTCCCTAGCCTATAACATGGATGAAAAAGCAGTTGATTCTCAACTTGAACTTATTGCAATGTAAGAAGTAACTGCCTTTAGGGAAGTAAAAGCTGTGGAAGAATTCACTGTTGTAACTTTCTGTAAGGGAGACAATGACACAGCCACGGCAGACAGATGTACAAAAAAGCATAGAAGATCCTTCTCCTGTAAATACTAACTTACAGATAAAGTATTTGCTAATATGAATGTCAGTGACTTGAAACAAAAATGAAAATAGTAGCTTCAGTCCCCTGACTAAAAAGTAATATAAAAAGAAGTTTACAAACTGCAGGTATTTACTTTTGTCATTTAAGCTTCTGAAATTCAGGGTCTGAAAAAGGAAGTGACAAGTAATTTGGAGCAAAATGTAAGGAAGTTCTATAAATACAAGCAGAATAGATAGATAGTTGTGAAATGAACTGATGGCATCAGGCCAGATTGCAGTGGGCAAGACCTAGAATTTCTGAGATCAATAGGAAAGGTTTGAACTGCTCCATAAGCATAAATTTGTCATGATTTCACTGTATCTGGACAGGGGAACAGGTAGTGTTCATCTTGTGTCTTCTCACCTGTGTTCTTATCTGATGTATTCAGCTTTCTCCTATCACATTCTGCAGGGCACAAGGTTTTACTATGCACAACTATTAGCTATCTGTTAAATAGTTTTTTAAGGATTTGGTTAGCTTTTTAAGGATGTGGTTAGTGGTTCTGGTTCTTTTGAGGAAATCCTTGCTCTCATTTCAGGAAAATGGATGCAGTCCAACCATTATAATGGCTTTTTAAGCAGACTCTTGAGCTAGACAGCTAAATCAAATTAATCTCACCTACTTTTAGAACTGATCAAAATAATTTTCCTTTATAGTGGATAATCAGAAATATATATGTAGGATTTGATTTTGTTCCATTGGTTACCAGAAGAGGCTAATGATGGCACAGAGATAGGAGGGAATAATGTTCTGTAATTGGAGGAGTAAAGGCCTGTACAGTGAGAAACATAGACTGAATTTGATAAGAGGAGGGTACAAAAATATAGTGCAAGGTGCCCAAAAGAGGTGATTGAAAGGAAAGACCGAAGCAGAAATGAAGGAATTTGAATTGGGTCTGAAGTGCTGATTAGGCAAGGCTGGGTTTGACAAAGCAGAGGTCTGGGAAACGCAGACCTTGCTGGGACACTTGCAGGAGGACAGGATTCCTGGTTACGGGGAAGCAATAGTGATTTGAACATGCTATGCACATGAGAGTCAAGAAAAAAGCTAGCTGAAATGAACTGTTGCCCCGGGAGCTCACCTGCACCTTTCAGACTGGGAAAGAAGGTGTGCATGAGGATGGCGAAGGGCTGGAAAGTGTAAGGTTCTTGTATATTTGTTCCTACAAACAAATGTCTGGGCACTCTTGTGATCTTTGGAAACATCATAGATGGAGATCAAGGAAGAAGGCAGGCTGCCTCTTCACCTTGCCCTGGGTCCTGATGTCTTTCACAGGGCAGAACCATCTGGAAAGATGACAAGATGTTTTTTTCCTTGAGAGTGGTGATGGTGCACAGGGTGGGGGAGATGCTTCAGAGCATCTTGGGGGAGTGCAGAGGATGTGAGGGAACCCGGGGTTTTCCTAAGAGGAACAGAAAGCGGACATGTGGGGAAGCCTCTGGGGTGGTAGAAAGGAAGAGGTTTCTCCAAGAGAGCTGCAGAGGAACTGGGTGGGCTGTTTTGCAACCTAAGAAGCCACTGAGAGAAAGCTTACAGGCAAGCACTTTCTAAGCAGAGATACTGTGGAAAGTGGACATATCTGTTTTTAAATAACCTGTCAGACAAAAAGACCCCTTCTGGTGTCCTGGAACACATTCAGTTTGAAGAAAAGGTGTTGATAATTCAACCTGCTGGATCTGGATCCACTTTCAGGTGGTCGTGGGATGCAAGAGTAATGGGCAGAAGAGAGGCTATATTTGCCTGTGGTTAGGAAGGCAGTGAAGGGGATAAATCATCTATCAAAGGGCAGATGGAATAATAGTAAGGCTTGATTACACATCAGCTGCTTTCTAAAAGAAAGCTTCTGTCAAAGACACAATTTGCTGTGCTCTTTGACTTAATGATGCACTGAAAAGCACACAAAATTTAGGATCTATTCAGAGTTAAATCTGTTTAAAACAAAACTTTAACAGGAAATGAAAAATTAGAAATATGCAATCTCCACACATTGGAAAGATAACAAAAGTCTGGGAAAGAAGTCTCTTCATAAATTTATTTGTCAAAGCAGTCACATTTAGTGCACGTAACAGTGAAACCGTTCATTCTTACTTCATTTTACTAATGAAAGGGAATTGATTATGCCAAAAACTGTCTACATTATAACTACATGTTTGAATATGTGAAATTCCATGATATAGAAAATTAGCAGAGAGACACAAAATAGGGAAGGGATTTTAAATAAATGAGGAAGCAAGAAATAAGATAAAAAGGAAGGAAATCTTTAAATTTTGCATGAAAGCCACTTACATTCACCTAAAGAATCACAAAAGAAAAGCACATCTATGAATTTTCTTCCTTTAAAAATTTTCCATTGCTTCTTGTGCACTATTTGACTGAAATTTCACTGAATGCCAGAATCATTTAAATTCCAGAAGTATAATATGGCCTCATAGCTTCAAGTATTCATAAGGTAATTTTTCCTCAAGTCATATGGTGTTTGATAGTTCAGAGTGTCATTCAGAGTGAATTTTGTAAAGTTTCTCTTTTTCCACACTTAGTGTGTCAACATAGATATATTTTTCTATGGAAATGTTGTTCTTTGTTGTGGAAATACTCAAAATCCTCTTGGAAAAAGTCCTGAGCAACCTTTGAAAGAGTATATTTCTTTGAGGCCCTGCTTTGAGCAAGGCATTTCAACCAAATGACCTCTAGAAGTCTCTTTCAGTGTGAACTATTACATAATTCTGTGGTCAGTGATGGTGTACAGGATTAGGAACTTCTGATGAGCTAAAGCAGCGAATATGGTGGAGGCAAAGAAGAGACACAGCCAACACCTTAGGAAGCAGCACTGCTCTCCTGACTGTGTGAATGGTGGCTGTACGGTCAGTGATAGTCAGGCTTAAGCCTTCCACTAATATGAGATCAAAGCACAGGTACCACAAGCAGCCTCCATTGAAGTTATTTTTGTGATGTCTAATCAGGTGATACAGCTTGAGAACTGTGGTTTATTCTCTCCACTGTCTTCATCCCTGTCTAAAATTGGACTTACTGTCACTGCCAGCCCAGCATACAGCAGTGGCAGGCACTGCACCAAAATCAGTAAGAAGAGGACATGCTCCAGGACACTCAGTCACAGCTGTCATGTCTCTCTAGGAGCACCCCATGCCATAACAAATTTGAACGGATAGGTTCTACCTTCCCTGTAGGTGACAACAAAATAGGCTCTTGGATCCAAGAAAATCAGAGAGGATGTTTGGTCCTCCTCTTGGTAGGCTTTTGATAAAGGACACAAGAACTGGTCCAGAGGAACTCCTGTTGGGGTAAGAGAGCAAACCAGCAAACCAGCTGCTTATGAGTGAGGGTCATAGCCTGTTGCAAATAATGGTAGGGACAGGATGAAAATGTATCTCAGGCTGCTCGAAACATTATTGGGACTGTCAAGTACCAACAACAAGTTCAGTCTTGTGTCCTGCATTTTGAGGATGATGGCTTCTGCCTTGAGTTTATGAGACTAGCTTAGTTGATTAGGCGGTTTTGGCTAATCAAAACTCTTCAATTTTACCTTATAGGTTAATTGTAATGCCCAAAGCAAATGGAAGAGGCCCATTATGACCAAAAATTTCATAATTTTAAGTCCTGCCTGAATACTATTCCAAAGTAGTTTCTTAGCATCTGTCAAGATCCTCTAAAGACTGTATAAAGTCAGCATTCAGGGAAGTTGGGGGGTAATTTTTCTGAAAACAATATACACTGAAATTAATTTTAATGCAACATATTTTTATATTCTTTAAATCATGTAAAGCATCCATTTTATTGTCAAAAGCCATCAGTCCTATGAATTATCTATTTTAAACACACTTGGAAAAATTCCAATATCCTGAATAGATTTCTAAACTTTACCAAAGTCTGCTTGAAATCATCTATAGAGTGGCATCTGTAGAGTGTCCTGAAATGACAAAGAACAGCAGAAAGGGCTGATGGAAAGTGTGCATATGACTTGTCCCCTGTCTGCATGACAGGTTTTCTCCAGCCATGGGAACATGGATCCGTGTAGAGCCCTCTCAAACCTACGTAACAGAATTGATAGGGATGTCTACTTAAATCAAGCAAGTAAATTTGGCTTTTTAACACAACTTAAAAACAGCTCTACTAGGTCATACTGAAGGTTAATTTAACCTAGACACCTGATGGTATCCAAAAACCATCTGTTTATAGAAAGAGTTGGCAAACATCAAGTGGTAGCTCTTCATTTACCTCTCTTGGTCTCAACATTTGCACCTGCAGGATTTCCTAGGCCAGATGTAGTGGTTTTGAATGGATCTGTATACAGAAATTGGCATGCATTTAACCTTGGTTTTAAATTTTACAATACTCCAGCAACTCCAGAATAAGTCCTCAAATAAACAAATTTTAATGTGTGATAAAAATGAGGTGATTTACTCTAATTTGCATGGAATACCAAAAAAACCCCAATCACACAGAGACTTATAAACAGGATATCTACTGGCTAATGTACTCAGTGTACAGTGTTACAAAATTTTCTTATATGCATAAGCCTCCAGAAAGCCATCAGTGAAAAAAAAGTATTAATTTGATATTTCTTGGGAAAAATAAAGTATTTCCTCAGCTGCCTTATTTCACTTTTCTTCCTATTAAATCCTTTTGGATGTTCTGATAATTCACCTGAAACAAGACAATCTATGACAGCACTCCTCTTCACTGTGGTTTTTTTCACCATTTCAAAATTTTAACTTCTTTTCTGACAAGTTCATGCTATTGAACATCCCCCAGAGAGAATACTTTAGGCCAGTGTAGTATAACTTACAGAGTGCTAAAATACGAAAAGATTTTCTAGTTGTCTGTCAGATGGCAGAGATCTGGTGTCCTTGAAGAGACATTGTTTGTTTTTCTTTTTCTTGGAGTTAAAGACATTCTGTAATCCTGCTTAATTCTTGTTGTCATGCCAACATAGCTTGACTCATGTTTTTTCAACTGATGGCTTCTAAAAGACACATCTTTGAAGAAAAAGACACATCTCTTTTTGTAAGCAGCCAAGCTGTAGACTATTGTGGTTTAGTTCAGAGAATGAAAATGTAGATTCACACCATTCCATGAAGAACAGTGGTAGCTCTGTGTATGAATTATCCTTTAGTATTACTTTCATTAAAAGAACTTTCTCTGATCTGTCTTTCATTCCATAAAAATCTTCAATTTTGCATTTAATTGCAAAATAATGTATATTAATGTATGGTCTTTGTGAAGTTCATTCTGAGTTTTAGCTTATAGATGTTTCCCAGTGGCGCTCTGTGCTCCAGTATTTGGACTTACAAGGAAATGTATGTGTCCAGAAAGCACAGGAGTGGACCTCTTCTAAATACTGGTGAAAATAGTCCACATGTATTTTCATATGTTAAAATATCTGAAATGAAACAGCCACATTCATGCTATTAATAAATACAAATACTGGTAAAGAATAAGAATGAAAGAAATTTGAAATCATATCTATAAGAGACATCCTATTTTGCAAATTGGTCTCTACCAAATCATGACATGAGCTGTCTGTAAACAACATGAGCTAAGGGTCTTGTAATACTGGTAACGCTTTAGGAAAAGTCCTGTGGTCACTGAAGTAGGGCCAGCGAAAGAAAGTAATTCCTTACCCTATGCTTTAAAATATTCTCATGATTTTCACTGTATTCAGGGAAAGCTGTCTGTCTGGTCTACTCTTTTTTAGTGTGTAAATGACTTTGCTGTAGCTCTGAGATGCCAATAAGACCAGGCACAGACATTCCCAGTGCCTTCAGAGGAGGTGTGAAGATGGCTCATGGGGATCTCTGGCACCTTTCTTCGCCTTTAAAGCTGGTCAGCCTGGGCACGAGACTTTGGTTGCAGACAGGAGTGAAGTGATCCCAGGCCAACTCGAGTTGATGGCTCTGGCATGCAAACCACAAGAGGCTTCCTTGATGTGCTGCTGCACTTTAGAGTTGTAGCATCTTTTATTTACCACTGAGTGGAGTCCTTAACAAGACAGCAGATGTGCAAGACTAGATTCCTCAATCTGCTACGTGACATCTTGCTCAGAGCAGCTTGGCATTGAAGCTGTGCCTGGCATTGCAGCCAGATGATTCAGGGCATGGGGGAGTGCCAGGCTCATCTTCAGGGTCCCACAAATAGAGGGTAACCTTTTGGGCACAATTGTCAAATCTCGGTTTCTACCAATTATTTAATACAAATTTTTTTTTAATCTAACAACTGAGAGGTGTGCTTGTAACACGATATTACTTTCAAGATGTGTGCATCGTTATTAATTTTAGTTCACTGTCCCTTTCTTTTGACAATGTCCATATTAGATACTCTCCTTGGCTCTCTTCCAGTGGCTATGATTACTGCATTAACCCACTTGGAAAGCTAGGTTGATGCTGCTATGTATTCGACCTCTATGGTCAAATAGATGAGTAGGTTGTAAAAGTTGCAGCTGATATTCCAAATCAATGTCCAAACCAGATGTGAGTTTTCAAGAAATTGGACTCCCAGGTCGTCAGAAAATTAATTATATTGTAAGTGTAAAATAAACCCCACAACAAACAACCAAACCAATCAAAAAAAAATGAATTTGAAAAGGAAGTAAGGAGAGAGGAGCTAAAAGTAATTATTTCCCTTCTCTTCATATTTCTGACTGGCTGTGGGTACCTCTTTGTTATCCTGTGGTCACTTACATTTTGGCTTACAGAGGATATCAGACTCTCTTCCAAGACTTCTATCTACCTGTCAGTTCTCTGCTTCTTGTTAGTGCCTTAACTCCTGCACATTTCTTGTCAATTGCTTATTTTCCTCAATCTCTTCATGATGAGACTGATGTGCAGGGACACTCAGTGAGTGCCCACTAATTGTTGATCTCTGTAAAAGTAAATTGTCATGAAGGAGCATATGTGGATCCAGTTTCTTCCTTCATATAACTTCTGTCTGTGTGAATAGACAGAGGCAACAGGGAGGAAAGCACAAAGGGTGCTTCATCTGGCACGTGGGTAAGAGTTGGTGATGCTGTGCACGGGATGAAGCAGTTATCCAGCTGTTCTAATTTGCACACAGAAGTGTCATCCCTCAGAGATACTCAAAATGCAAAGTTCAGCAGGGCAATTGCAAAAAGAACAATTATAATTCCTAATACATAGCACTGTGCAAATCTGTTGTCATTCTGCCAATGTCAAGTTCTTAGCTGATATAATTGCATTCTACTTCAGAGTTTTATAAAAACAAACAGTATATAAAGCTCAATACTCAGGCACACTGTGCTCTCCTGCTGGGATGTGTCACTTCCATGTTATACTTGCTATATTGTGGCATATTGTGTCACTTCAGATTTGTAAGCTTCAAAATTACCTTACTTTGAATTTAGGAGGGATTTCAAACATGCTTGAATAAACATTATTCTGGATACCGCTGAAAGAGAAATGCAAATAAAATTTCTTTCTTCAAATGTTGAAGTAAGCAATGGAAGCCATGACATAATTTAATGACTAAAAACCTTAGAATTTTATATATCCTATGAGTAAGGAACCTATAATCATACATAAATAGAAATAAGGAACTGAAAAACTCCTGCCCAGAGACAGTATCACCTAAAAAATAAGCAGCTGCTGAAAGATACCAACACCTTTTTTAAAGTTTTCAATGGCAGTGATGATTTCACCTCTCCCCTGGGCAACCTCTCAAAGCTTCTGTACTAATAATGTTGTTGTGCTTTGCAATGTCATTGGCTCCTCAGGACAGCTGGGCTACAGTGGCCCACATCTGGTAAAAAGTTAATGACAAGCTCTTAGTTGCTCCAGAACAGGCTGGCAGTAGCTAGGTTCAAACTGCTTCATGGAAATGGTCCCTGGAATGCTGGACCTAGAAATCCCTTTTGGGAAGTGCTCACTGAGATGGCTGAAGGACACATGCCTGCGTCCATTTACAGAATAGACAGCTCTGCAAAATTGCGTTTTCCTGAGCACTGTTCAATTAGAATTAATTAGTGATTCTTCATTGCCATTGAGCTTAAATGATGACACCAAGCTTAAATAATTTGTTAAGTACACTTTTCCATTATTTGAGATGTTAGTATACAGCATAGCTTCAAATCTTTCAATAAAACCTTTGTCAGTATACATACCAGTTAAATGTAAGCTTCTAATTACTGCTCTTTTCTTAGGGGTTGACTATGATTCCTTACTATCTAGTCATCATCTCATGATTAACAAAATACTGGTTTCTTTCTACTACTTTTCTAGTAATTCAAATTAGTCTGCCTGGTTTATAATTCCTTGGTATTCCAATACAGTAAAATCTTTTCTAGCTTTCCTCAGTGCTTACTGAGAATTGCCAATTTGTCCAAGTACTCCAGCTTCTCACTAAGTGTTAAGAATAATCAAATTCATCCTTTTAAAAAAAAAATAAAGAAAAAAACCTGAAAATAATAATTTACAGGATTGTCTTGTATTTGTTTTTTATCTTTAATCTAAAGATAAAACTCTGTTTTATACAGAGTTGGGCAGAGTTGGTGTAGAACTAATCAATATTCATGCTATAGGAAATTATCTTGCAGATATTTCCTTATCTTCTGTTGTTTACATGCCCCCTAATGAACTATCTGATAAATGGAAAGGGAAATGGAGAACAGACTTTAAACAGTGCTTGCTAAGTTTTGGTATGAAGAATTACCCTCATGAGTTCAACATTGCCTCATATAAAATGAGAAGAAAAATATATTTTGCACTCAAGCTTTCCACAACAGATTTAAGTCTGATAGACTATTATGATGCCAAGAAAAAGAGTGAAATTACTGAAAATGTGGGCAGGAGCCCAAAATCATTTTAAATGCACACTGGCTTCATAAATATGGAAAATCAGCAAAATTAAGAGTGCTCTGTACATGCAGTGATATGAACAGCATCCAAAAAAAGCGTACTTTGAAGATTGATGTGCCTACAGAGATGCATATTAAGAGATAAGGGTTAACTGAAAAAAGCCTGACATGGGCAGCAGACAAAGTAGCCTTGGATAGTCCTTTAGTCGGGAGCTGGCTCTAACTATAATTTGAGTTTTGGCCAAGGATTATCAGCTTAGAAGACGCAGTTCAGACCATCTTATCAGTTTTTAATGTAGTGTATCATGACACAAGGTCTTGTATATGAAGGACTGAAAACATTTTTCTGGATGTCGTATAGATTTTACAACACCATTATTTTGTGCAGATGCAAAAATTAGAAGATATATGGTTTGACTGAAAGGGAGGAGGGCCTGATAGGTTGCAGAGGGGCAAAGCTGGGAACAGATACACTAACCTTAACTTTTTCTGTGCCTGGATATGTTCAAAATCAGGACAGGTTTGGGCAGTGCAAAATTTTCTTACTCACCATAGGGGTTTAACACCCAGTTTTAACCCAGTTAGGACATTTGGTTAGAACATGGTGTGGGCACCAAGGCTGTGGGTTCCATCCCTGTTTGGGCCATTCACTTAAGAACTGGACTCAATAATCACAGAATATTGAGTTGGAACTCAATATTCTGTGATTCTGGTTTTGTGCATGGCACTCTGACTGGACGTGACCAGCTCATTACACAGCTGTCTGTCGAATATGTGTTTCTACATACAGCTTGTTCCTATATTCTTAATTATTTTCCACTTCCTCTTCCATTCTTTTAACTTTCCTTAATTGCAGAGATGAGAGTGGCAAGATTTGGCTATGCAAATTTCTGTTTCCTTTCTCTCTACGTGTGCTTTATGGAAGAAATTTCTAGATTGCCTGGGATTTTTTTTTTCATTAGATAATTCCACAGGGTAGTGACACCAGTGGGTGCAATCCAATATTCCTATCTGAAATATCCAGGCTGAGCACTTTTTTCTCGATTTTGTCACCTTGTCTCACATTCCTTTTCAGAAGAGAGCTGAGTGTGCTATCGGTGTGCTATCAGGTGCTTCTCCTTCTCTCAACATTTTCCTTGGGACATATAACCCCATAAAACATCTTGGTATATTTGTGCTAGGTGTTAATGATAGCATTCTTCTGTGTAGACAAGAGGGATAGTAAGACAAATCATAACTAGGCTTCCCAGGCATACCAGAGGCTGGACCTGAGTGGGGACATTCTTGCTGGATGCTTAAGGGACATAATAGTAAAGGTGGACTTTAGTTGGATAGTATGATGGGCAGGCACTAGGAAAATTACAAAGAGATTGTTATTCTTTTCCTCTTTGGATCATCAGACATCACTAGTAAAGCTATTCTTCCTTCACCTTTGCGAACAGTGTGTTTGTCTCAATTTTCTTCTCTTGCCTTTTAGGCAAGAGCTTTTGGCACCACCAGAGGGACAACAAAGGACTTGGATTTGCTCCTGGACTGAGTTCTCAGGGATCCACGAACCCCTTTGAGAAGGTGGAGACAGCTTTTACACATAAAAGGAGATCTTTAGGGCACTGTTTTTTTCCCCAGGAGGGCAGGGGGAGAAGGTTGGGGGTGGGAGGTGCTGCCATGGGCCATGGGTGGTCAAAAATGGTGGAGCTCCCCAAGAATTCTCCTCTGGCTCTGATTTTGCACCACTGGCAGGAAGTAGATGATTCCATTCTAAGGGATCCCAAAGCACAATTGGCCACAATCACCCTTGTAGCTCTTTTCAAGCTCAGATGATCGTCTGCCTAAATATGGATTACTTTAGGCAAAGAATAGGTACCTTTCTTTCCATAACAGGCAGTTCTGCACAAATGGCGTGACCAACGTAGTGTGTCCAGGGCATGTTGAGACTAAGTGATATGATGCCTTCAGCATTACACAGTCCTGAAAAGTAGGTAAACTGAACTGATGATTGAGCCTTAAGCAAATAATTTTCTGCTCCCATAGAGTTATAAATTCAAACCACAAAAAGAAATAAAAAAAAAGAAATTGCACTGCAGTGATATTATCATGCTCAGACTATGCCTGGAACAGCTGCAATAGATTTAGACGCCCTTTATAACAAAGAAATCTGGAAATTATTTCATATTAAATTCAGCCTTTAGAGTTATTCTCAGAACTCCTTTTGATCTTTTATTTGAACTACTGATTGCAATTTACCAGAAAAAAAAAAAAAAAAAAAAAAAAAAAAGCCATACAGATCTTTTTATGGTTTCACAGTTAAGAGATTCCTTTGGTAACAGTCCATGTATATGACTGCTCCATCTGCTTCTATGCTGTTGATTACAAAATTTCCTTCCCCTTTCAGAAAATAGGTTTGATACAGTTGTATTTGGAAGGTATGCGAGGGAGGGAAGAACTCCAGTGTCATCTTTGCCAGTTGATGGAAAAGAATTTCAGTTACTACATACCTCCTACCTCCACAGAGTCTGACAGATAAGTCAGTCCATGAATTGTATTGGGGAGCAGGAATTAGGACCTTCTTCAGGTATTTTTCAAACACCCTCATTACTCATATTTGAAATCATGTTCTGGACGTCAGTAACAAGTAGTGGGCTAAGAAAATGTCTTAAAAACAATTTTTATGCCAATTTTTCTGCTTCAAATGGCATTTAGCTATAGTAGGGAATTTTAAAAAAAGAAAGGGATCTAAAAGTTGTAAAAAACTAGCACAGTGTTTTCAGATGGAATGGATCCAAAAGGATCATCACAGCCAACTCCCTGTTCGTCACAGGACACCTTGACACTACACTGTATGACTAAGAGCATTGTCCACATGCTCCTTGAAGTATTTGCCCATGAGAAACATTTTGAAGCATTTCTTTCTGGGAAGTGGTATATATTTGTTTTTAAATAAGGAAGGAAACAGTGATAAAGTTAAGGAAGAAAACAACAACTCATCATAGAGATAATATAAAGCACAGGCATTTTTCTAGTTATTTTTATAACTATATACTGTTATTCAGGAAGTATGGCTGGACTAATATTTTTTTTCTTACACAATCCATTATTTAAACAATAGTCAAAAAATGCATGTTGATTATTTCCAGCAATTGCTGAAGCATGGTTACTGAGAAGCAGCTAAAGTGTAGTACAAAAGGTTGACGAGTGCATCTATAAATTGGCTATCAAGGTGCATCTGTTGATTTGCTGTATCTTGGCCAAAATACTGAGGTTCAAATGCTCTCGGGTCATCAGGCAGAGCTATGCAGCTTCTGCAGCTGTGACATGCACCTTTTGGTGCAATCTCCTAAATGGGGGAGACTTCTGTCCCTTCAATACGGCATTTATGGCCCCATCACAAGAAACAAGGGCTGAGACCTCCTGAACTCCTGGTGCTCACTCAGATATCTGTCAGGGTGGTGATGATTTTGGCTCTGTAGTTTACTCTCTGGTTTTAACGTACCATTATCATTTTAACTTCCCATTCTGTTATTGTGGTAAATTAGATAAATTTTCAAGCAGTCAGCTACTTCTCTCCAAGGAAAGCTTGTGAGTCCAAGGCTGATGTTGCATGATGGACTTTTCAGCTCTCACTCTCACCCTCTCTGGCTTTAGTTCAGCCTTGTTATGAGCTGTTCCAGCACATTAAGGAAAAAAGGATTGTATCAGTGCTGAAACAGCTCTGTGAATGCAGCAGACCCAATGCCAGCTCCAGGGTGAGAGTGCCTCTGCCAAGCTGGGCACAGAACACAGAAGGGCCATTGCAGGCCCCAGAGGAGCTGATTCAGGCTGTCGGTGAAGCTCAGCCTGATATCACCTTTCCTTCCCCCTTCGTTTTTCTCTTGCTCGTATTGCAAAGGGTGATTGCTGTTTCTCACCAAATGTTCATGCTTTTAAATTGAGCCTGTGTGCTCACAGCTATATGACTGGACTGAGGAACTACAGGCCATTTTCCCCCCCTCCCCATCTCAAACTAGAGCAGCATTAGTGCCTTGTGGGGCTGATAAAGCAGCTGAGAAGCCACAGAAGTACATGGACCACCTATGACAGCTTCCCAGTGACAGTCACTCGTCTCTTGCCACGCTCTTTGCCAGTGTCCCACAGGTGCCCAAGACCTATTTGCACTGAACTGTTGTTAACTTGGAAGTTAAGGCTGAAGACAGTAAATCAAGGACATAATTATACTTCTTTTCATGAGGCTATCTAAATTTTGAACTGAAGCCTGAAAAATAATTCTCTGTTTCTAGAGATAGAAAGGTAAAGTGGAAAACCATGAAGATACTGTTTTTTGCCATCAAATGCACTTTTAAAAGCCCTATTGTGTAGTTGTGGTGGATTAACCCTGGCTGATCACCCGATGCTCACCAAAGCCAGTCTATCACTACTGTCCTCAGCTGGACAGCCGACCAAATATGTAACAAAAGTCTTATGGGTTCAGATAAGGACAAGGAGACTATTCACCATTTAGTCATAAGCAAAACAGACTCTACTTGGGGAAATTTGTTTAATATATTAACAATCAAACTACAGTAGAACAGTGAAAAATAAAATAGTAAATCTTTCAGCTTAACTTCTACTTGCATTTTAGTTACTTTCATTAGGTATGTACAGAGGTCAAGCAAATTAATGCAATAGCCACAGTAATTCCAGTCCCAGGGTGTGTTTCCCGAAGTTTGTTCTTATTTTGATCTCTATGGATTTTTATACTTTTGATAAACAGAGTAACTTCAAACTGATGCTTTTATCAGCATGAATAAGGAGGGTTACAATGGATGGCAAACAGTATCCATCTATCTTGCTAGAACCTGACCAGAGGAAAATTGGGCTTCTCTCACCTCTGTATCAAAATATTCAACTAAATTTGGCACAGCAAGACCAATTAATGATATAGCATATGAGAGCAGTCCCCCTGCAGTCAGCTCTCAGTGGTTGAGTCTGGTCTGCAAGTGCAGGAGAGTCTCAGCTGCTCTCAGCTACTGCAGCTGCATGCATGGGGACACTTATCCTGCTGAGGACAGCTTTTTCAACAGGGTAGATCTTTAATTCTGGAGGATCCCAGAGCACTGTATGGGTCTTTTTGTGTTGTTGCAGCAGTCTATGAACACCTGACACCAGTAATGGGCAAATTACCACCTGCTAAGCCACCATGGCATCTTACCTCCCACCTGCAACTCATTCAGACTCATCAGGCAGGGGGAGGTAACAGGTGCTGTTGATATGCTCCAATTTTTCTCTTAATCTTTGAAGTAGTAGAAGTTAATGAACTCAATGGGACTTCTGTGGAATCCTTAACAAGTCAGCTTTTACACTATTGGTAAACTTTTTAAGGGATTACTTTGTAGGATGCAGGTTTAGGAATTGAATTTGAAATAATAGAGAATTGTCTGAATTTGTGCTAGGAAGTACAACTTTGCTTTTAGTGCGGTTTCTGATTTTTCAGATCAGGACTGGCCAAGTTACTGTTTGTGGCTGGATTTAGCTTTCACTGGGGCTACACTTGTAAGCAGTGACTAGAAAAAAGTGTCTGACATTGCCAAATTTCTGAAATGCAATGGAGCAGGAAGGCAGCGTCACCTCCTCCCTGGTGTTCTCCAAGGTATGTGTTTGGGGGCTCCTGTAGGTATCAGGTGCTGGTGGTTGTGAGGCTGACTATTCTAATTGCTCTTCCTTAGAGGCTGGCCTCCAGGATTTCAATAGCTTTGAGAAGTCACCCTTTTTGCAGAAACCAGCACAGCACCCAATGATTCACATTACTAGCCATAGTAGGAAAGGTGAAAGTGCATCAAATGTGTTTGTAGTATCAAGAATGCAGTTTCAGAATTTTAGCCCTAGCACCCATACGAAACTTGGCTGAAGGGAAACAAATGTTTGCTTTACTGCCAGGCTACAGCTGGCTCTGTTATGGCTTGAGGAGCAGAGGATAGTGAGGAAACCTCACACTTCCCCTTTTATTCATTTGTCATTGCAAAATGCTCTCTTGCCTTCATTTTGTATGAGATTCAGAATAAAAGAAGGATGTTAAGATTCCTGACAATATCAGTGACCATGTACCTTTTATATGAATAGGCCACATGCTATAATGAAATGCTGTTAGTTTAAGGCAAATCAGTTCAGGCCAAAGAAAACTTACTCTTTCTTGGCAAGATCTTTGGCAGCAGATTAAAAGACTTGTGTTTTTAGGAAAAAAATTATATTTTCTAGAAAAAGTCCTCGTTAGTCTATTTTGCCATCACCTGAAAAAGAAAATTCATTTACCTTTGCCCTAATGTCTCTACCAAGCATTTCCTTGTAATTTATTATTCCATGGTTCAATTTCTTCTTTTTTAATTACGTAGGTTTTCTCAGGTAATATTGTCTTTCTGCTGAGCAGAAATGCAGGATCAAATTCTTTACCTGGGAAATGCAATCATCTTGGCAACAAACAGGAGATGAAGCCAAATTTTCTTGATATCACATATTTTGCTACAGGTGATTATCAAATCTGTTACTACTCTTCAAATGGTATTTTCTCAACACAGATTGTTTTTCCATTTAGAAGTTTTCCCAAACAAACAAAAGTATAACCATGGTAAAATCTACTGTGATAAATTCAGGCCTTTACGCAGTTATTGGGACAATCTATAGTGGTCAGGAAAGGAGTGCTAGGACAGCTGTTCTTCTCAGATTTCTACCTATACATCTGGAAATCAAACTGCTGAGTGCTTGCTCTGTGATCTGGGCAAGAAGCAATCCGTGGCATTTCCTGAAATTGTGGCTGACTCTTGGTATGACTATCAAACAACACTGACCTACACAAGAAAAAGCAGGCATTGGTTTTACAGGGAGCCATTTTTCCAACAGTTTTGGCTGCTGGTCTCCTGGTTGCATTTATGTAGAAATGAAGGTCACTACAACAATGGCAAACTCATGTAGAATGGCAGAAGTTTTTATAAAGTCCTGCAGAATGAATTTAACTTAAACCCTCTAAAATTCAATCCTGTCTCATCTCACATATGAAAATATGAGATTGATGTGTTTTCCTAATGATTTTTTTTCTCTGTGTAGGTGAGATGTAAGATTTCACAGCTAAGGTTGAATTTCTATGTTTATTATTTCACTATTGCTTTGATCCCATGAGCTCCCTAGATGTCTTTTCTGTGTACCATATATATAACTTCTGTGTACCACCCACTTTCCTAAGGACGCACTATTTGCTTTCAGTGAAAAGCTATTCTTTTTCGAGGGCAAAATTTATGCTGTGTACTCTTGTTTTTTTGAAAAGAGGCATGTGACAGAATGTTTCCTTATTTAGCACTCAGAGTTTTCTATCATCCAGCCTGCAAAACTGAGGAGGACTGGCAACTGTTCTCTCTTTTGTAGGACTTCATTGCCAACAACTCTCATCACCCAGATTTTGCTGAAGGGAAGAAAAGAAAACAGCATTTACAAATATGTTCTGTGGGTTCTTACTTGTTCTTTCTCTCATTCACAATGCTTTGCAGCTGGCAGGTAAGTGCCTCCTGCTTACTTCCTGTGAAGGTGCCCATGAGAGTGCTTCCAGTCCTCTGGCAATTCTGGATTACCATGATTTTGGTGTGCTGCCTGTATGTACATTATTAGTTGAGAGATGGGGAACCTCCCAATGGCAGGCGAGGCAGGAAGACAAGGGAAGAATCTGACAGAAAAAAAGAAACAGCTAGAGAAGGAAGTAGAGACTCAATTCTTAATGGCTTTATTAATATATAGTGGCACTATCACTTCAATAAACCCGGAAGATCAGACCTAAGAAAATAATGAGATATATTTAAATGCCTACTTTATTTTTTTATTTAATTCTTTATTTCTGTGTTATGATTTTTTTGAGCTGTTGATGTCTGGGTAGTAGTTAGCAAAATCAAGCATGAACATTTAAGGTGCGCTGAAATGTGGAATTATTTGTAAGACATTAAGTTGTTCACAGATGATGGCTGTGCAATCCAGAGAGACTTAATGCTTACAAAGAGGACTATTTCCATTCATTGTTTTGAACAGACTCGATAAATTCACTGGCATTGGTGAAGTGGATGGAATATATTTTTTGAAAATAAAATTGGATTAAATTTAGGAAAATTGTTGTGGAATTGCAGTGGTAATACTACTGCTATCCCTTTAGCTGCACTTCTCTTGGTGTTAAACAGATGTCTTCTGCAGGTCTGAATACTTAAGCTTAGATACTTTTACCTTTCTCAGTCCTGTGTAAAACTCTTACAGATGGATTAGAAAAAACCCCCCATGTACTCTGAAACACATACGGTATCACTGTAGGCCAGAATAAGTATTTTCAGTGTACTGTATATTATCAATTAAAGTTATTTCTTTTTTTAGCAGACTTTTTAATTAAATTTCTTTAACTTTTAAAATACATTTTAATTAATTATGATGCCCAGTGATCGGGAGATATATCAGGGACCAAAACTGGTTATGAATCCCTCAAGCTTTGGAAGGAAATACAACTGAGTGGGTCACAAAGTACACCACAAGGTAGCAATGCAAATTCATAGGCACAGTTCACCACTGCTGCTGATACTCACTGCAGGACTGAAATTAGTTCTGCTGCTTCTACTATGCCTTGAAGCCAACATTGTAGACACAGAAAACCCATCTGGAGAGCTAAGGACCCAGTTTCTGGTACAAGTATACCTTCTAACTTCCACCAGCCTTTCCACACCGGCAAATAGTGGTCAGATGCTGCTACTCCCCTGTTCTTACTGCTTTCTAAGACTGATACTGGTTTCCCAATGTCATTCCTAGTTTTATATTCAGTGGCTTATAGTAGGTGCGGCAAGTCTTCTGGATCAGCAACACTGAGGAGCCCAGAGGAGTTCGCCCACATTTATATAATGGAAAGGAAAGGTGGATTTGGGAGTGGTGAGCCAAGTGGCTCAGCAAAGATGGCTGTGTCCCCACTAGGAGACCTGTAAGATCTGGCAGGGTGAGGAAAGTTTGTAGAGGTCAGTGGTCTACAAGGTCATGCATCTGACAGATGAGAATGGGGTAATGATAATAGAGTGGTTGAGGAATTCACATGGCTGACATAAATCAATCCAACAAGCTGTGCTCAGGTCTGCTGCTGCTGCCCACCACCGATCCACTGAATGGTGACATATAATCATGATATACATATTCTATTGTCTGCTTTATTACACTGTCTTGAAAAACATTTTTTATCTGATATGAATGTAATGACTTCTTATTCATGTGAATGGGAAACAGATTCATATAACATTTCTACATAGATTCTATATTAACCATTTACTATGTATTGTTTTGTTTTACAGACATTGAAGCATTTTTAATATATAATAAAGTTAATAGGCTTTGCCTTCAGGCATCCGTTGTACAATCAGTTAGAACGGCCACTTGCCATCAAGACAATGAATTGCAAAAATTCAGGTGGATCACAGATCATCAGCTTATGAGTGTGAAACTGAAACTATGCCTGGGAGTGGCGAGGAAGGAGGATCAGGCTATGATCACCCTGTATCCATGTAATCAAACAAGTGAGCTCCAGTGGTGGGAATGCAAAAATGAAAGTCTCCTTGCAATCCAAGGAGAAGATTTGTTTTTCAGTCCTGGCAATGAAGAGCATGATAATGTTTTGTTAAAGAAAGGGCTGAGTTCAAAGAATAATTGGAAGATGTATGGGGCCGTGGATGTTTTATGTTCCCAGGGATATGAAGGTACAGAAAATTGATTCTTTCTTCCTTTGCATTAATTCCTTTGTGTATTTTGGATCTTTGGCTCTGAGTATTCCAATTCCTTCAGAGACAAGCAGAGTTTTTGAAAATCAGTGTATTGAGGAATCTAGCTTTGAATTTAATGTCATTTTTACATCCAAGTATGTGATACATACACACACTACTTTCGTTTATGTATTATAGCACTTTGGTATTAGAAATATTGCATATACTCTCTGAATATTCTATAAATATATATGTATATGCATACTTACTTACTCTTCTACTATGTGTAAGTATTCTTTAAAGTCACTACTAGCATACTGTCACTACATTATATATAGAATGTATAAACCCTGATAAGTTTCTTATATAGCCCCATGGTTATGAATTATATCCTTACAAAAGCACAACAAGGATGAGCTGAGAAAGGTCAATGCAGGTGGAGGAAGTGTGAATTTTGTGACTCAGCAGATGAGGATGCTCATGGAATAATTACAATCACTAGTGTAATTACCCTTTCTAATCAGCTGAAGTCTGAGTGTTCTGAATGGCTTTCCCGCATCCAGAACGAATGTTCTAAAACCCCCCTCGCGGGATATTTGAACGTGGAACTCTAAACCTTACATATAGGAGATGCCTCACTGAACGTAAGATACTTTAAAGTTGCTGGAATAAAACCAGAGAAGGATAGTCTAACCTATGTTTACTTTTTTCCAGGATTCAGGACTTATAAATATTAGTTCCTTCTCTTGCACCTCTTATATAAATCTTAACATTGCTTGAAATAGAACTATCTTAGAGGAGAGCTCTGGAGCCTTATTAAGATTGTAAAAGCATTTTGGACAGAACAAAAATTTAGTTGTAGACCTCATCTATGAAATATTGCATCAGAATAGCACTTCTGGAAATCTTATGTCAGCAACTTAAGTCTCAAAAAATATTGAAATTAATTTTTCTGTGGTTATGGTAAAGGAACCATGAAAAGGGTTTTGAGACAAAATTCAGCCACTAATTCAGGCTTTACTTTTTTCACTCTTTATGTTCATTATTTTTTTCTAATAAAGATACCATTTTGTCTTCTCAGAAACCTTTACACTGCTAGGAAATGCTTTTGGGGCGCCATGTGTCTTCCCTTTCATGTACCATGAGCAGTGGTATGCAGAGTGCACAGCTGCTGGCCGGACAGACGGCTGGCGCTGGTGTGCAACCACTGCCAACTATGACATGGACCAGCGATATGGGTTTTGCCCATCAAAAGGTAAGTTAGCTGGTCCCACGCATTCCACTCAGTGTGGCATTGGCAAGCCAGCACTAGCATGATATGGCTATCTTTATAATAACTCGTAACTTACAAGAATGTCTTTTAGTATGTGATGTACTGCCACATCCTGCAGCGCTCTATGCAAGGAAATAACACGTTACACAAAGATGTGGAGAAAAGTGTGATTGAAGAGTAAAACAGCATGTAGTTCCCACTAATTGTAGGGATGTTGCTGAGCAACACAAGGATTTTGAGCCCCTCACTGTTTCCCAGCCAGGATGTATGCTGTCACTGTTGCACAACCCTTCTCTGAGGACCCCCACTGTGTTGGATATGGGACAAAATAAGCATTGTAGGAAGATTAATGATGAAGTTTATGTTTTGATCTGCATGATTCTCATAAGAATACTTTTTTTACTAAAGTGGAATGTGTCTTTTTATCCCCTCTGTTAAGCTCTGTTCATATTGCCTGGGAAGCAGTCTTTCCACGCATTTTGACATCTGCCTCATATTTCTCTGCAACTTCAATTGCTTTCTTCCATTTCTCTAGTCACTTTCCTCTCCATATCTCTTTATGGCCTTGTTCTTGGAAGGGGACCTTTGCATTCAGGATGTTAAAGTCTCCACCTGACACATCTCGTCATTCCTCCCCATTGCTCCTGTTCAGCATTGCCTTTTATTATTAGAGTGCCCATTTACTCCAGTTGATTCAAAATGGGCTTTTGGTACGGTACAAATCCTTAGTCAAATATGTTTTCCAGGTCCCTGCAAAATACTTCGGACACTGAAGGCATGTGACATAGGGTCAATGAATAACATTCAGTTTCTAAAAGCTAGTCACAGCTCTCATTTTTTTTTTTTAATTCAACTTAATACTGACTTGCTGGAATAATCAAATATCTGATACAATTTTGTATTGTGCTTGATTGAGCATGTAGAAATCGTCAACAAATGAAAGATGCAGTGGTAATCAGAGGACAAGCACGGTGCTACTCAGCACCATTGCTGTGTTGCAGGCACATCCAGAATCTTTTGGCAAGGGCATGGGTTATATGTAGAAACTGTTTTGTTGCTAAATGCTGGCCTAGAGCTGGTTCTTACAGCTCTCAATGGAAACTGCAGTCCAGAGAGGGAAGATGTTGTGCATCTTTTGAAAGTTTTCACTTAGGATTACTGCCACAGCACTCCCTACAATATATTTTCCTATGAAATTCTTCCCTTGAGGTAATTCCTGAATTATGTATCTTCGTGGAATAGGAGGCAGTATAGGCCAGTTTACCTGTCAGTTTACCACCCTTAATTTTGTCATTCTCTGTCTGCTTGTAACATTTTCAGTATTCTTGAAAGAACAGACCAGGTGACTTTTAATGGCAATGCCATGAAGAACGAGAACCTACAACTTGTTTTTCTGTGGTCAAGTTACTCTTACCCCCAACATAATTATTTTCTGCACAGATAAAGACAGCACCTGGACTACAAATCTGTTAACAAATGTCCACTACCAAATAAACTCTGACTCGGCTCTCATGTGGCACCAAGCCAGAAGGAGCTGTCAGCAGCAAAATGCAGAATTATTGAGTATCACTGATATTCATGAACAAACATACCTTAAAGGTAAGGCAGTAAAGAAAACCCCGAGCTGCATTCAGGATCTGTTCAGTCCATCATAACAGCTAAGGATTATATAGTATGATTTTGGCCATTGTGTTTGTACCTAAATGTGTCTGGGCAAGAAAACAAAATCTTTTAGAATTTGCAAGTTCATATTAAAATTGCTGCCAAGTATACACAGAATTCAGAATAGTCCAGCACCCTTCAAGTGTAACAGTCTGAATTCTTATTTACAAATGTTATCTTAATATTTTGGTGATGGTGTGTTTGTGTGCTTTATGAAAAGAAAATTAAAATTTCACTTGTGGTCAAAAGGAAACTTAAAAAAAAAAAGGAAATATCTTTATGCCTAGAGAAAGATGTGTTTTTTGCAAAATGCAGTTTGGCAGCTGTTTTTTCATTCAATTGGCAAACAGGAAAAGATCAGTTATTCATATATCCTAAATTGCAGCTTTACCTATCCGTGTATTGCTGAAGGAATGGTGTGAAAGAAACTATCTATTATAACTTTTAAGGATGAATTGCTTCTGAGACATTTATTATTGTTATTTATACTATTTATACTATTTAAATGTACAGAATTTTGCCTATTCTTCAGAAATAATTTCATTTTAGATATGCTCTGTGCATGTCATCTGGTCTCATTTTGCATTGGCGACAGAATAAGAGATGCAGTTTCTGTTTGTTTATTTTTAGGCCACTGAAAGCTTTGGCATATTTCAGTTTTACATATATCTGTAGATACTGAAATTATTGATGTTAGATATTTAAGAATTTTAGGTCTTCCTAGAAACATTATTAGTGACTATTACTAATACAGAAGCGATTTATAAAATAATTTATCTTCTTTTTGTTACTTAGAATTAACAGAAGGTACAGATTCTGCACTGTGGATTGGACTCAACAGACTGGACTTGAAGAGTGGATGGGAGTGGATTGGAGGCAGCCCTTTCCAGTACTTAAACTGGGCTCCAGGTAGACGTGACTTTATTAGATTCTGTATTTCCAAAGAGAAAATATACATACCTCAAAACTTACTGCTGTAAATTTTATTCTCAGATAAGTATTTTAGCTTCTTGCTTTAGAGCAATCTCTTTTTCCATAGCACTGTAAGCCAGAAATGATTGCAAAAATATTTAGCTGTGAAAGCAACATTGGCTGTCCCAAAAATATTTAATCTTCCATTTTTTGCCTCTAGCAACAAAATTATGAGGAGTTTAAATGTTCATATCCACTTATGCAACTTGCATACTACATTTCATACAGACATTCCCACTACCAGAAATCTACCTCAGCTCTTGCCAAAGCTGAAAAAGACACGACCTTTGGAGCTCTGACTTCATCTAGAAGTGATTTCTCCTGTGTGTTTTACAATTTAGAGTTCCATTTGCCATTCAGAAAAGTTCACCTTTTTTTTCCCCCCCTTTTACTTTTCCCAAAGGAAGCCCCTCTCCAGAATCTGTGAAACTCTGCGCGGTTTTGAATCCTGAAACAAAAGCTAAATGGCAAAATTTGGAATGTGATCAGAAACTTGGTTACATATGTAAGAAAAGGAATTTTACCTTGGTTCCTTCGGGTATGTTGATATGTGCTGATAATTAAAGTAGAAGCTGTTATCTGGTTCATGTGGCATTCATATTGAGAAAGATGAGCAGAAGAATTTTATCACAAATAGAAACTATTTCTTGTTGATCTGATTTGCTTTTAACAAGAATTGCACCCTTTCCAGTCTGGTCTCCAGTCCACAACACACAAAATGAAATGGATAAAAATGAAGAATGTCCCATTAGTCTCTTTTGTCCGTGTTTCGGCAGTCAGGTCTCCCCTTTGAATACACACGCATGGCTGACCACCAAAAGGGAGAACAACCCAAAAGTTAATTTCCAGAAGAAACATTAGTAAAAGTAAGTAAAGAAAGATGGAGAACTTAGTGTGGCTCCAAGTCATTCTCCACAACTTGTGGTCAACCAGCTTAATCAAGTTCACAGGTTTCTGCAGAAGTGAAGGAAGATCCACATTAATGAAAATTAACACACTGAAATGAGAAAAGATATTTTAAGTGTATAAAGATTTCCCCCTTGGTATGTCCCTGTATATGCACCTAACTATAAATCTGTCTGTCTACCTTTTACTCTATCAGTATACTTAATCCTTTAAAAATTCATAAGCCATAAGATTTCATAATCATAAGATTTCTCTTTTCCAACAAATAAGTATTAAGTGATACAATAGCAGATAAAATTAATAGATTAGTGTACTTGTTACAGAAGTTTGACTAACCTTAGAATTTTCATTAAATGTTGTGTTAAAAATCTTTAATTTCCCAAGCTAAAAAATACCAGGTTTAGTAAACAAATATGATTCTATGTTTTGTGTCCCTCGTTTCCTTATAATGAGAATTTAAAAAAAAAAAATTCTTACTTTAGAACTTTTGCACAGATTAAGTGAAAATATTTTCAGTGTCATGCCCCTTGCATGGCAACTGAACTTCTCTAAAGCCTTGGTATTTGTTCCTAGGTGACACTGAGCCTGTTACTTGCCCAGATGGATGGATGCCATATGTAGATCATTGTTACAAAATTGTCAGGGAGAGCAAAGGATGGGAAGCGGCTTTGACCTCTTGTCAGAAGGAAGGGAGTCACCTGGCTAGCATCCAGAGCCTGGAGGAGCACAGCTTTGTGGTGTCTCAGCTTGGCTACAGTGAGTGTTCCCAGCAAGGCTTTTGCCTTTCTATGCACGTATGGAACACCAGACAGCTGAATTGAGGTTTCCTGCTGAGTTTTGGATGTTGTCAAAACTCTGATTTTACTTATTGCTTAAATAACTCATTGAGGGCAGGGAGGCTGGGCTTAGGGGCTTTCTCTGCTTTTTTCATTTTATTCAAAGAAGCTTAAAACATTCACACTTCAAGTTACATAAAACAAGTATTTTAAAATTAGGCCAGTGCAATAGAACCTAAAAAGTAACTATTCGCACAGTTCTGTCACATAACCATAGTGTATTAGCATTGGGCTGGTAATTTGCTCTCACTACTATGAGGAATAGGAACAAAATCTTTTTATCCAGTGCAAGGATTTCATTACAACCTAATTTTCCAAGGCGTACTGTCTTTATTTTAATATGGGTGGGAAAATATGAGTTTATAAAATGATCATAAAACACACTAAATAGTTTTACGCTTCATAAAGTTACGACAGGAATTATATGTCCAAAGATTGATGGTGCTGTGAAAAGGATGAAGTGGCATAAGAGATCTTATCTAGCTCTGTTTCCAAGGTCTTATCATCTAGTTCTCTGTTTCCATCCTTTAGAGCCAACAGACAAGCTATGGATTGGGCTGAATGACCGTAAGATTCAAATGTATTTCGAATGGAGTGATGCCACCCCAGTGACATACATAAAATGGCACCTGGGAGAACCATCCACCACAAACAACAGGCCAGAAGATTGTGTACTGATCCAAGGCCAGGTGACATTACACAGTACATGTTTTACTTCCATATTGAAACTAATTTCTCAATAAAAGGGTAATGTGCTCTACTTTTTCAGGAAATGGCTAAGTCTGGGTAAAGGGACATGAGGAAAAAGTATGAGATTAAATATGACCTTTCAAAAAGAAAAAAAAAATAAGAAAAGAAAGCATTGCTGCATCACTGGTAAAATTTTCTCAAGTACATCTCAAAGTCAAAAATTTAATTATTAGGGCTACAAAACATATCTGAGGGTAGTTTGAACACATTCTCTCTTTTTCCCCTTGTGGTAATGGTGGCATGTGGGGATCTGTGATTCCTGCTGGCTCCTCTGTGCCTGCTCATTTACCATTCCATATCACAACTGCTTGTGCAGGGCCCTGCAGAACAGGGGACCAACTCTATGCACCCTCCTCCCTTCTTACCAATACCAGATGTGGCTGTATTGCTATAGCCCAGTCTACTATTTTACTGAATGTGAGAAGATTTGGTGTTGTTATCAGCTACGGAAATTGGATAAGGAAAATAATACATCTGCTTAAAAATGAAAGGAGAAAGAAAATGAATAGTTTTCATTATAAAGAAATACATTATTCATCTTCTTTAGATTATTCATCTTTATCTGCTTTTTGTTGCAAACTTTTTCCTGCCACAGGATGGCTATTGGGCAGACTATGTCTGTGAGAAGAAAGCTGGCTACATTTGTAAAAGAAAGGCTATATCACAAGTAGCTGGAGAAAAGGAAATTACTGATGCAGGTTGCAAAAAAGTAAGTATATGAAAATGGAACATCAAATTCTCAGATGAAATAAGTACTTTGTCTGAGAATCACCTAGAATTACTTGAATAGTGTATATTATTCATGTAGAAATCTGTTTTGTTTTTATTTATTATGAAGTTTCTTCCTCTGTCTGTTACTTTAAACTTTAGGGAGCCACTGGCAGGAACTTCTTAGAAGGAATCTGTAATTTCACTGCAAAAAGTTTCTAATTCATAATAATCATAATTATTGTGCTTCATTAATTTTTAAGTGCCATAGCTCACTTAATACATGATATAACAATTATTTAAAATCTGAATGGAAATTCTAAAATCATGTTACAGGGCTGGAGAAGATATGGGACATACTGCTATTTTATTGGACATGTGCCAGTAACGTTTTCAGAAGCAAACACCACTTGTGAAGGAGAAGAAGGTTATTTAGTCACAGTTGAAAGTAGGTATGATAATGACTTCTCCTGGCCTTTTAAAAAGGTAAGGGTTGTATCACGTGAAATATTCCTACATAAGTTAACACAGCATCAAACAGCAAACTGCCCAAGTAACAGATGAGGTCTGTAGTTGAACAACAAAAAACCCTTGCTTTTGGCTTTTTCGTGTTGTATATATGGAGTCAGAATCCTGTCAAAAGGTCTTCCCCAGGCTGAACCAAGGAAAAAGAGAAAAGAATTCATCCTCATATTAGTCTTGAATAAATGACTGTTTTCACTTGTGTCTTTATGATCCCTTTTACAGATATGAACAAGCCTATCTGACTAGCCTTGTCGGGCTGAGGCCTGAGAAATATTTCTGGCTTGGCCTTTCTAATATGGAGGACCAAGGCACTTTCAGGTGGGCCAATGGTGAAGCTGTCTCCTTCACACACTGGGATGCAGGAATGCCTGGTAGGTACTGTGATGGATGGTAGCTGCTCTCTGAGGTCATGGTTTCTGTTTGGATTTGCATTGGCAATATCCTCTGAATTTTATGCTTTAAATTTTCTCTACATTTTACAAGATCTGACAGTTCTCAAATCCCATCTTTTCATTTCAAAATGAAAAATTTGAACTGCTGTTTCATTTTGGAGTATCTGCTATATTTACTCATAAGCTTAACTTTTTGACCCATCTTCACAGAGAGACAACAGGAGTTTCAAACAGGTCCTGAGACTATTCTGCACTTGTCCTTTTAGTGGAAAAGTTAGCCTGGGAAAGTCTGAAACACACTAACAGTAATAAGGATTTTAAATTAGAATTACAAACTCAAAGTATCTAAAACTATCATACCACGTTATTTTCATGTGTGATACTAAGAAATCTGCATTTATGGGTGCATACATATATGGGTGCAGAGACTAATAAAACCTCTCATAGAGACAAATAAAACTTCAGTAAATGCCATGAGAAGAAAGCCTGCAGAGGAGTCTGTAATGCCAGCAGATGATCAGAGCATGAAGAGAGAGCACTTGGAGATCTTGCCTGAATGACCATCTAAGAGCCTCTCTAGCAGTCACACTTGCACCACCTAAGCTGAGATCAAGGCCTCTTTGTGGCTACTCACCCTATACTCACACAGGCAGAACAGGTTTCCTTACTGGCTCAACCCAAGCCTTAGACATCTCTTGATCCTTAAAATAATTTATTCATGGTTCAAAAGCAAAATAACAGCTCAAGCTGGGTGCCTCCAAGAGGGGACCATGAACAAAGGAAACTCTGGGCTTTTTTATCCTGACAATCTAAACTCATGAAAGTCTGTGGTCCTGTGCTCCCCTGCTGTGTCTCTGCATGTCTGGTCACCTGGCCAACGTCCTGTGTCCTTTGCTCTGCTAAAGGTGGGCAACAGCCTCCTGCCTCAGGCTCTCACCACCCAGAGCTCATTCTGTAACTTTTACTGCATCTTGCACACAGGACTACTTTAAATTCATTCCTCGATAATTAGCCTGGAACAGTAAAGAAAATCAGTTTCCTTGCATCTGTGTTCATCGAGGAAGAACACAGACATTTTCTGTGGGTTTTGTATGCTGGAAAGTCTCTTTGTGAGGATATTGTTGGAGAGTCTATTTCAAGATGAAATTTCAAGAGAATAGATGAAGTAAGGACTAAGCATAGCTGCAAAAGCATCCAGAAGCTTTTAAGATTCCTTTAAGTGAACTGTTCACTTTAAGGTGTTAGAGCTGCCTTGACAGCTAACATGTGCAAAAAGACAGATTTGGTGCTAACATTTAAAATGGTTTCAGGGAGATATGGGGAAATACAAACCAATAAGTCATTAGTAAATTAGCTGAATCCATAATAAAAAAGATACAGTAGGAAAGATACATACATAAAATTGCTTCTGTAAAGGGAGGCTGTGCTCACAGATCTCCTGATGCTCCCAATTGGAGCCAAAAGCACATGAATAATGGAAATCTAGTAAGTTTGATCTATCCCAATTAACAAAAGCCTTTCAGCTAACCTGACCTAATACAGAAAACCTCTTACAGGAATAGAAATTTTGATCAAAAAGCACTGAATGGAAGGCTGATTTTTTTCTTTTGGTGGGGGCTATTTTTCACTGGAGAATAGTGTTCAGTAACAGAACAGAGTTCTGAAATGACCTGAACCAAAGACCATGTTGTTCAATATATTTTCAGACAATCTGTAAAAGATAAAATAGCGAGATGACAAGATTGCTGGTGATACTAAATTACTTAGAATAGTAAAGGCATGCCTTTGAGAAATGTCAAGATGATATCAAAATAAGTGTCTGAGCATGATTAGTAAAATAGCAGGTGAACTTTGATGCAGGTAAAATGATGCTCTTAGGAATAAACATATGTCTTGAATTGGCATGAAGTGATGGATTTATAGCTGACAATTTCATTTCAGGAGTCAATTCTTGGCACCACGATAGACCGGTCCTTTAAAACATCAAGGCCTGTGCTCAACAGAAATAAAAAAAAAAAAAAGGCAAAGAAAATGTTACAAATACTTAGGAAATGAAGAAAGTACACAAGTAAATCATCATATAAGCCCATTGTGTGCATTTGACTGCATCTTGTGTGGTGTAGGAATCTCTGGTTCTCTCTGAGAGAACCATCTAAAATTACAGCAAATATGGTGGGATAACTTTCACCACGAAGCTGTCAAGGTTTGCATGCCTGCTCTCTGTATGCACTGGGTGAGGGTTGTTTCTGTCTGTATGAAAACTTGGCTGTTCAAACATTATCATGTGGCAAGAAGAGAATGGCAGCTGTTCAAAGATTTTAACAAAGAATTAAACAATTTACACTTTATAAAATATCAAACATGTTGGTTTGGGATTTTTTTCTCATACAGGAAGTGATCTAGGATGTGTAGCCATGAGAACTGGAACTGCAGCTGGATTATGGGATGTTCTTGGCTGTGAGACAAAGCAGAAATACATCTGTAAGCAGTGGGCAAAGGGTGCAACAATTCCACCTATTCCAACTACTGCTCCAACCTCCACATGCCCTGAAGGTTGGGTATCAAACAACCATAGAAGATCCTGTTTTAAAGTAAGTGCCCCTTAAAAGAAGAAGGGCTTTGAACTGATTGCTTTTGGGGAAAAAATAACTAAGAAAGAAAGAAACCTCAACTGATGTCTTCATTTTGCAGTATCGGAGACTAATATAGCAAAACCAAAACCCCCAAAGATGCCTCTCAGTGAAGTATTCATGAGATGGGAGAAACTAAGCAAGAAAGATGAGGCACCAGAAAGTCGTAAAGAAAAGAGCAAAAAGAAAAAGAAGAAACAATTTCATATCAAAATTATTGAAGGAACAATTTTCAAATTCTGTATTAAACAGCAGAAACAGCAAAGCTTGTCTGTTGGCTTTGCTCTTTATATCTATTGTGGTCACTAGGTTGTGCAAAGATCTGGTATTTGTCTGAGATAGTGAGAGTTCAGGGAACAAAGCAGAGAAACAGAAAAGTGTACCCTCCAGCAGCACAATGTCTTAGGCTGAACCTTGCTAAAATAAGCACATTACCCCCTGAAATAAAGCATAAGAAGTCACATGAAAGGTTAATTAAACCAGTGTTTATGAAGGACATTCATTTGAGAGTTCCTGATGCAAAGCTACAGATAATTTGTATTTGAAGTACAGTCAGTTGTGTCTGAGCAGGCATAAAAAAGGAGTTTGAACACTAAATGAGGACAATGTGCGAACACTGATTTGGGATTATGCAGAATTGAAATGTGCTAAGTATGGTGTGTTAATATTTCTTATCACCTTACTGAATTAATTAATGAGTCCTCCTTTTGGGTTTTTGGTGGATTTTTTTTTTTTTTAATTTCTTTCAAACCCAACTGGAATGTTATTTACTTGAACTTCTTTATCACCAGATCATAATTTTAACTTTGAAGGAATTTGTGTTGCTCTCCCTTAAACTAGTTAGACACCATACTGCAAATGTAAAGTGAGAGTTGTAAACCACCACGAGGTCATTCTTTTGTTTATATATTCAGACTCCTCTCAGATCATCTTGCCTTTCCATCAAAACCCTTTCACTTCATCTGGAAAATGGCCTGAGTCCTCCTGCAGACAAAACAAATTAAAGGGAATTGTATTTCCTTTTAGCAATTCCTTCCCTTTTTTTTGGTCACCACCATACTAAGTAGCAAGGCAATTCTAGTGCAAAACTTCTATGAACAGAATAGGTAATGCTATTTCTCTTATAGACTTTTACTTGGCTTGCATGCAATCTCATTTATGGATGGAGTGGGCTCCGATTCTTTATTATTATAATGTATGTATAATACATTTTAAAGTTATTTCTCCATAGTGTTTTTGCAGATCAATTATTAAAAAGAAATCATGGCTTGAAGCTCGAGATTTTTGCAGACAAATAGGAGGAGATCTGGTCACCATTAACAGTAAAGAGGAGATACCACTACTACAAGAAGCGATGTAGTGAGTATCTGCTGTGTGTTTATCTTACCGGATTTAAAAGATTTTTTGTAGGAATTATTATGAATGATATTATATGATTTCTGAAACATGGATTTCTCAAAAGCCTAAAAAACAGTGGTACTTTGAGTTTGATCTACTCATTAATGTTTTTGACCTTTTCCTGATAAAAAAGTGTAGTCTGTGTCCAGAAAAATTAAAAAAACCCCACCAATATCTTGATTACTAGATATAATTTAGAAACATGATAAATTTTTGGTATGTTTTCAAGGGTAAAAACATGACCAGTATACCTACTGTTGACGTGACTTGAAGTAATCAATGCTGAGGCTATTTTCTGAAACAAAACATTAGGGAAATACAGGATCAATACTACAAATAAGTCTAATAACTGAACCACAGAAAGATTACGTACATCTATGAAGAACTTATGCTCTTCACCAAGGTTTTTGCGTTGATGTTTACACACTGCTCTGCCCTATAATTTCTCTTAGTGCCACTCGCTGTAGCTTTGAAAAAGTTTGGCTTGGTATATTTTCTTTGAATCCGGATGAAGGATTTGCCTGGAGTGATGGCTCTCCGGTGAGCACTTTAATTTTTCATTATATTTGTTTGCTTAAGATATTTTGGGGTTTGTACATGTACTTTTTGGGCTTTTCCTCATCAAAGAAAACACCAATCCTGCAAACATTCACATGGCTGTTCACCTGTATTGTCATCAATAACATTGCAGCAAAACATTTGAATACATAGAAATTATCTGTATCTCATAAAAATCTATAGCTTCTGTGCAGCACTCCAATATATTTTCTCTTCCAGCAAGGTAATATGAACACATAAAATTAGAACATGCAAATTCATTACACTCTATCTTGTATCCTGTCTCTGGCAATAGCCATAAATAGCTTAAGAACAAATCAAACTGTAAGCGTGTTTCCCAGTATACTCCTATATACTCCAATATGTGGTGGCTGAGGCTTTTTCAGGATTGGAGTTCAGATCTGTCATCTTCATGTATTTATTTCCATCAATTTATCCAGTCATCTCTTGAGCAGTGGGAAACATTCCTGCAGGACTCCACTTCTTATTACCCTGTCTTTATCCTACTCCCTATTCTCTACTTTTTTAATAGAAGTAAGGACCTTTCCCCTTATCCTATTCCCATTAGTTTTCATGAAAGTTTCAGGAAGCAACCTAATCAAGAACTTCTTGAAAATCCCAAGTTGGTGGTATCAAATGGGTCTCCCTTCCCATTTGGAAGCTAGTTTCTTCCTAGATAAATCCTCTAGGTGGGTAAGACCTGACTTTCCTGCCAAAAGTCACATTCCCATCCTCATTAACTACAGAGAAGGGAAGAAGTGAATGTAAATTGATGCATGATATGGTCACTGCCACCAGACGGCTGCTGGACCAAGTCACAACTGATGAAGTGAAACTACCTTGTCTGCACATGATTAGCATGAGTGACATGGGAGGAAAGTTCATGGCTATGTGGAATTTCATAGAAACAGTTCATTTGCCTGTTTCTACTCTGTGCCTAGGACTTGAGGCACAAACAAGAGAAAAAGCCCTCCATGGCAAAACAGCCTGATCTTCTATCGCTGACATCATTGCCCCACTGTAAAATTCTTGTACCTGTTGTTTTCCCTGCAATGCCTCCTCTTGTTAGCTAAAACCAATGGAGAGTACAAGGACTGAAACCCATGAAAAAAGTAACAAAGCTGATTTCTTGTGTAGGTTAGTTACACAAACTGGGATGACAGTCCAAGGAATTCAGGAGGACACAAGCTCTGTGGCGCAGTCAACGGTCAGACTTATTCTAGACAATGGTTTCTTTCGGTCTGTGAAGTACAGCTTAACTGGTTTTGTCAAATAAAACAAGGTAAATTTTTTTCTTCTCTTTAGGCCAAAATCTTAAAAAACTTTAATAAGTAATTTTGGTAAGTTACTGCAGAAAGACACAAAATCTTGAAGAACTACTTTTTCCAAATGGAGAACATTGAATGGCATATTACAGGCCATGATTTTTCAATGATAGATAAGAATAAATAGATTTAATTTCTGACACTAATTAGGGTGTATGAGTAATCCATATATTTGCAAAGGTTTAACAGACTGCAGATTTTTTGAATATTGAGAATCTTTTGCTTGCATTTTTGTAATGTAGGAGGTAAAGAGCTGAAAGGAGTTGTATCATATTCCTTACAATAGTAGTTTTTACACTAACACAGGTAACACTAAAAAACAAATAAAATACCTTTCTATGCCAAGATTTAGTGGTGCTCCAAGTTCTTTTTTAATGGTCTTGAGGATTCAATTGCTTTTGGAAAAACAATGGTACAAAACAGTGTAATTTCTTTTTCTATATTACCAGAAATATCCCAAAGTACTTGTAAATGTGTAAATACAGGTCTTTATATATATATATAATATATTTATATTTTATACATTATTTTTCTCCTCAAATTGTTATTCTAAAATAAGCTTTTGTGTTCTACAGATACAGAATTTAAGGCTACTTTGTTTATCTTCCAGCATATAAAACCACTGCAGATGGATGGGCCATAGATACATATATATATTCTCCTTTTGGCTTATGAATATTTGTCACTGAGAGAATTTTTTGACAGAGCTAAAGTAAATCTAGTCAAAATTTTCTACCTCTTGATAAAAATATTTCTCTAGTGAATTATGGAAGGTCTCCTGATGGATCAGTAAGGGAGCTATATCCCAAAGTTCAAAGTGTTTCAGGTAGATCTATTGTGATTTACAGGCTGGAAGACCCTTGCTCTTCCTGGGAATGTGATTCAGCCAAAGTTACGGCTTTGCTGATGTGAAGCACAGCTTATGATACAAAGTTCAAAGTAGATGACCGTGTATATTGCATAATATGTAGCTGAAATGAGTGGTTAAGCTTGCTTTCTAGTCAGTGGCAAATGACTGGAGAATCTTGCTCTGTTCCTCGCTATTTTCCTTGCAGTTAGTTATAAGCTACATCATAAAACACACTACCGAAATACATCACACCTTCTATTCTTCTGTTTTGCAGGAGTGCCACTAAAATCTGAACCAACTGACACATATGGTAGGTCTTTGTGTACATTTATCCTCACTATTTATTTTTTTCCTCCAATTGTTATTCTAAAATAAGCTTTTGTGTTCTACAGATACAGAATTTAAGGCTACTTTGTTTATCTTCCAGCATATAAAACCACTGCAGATGGATGGGCCATATATGAAGATAAGCTTTATTATATCAGCAAGGAACAGGTCTCTATGGAAAAAGCCCAAGAGTTTTGCAGGATGAATTCAGCAAACCTAGCTGTTGTTAATAGTAACAGTGAGAGAAGGTTCTTAAACAGAGCGCTAAAAGAAAATGTAAGAATCATTATAAACAGACAGCCTAAAGTAGAAATGCTTGTGACAATCTGCTTGTAAAACTTGAATAGCCTCAGCATTTTCACTAATGAAATCTCCCCAAATGCACCCTTTGATCCCATGGGACTTGGTCTCTCCCACTCTGCACCATCTGTGCTGAAGCATGAGGCAGGCTGTTGGGAAGAGCAGAGTGGGAAGGTACCAGCTGTGCTGTCTTGGGAAGTAGCTGGTGTGAGAGGAAGAGCTGAGGTTGACTTTGGACAGTGCTGCAGTCTTGGAGAGAGAATGAAAGAGGAATACCAGTTTCTGACTCAAGATGTGCTTCTTTCTTACCCCATCCTAACTTCCCTCAGTGCTGCAGAATTTGGCTCTGATGCCACAGAAAAATTTGATTTCTATGTCTGAGCACATAAACATATCGCTGTGTTTAACTGCAAGCATGTGCTTTATTGCAGTTGACTTCAGTGACTGCTCTGTGAGCCTAATCACTGCTGTATCCATTTCTCTTGTTTTACCCCAAAAATTTGTCCATTTTTAAAAATTAAAATACTATCTTTCCACTTTAGGAGGAATTCTGGAGTACATCGAAAGCATACTTCATTGGTCTAAAAGTGAGCCTTGATAAAAAGTTTAGGTAAGTTGAAGCTCTGAACACGTAGAAAGAAATACAATGTTTTATGTAGCTGGAGGTACTGAATGTATTGTTTTTTAAGGTCTGAAGGCAATTTCACCTACTGTGCACAAAGCAGAGTGGAATAGTCCTAGAATATTCTAAATTCCAACAGTCTTCACCAAAAATAAATAAGAAAAGAACAGTTCTTTTCTTGAGTAAGCGCTTGCCCAAAGAAAGGCTTGGCAATTCAACTCTCCATACATAATTTCTCAAGTTTCTTTCAAAGATTTTTGCCATAAATTGGAATGATACTTCACTATGCTGAATTTTATAGCTCTAAACATACACACACATTTGAAACATGCTCTATATCATAGTGCCTAGCTTCCTCATGCTTTATATATCAAAGCTTCAGTGAGTACAAAAGATGCTTCTGACAGAAATGTTTAAGGTCCTCTCTTCAAACTCCTGTTTTGCAGGAGAAAAGTCAGCAGAAATTCATAGTACAGAAACATTGTCAAGTATTCTGAAAAGATCAACACACGAATAAACTCAAAACTAAAGTAAAAGATACCGAAGAGCACAATACACTGCTTATCTTCCCATCTGCTAGTTAGGACACATCTGGGAGATGAAAAAAACGTGCTTCTCATTTTGACTTGAAACAGGCTAGAGAATATTTGAATTTAAATTTCTGTTTTAATGCCACTATTGCATGTCTGTAAATCACTAACATTGGAAAGAGCAGAAGAGGAGTGGGGAGAGACGAGTTGATAGTGACTGAGTCAGTACATGATTTTAATCTCCTGATTTAGGAGATAAATTAGAGAGGTAGAGCATTCACCTTGGATTCAGTGAGCATCTCCTTTATTTAGATCAAGTATAAGATCAGCAGCAAGAGATAAATGAGTGAGCATAATATTAACTAGGGATAAAGTAGAATTAAGATAAATAAAATTTTAATATTTTTCTCTATATTATGTATTATGACTAATTGAAAATGGTTTCTGTTATTAAATGGTAACAGACCAATCCTTCCCATTAACAGAAAGTATATTTGGTGTATTCTTTTCCTGTTTTGCAACCAGCAATATTTTACAGAAATTGTTTCAAATTAGAATAATCAGATAAATAAAGGAATATTTTTAACAGTGCTTCCAGTTTTAATCAGTTCCCATTAATGCTCATGGACGTTCTTAATTGCAAGATGTTAATTAGGAGTATTATTTCACAACTGGTGTATTAATTAGTAACTATTTGTGTATCTTTTTTTAAGCTGGATAGATGGGACTCCAGTAACCTATGTGGCCTGGGCTCCTAATGAACCCAACTTTGCAAATAATGAGGAAAATTGTGTGGTAATGTTGTCAGGCCACGGTAAGCAACAAGGCAAAAATATTAGATTTCACTTATCTCTGCTTGGCTTATAGCTGATGCTATCAAAATTCTACCGTCAACTGTCACACAATCTTTGATAGCTGTTTTGTGCAATTCCTTTCCAGTGGCAAACCATCACCATGCAGTAACTGTTCCCAGTCATGGGACCACCAGTCAAGGAAGAGTCTATGTCCTGAGAATAGGGAGATTTCCGTACCACGTGTAATTTAATGTAGATATCTGTCTCTGGATTGATAAGATCCATATTACACCTTTTTACAGGGCTTTTCACTACCTCTTTCAGTAAAACATTGAATGGCCTGTCTTCTCTGAACTTAAGAAAGCATTTATAACAGCTACAGGAAGTAGGAGAGTTGAATGTACAAGTCAATGAGGAAAGAAACAACAAAATCTAATGACTTAAGACTGTCTTACATGTTTACCAGTACACTGCTGAATTTCTAGGAAATCCTAGGGCTGATTTTTCCTCCTGGGTCTACTTGTGTAACTTAACTGAGGCTAAATGGGAATGTAGGATATATGTATGAATCTCTCAATTTATGTTTTATAAGGAGTTCATTCAGCAATCCCAGCCAAAATTCTGCCGTTATATGAAGACACAAAGAACAAGATTCAAATTTCTAAGCATAGGCATATTGAGATGCATCCCTCCCTCTTTAGTTGTCCTTTGAGAAAGGGACAGCTATCCCAACTTCCTTGCCATATATACCAGTTCTGCATAGATGGCTTAGCATTTTTGAGCTTCTCTCCAATGATGTTAAAAGTTTACATGTGAGGAACTGAATTGAGCCATAAGGGAAGAACTAAGATTGAGTTGGCAGTGTAGCTAGCGTGAGCTAGACCTCTGAAGTCTCACTATGGTCAAATAGAGATCTCATCAGCACAGCCACTGCTTCCTGAAGAGCAGTTCAATTTATTCAAATGCAGTACTCAGTTTCCTGCATGTAGGTGATTGTAGCCACCTGCTCTGTTCTAGTTAGCCCATCTGACTGTATGTTTCCCACAGAAATAGTGCCATATCTGTAAGTTCTCTGCAGGAACTTTGCATAGCCTCTCAAACAACGCTAAGCACGTATGTTTAGAAAAATGAATGCTGCCCTATCTCTCTATTGACTATTATAGTTTAGATATCTTGACAATTGAAATTAATTATTTTAATCTGCAAAATGAATCCTTAGCTAACACTATATTAACTTGAGGTTTTGGCCCACGGGAGATGGTAGATATTTCATAATGTATGCTCGAACACTGTATTATGCCTTTAGATTAATCTGGCATTTCCTATCTCATCAATTTCTGGTCAATTTTCTTTTCAAATTTGCTTGCTGGTATGCTTTCTGTGCTGCCTGCAATGTGATGGTGTCATAACTCAAACAAACCATAAATAGGTATAGGCACTGTGGAGAGCCCTGAACAAGGAGTAGAAGGGTCAGGTAGTTCAAATTAAGTACAGAGGGTACTACTATTAAAAAATTATTGTTGCAAATACTATAACATCTTGACTTGTTTATTCAATTTCTTTATTTTCAGGCTTGTGGAATGATGTAAACTGTGGTTCCTCCAATAATTTTGTATGTGAAAAACATAACAGTTCTATTAATTCAACGTTTGCTTCGCCATTGTCTCCTGGAGGATGTCCAAAAAGTTGGGTTTTCTTTAACAACAAGGTATGTCAAAAAGTACCCTCAGTAAATTGTTTTAAGTAGTAGAACAGAAAAAAAAATCTGTAGAGAATTATCTAGTCAGAACATGCAGCTTTGGTGGGCGGCCTTTTTTGGAGCAAACTATAAACATTTGACTTTACTGAGAAATATAGTAAAAGTAGATGTATGCCGAATAAAGTTTAGAGAGCATGGTTTGTGCAGGCTTAAAATGCACTTACTATTTAAGGGAAAACCTCTACTTCTCCTCTCTTATGTATTTATGTTAGAAATGCAAATTTTTAGTGGTTAATCTTATAAAATGAGCTGTTCAAGTGAAAAGATTTAGAGAGATTGTATTTGAGCAACCCCTTTAGCTTGTACAGGGTTCACAAAGATTTGAATTCAGAAAGATGATGCCAGACTACAATTGTTTTGAGCATAGCTTTGAATTCAGTCATGGTCTGGAAATCCTCCTTGCTGTAACTGAACAATTCATAACAATTTGAGTTGAAGCTTCATCTACCAAAGTTTTTGTCTCCTTTTTGTACACTGCACAGCCACTGCTTCCTCAAAATGTAAGGTCAATGTGCCAAAGGATATTTCATAACTTTTGCAGGATGAGCAGTTGTAACCACAGTCATTGTAAGCAGGACAAGGCCCAGTTAGATATCATTCCCTGCAACTGTGTCACCCAATGCCACATTTTCTTTATTTCCAATGATCCCTCTATTACTGCAGGAAGAAGGCAGATGAAAATGTGGAAAGGGGTTATGTACTTGACCTCACTACAGTCAGTTCAGATGATACTAGACTCCTGCATTATGCCTTGTGCAATATGGAGGTCTAAATGTCTGCCTGGGTAGACATACATACTTTCTACTCTTGAGTTCTGTCTCTTACCCTAGCTCTGATTTCTTTTTCAGGAGAAATGTACATCCCATAACTAATTGATATTAGTCATATACAACAGTTCCAATTTTTTGCTTCTTTGAAAGAAATGCTTGCTTTTTTTCCAGTGTTTCAAATTATATTCTTCCAATATAACAAGAAAGCTCACATGGCATGCTGCACGAGATTCTTGTATTGATTTGGGAGGAAACCTGGCTACAATACCAAATGAACAAGTGCAAGGTACATATATGGGCTCTGTTGAAAGAAAATAATATTAATCTCTCGCTAAAGGAACTGCTGTACTTTCCCATATAGAAAATGGAATTAACAGCTGAAAATTGCTTATTAGCTTGGTCAGTTTATGGTTTAATTCCAGTGTGTGAAGCAATAGCTGAATTGTTCCATACAAGAAATAAAATATGTTTCTAATTCTTTCATTTGCTCAGTTTTCATGAAACTTCTAGTCTGATTTGTGTGTGATTGCACAGATCTCTCAAAATGAAAAAAATCTGTATTTTCTGTCTCTCACTGAAAATGATTTGCTGAAACACTATGTGTGCATACACAGTGGGGAAGGGATGTTTATCTAAATGCTTAATTAAAGGCAGATTAGCTCTTTAGTGGAAAATATTATCCTTTTAATATGGCCCCAGTACTGGGCGTTTGCACGTTTTACCTGTTTTGGGTAAGTCATGATGAGCTTTCCTTAATGAAAAATCTTTGCTTCCCTACAGCTTTCCTCTTTTATCATTTGAAGGATGCCACAACTGATGTTTGGATTGGGATGAATGATATCAACAAGGAGTCCACATTTCTTTGGACAGATGGAAGCACTGTTTCCTACACCAACTGGGTTGCTGGTGCACCAGAAAAGGAACAAAGCTACTTTGACTTCTATTATTATGAAGGATTGACAGACATCACTGTGGAGGTAGAGGAAATTTAGGTAACCTGTATATCATAGGCAGCTAGATGATTTTCCTAAAAGAGAAGTTACAGCAGCAATAACAAGATGCTGAAACAAGTCCTTTTGTAAGTAAAATCGGGCTTAGCAAATCATCTGATAATGATACCAAATACACCCAAAATCTTTGCAAAGGTACTGAAGAAGGGGGACTTTGTGCCTTCCATCTAACTTATTGCAAAAGAGCAGTTCTGTAAAAGAAGCTGGGAGTGGCTTATATTACATCATCTTCCCCACAAACTGCTTTAGCACAAATTTTAAAGTTGCAACACCAAATGTGGAAAAGTTACAATAAGTCAAAATTAAAATTGCTCATTCAACAATAGTTTGTCTGTGGATACATCCTATTCCTGGCTAATAGCCTCTCACACTGCTTTATTAGTTTTTGATGGTACAAATTAATTTCTTCAATGAAATTACTATTTCTCTGCTGAAATTAAATCTCTTTTCCTCAGAAATTCTCTCCTTTGGAAATGATTGGCACCAAGTCACTGAGGATTTTTAACATCTACCATCAGCCAACTTTCTGATGACTAAAACTTATTTAAATAAGGAAAAGGGAGAAATTTGGATCAAATGCTGAAAGACTGCCATGGCCAGTCTTGAAGTTAGGGAAGTCATAAAGGAAATCTTGAAGCAATTAAATGTAAGGAAGAAAAGGGAAAATTGCTAAAGTTGCTAAAGAAATGTGATAGTGATAACTTGATAATGACTACAAAAAAACCTGTGAAGAGTATCTGCTTTCTACAAGAGAGTATACTTCAGTTAAATCCAGACTAGTGCTTTTAATAATAGTCCTTATATTGTTTTTCTCATTGGAGAAAATGGTTTGAAGCAGATCTACATAATTATAGGTACCTTAGTAATTTCTATAGCCATTAAAGGATTCTTAATAAAACTGGTAAGGTTTTTTTAGTGACCTCCTTCAGACCTTAACTGGCACAGGTGGAAGTCTGGTTAAAATATAAAGGATCACTAATAAATAGCTCTTCAAGCTGTTTGGCAGAAACCTAGGAAATTTGAACTAATTACATAGGTGTTCAATTAGTTTCTCTCCTCTGCAATCAGGCTTGCACTGAGTGTAGGAGCTTCAGTTGACCACCTCCTCATTGCCTTCTTTAAAGGCTGTGTATCTTCCCCTCTCCTTCAGACAGATTGTGTCTTCATCATGAAATTAGATGGGAAATGGAGAGATGATAGCTGTGACAACGAGAGAGGCTATATATGCCAGACAAATTCATGTGAGTTCTGTTCGACCCAGTCCTCTAACCAGAAAAAGTATCTTGGTTAGATACACTGAATCGATAAATGGATGTGATTTATTTAGCTTTGAGTCTCACCAAACTTTCAGAGTTCCACCAGTCTTAAGTGAAAACTGTTTCACAGAAATTGCTGAAAATGAACCACTGTCTTAATTGGAGTATTGTATGTAATCACGAATAATACTAGAGAATAATAAATGAAAATTTATTACTTCTCAGTGAAATATGAAGGTTATAAGCATCTCATTAAAGTGCAGTGTAAAACCATGTTCTTGCAGTGATCTTCCCATTCTCCTGACTGTCTCTGTACAGAGCATTTAATCTTCTTTTAACATTTCTACTGAGTGCCATATAATGCTAATTAAAATGTACAGCCTCTTGAATGTGTCTTTATTGTAGAAGAATATTGTTATTTTTTTACAACAAAATGAGTAATGAATGTAGACTCTTCTCCTGTGGAACTGTAATTATACAAATCTCAGCTGCCCAACTGTATAATGGTAGTAGAGAAGACAAAGCACAGATAGCAAAACAGTTTTACCTGTGCTACCTTGGCTTTACTAAAAAAAAAAATTTTCCCTGACCCCTCACTTCAATTAGCTCCTGCAGCCTGTTGACTCTCAGCACAGTACTTACTCTTGCTAGTAAGAAGACCCCCACCCTGCACAGCAAAAAAGTCCCAGGTTGAGACTGCAGAGTACAACAGTTAATGCCTTAAATGCATTGCCATAAGTCATCTCCACCAATAATCTGAAATACCTGTATACTCAGATATCCAGATTTAGTCAAACATCTTAAAGAACAGAAGTTCAAGTATTTAATTTAGGAGTCTTAGTCTGGATCAAGAGCCTTTAGCAAGTATGCTCTCTACTTCAGGGCATCCAGAATTTCACTCTGTTTATTACATTAATAAATCTGGTCCATGTTTTTGAAGTTTGTTTTGGCTTTTTTGTTTTGTTTGGGGTTTATTTGTTGTTTTGTTCTGTTCATGAGGTTAAATAAAGATTTTGACTTATTGACTAGACATTTTGATCTAATTTTTATAGATTTCATGCTAGAGAATATGTTGTAAATTCATACATTTAGTTTTTCCTCCATAGTTCCCACAGAGCCTGAAGTACCAACTACAAATCCAGTCTCTGGCTTTACCCGTTATGGTGACAGTAGCTATTCAATCATTTCATCTGAAATGCAATGGGAAGAGGCCAGAAAAAATTGTCAAGACAAGTCTGCAGAACTTGCCAGCATTTCAGATGCCTACATCCATTCATTCCTGTGGATCCAGATGCTGAAATATGGAAAACCCGTATGGATCGGTCTTAGCAGCAATATGGTAAGTGCTAGATAGATGGGATTTGCAGGTGCTTGGTGAGCTCTCCTGCTTATAGTCCTCTGCGCTGAAACAACTGTACTCTGCGTGGCTTCACTATGCAAATGCATAAAAATCTAGTGGTCCTTTTAGAGTTAGTCAGGGACTAACATCCACCAAATGGAGTGAAAAATCACAGAAAAGGTTATGCAAGAAGTAAAAGATGAAAGCAGAAAGTTCTAGAAACAGTGACAGAAATCCAGGTCAGACTGAGAGTCACAAGCCAGAACGTGCAGCTGTCATAAAGGGACTGTTAGCTGTTCTGAAAGTCAAACCTCCTGCTACACAGAGGGCAACTTATAGCTATTATTGTATTAATAAAAATTGTTATGAGTATTAGAGAGATATTTTAAGATCTAAGCTGAATGTTTAATGTCAAGTAATCTTTATTCTCCAGATAGCTCCCAGTTTTAATTTAAATAGAGAGCAGAGAGGACGAATTCTCTGTAATTGCTTCTCTTGATATGGGATTTACTAGATGACCTAAGATGGCCTCATCAGACTTTCTTTCCATGTTGTAGAAGTTTGATACTGCAGAAAAACCTTCCTAAAAGCATCGCAGCACTGAATATCATTCATACAAAATCCTTGTGTAACTCAGAGTGACCAGTGATATAGCTTAGAACAGTAAATGGGGTTTAAGAAACCAGGGTGTTTTTTGCTGAACAAAATCAAATAGGCACAGGATTATACTTACACTGTATTTATGTGTCAGAGCTTTTTATGTAAAAAAAATAAATCTATTATAAGAATTTCTGTTTTCAGAGTGGCAGCTATCACAAATGGGCCAATAACTGGAAAACTAGGTACACAAAATGGGCAGCAGGGGAACCAAAGGAGAAAAATGCTTGTGTCTACCTGGATCTTGATGGTACTTGGAAAACAGCATCTTGTAATGAAAGCTACTCTTCAGTTTGCATGATATCAGCTGGTAAGCAAAGGCATGTAAAAATTTAAAAAACACATCGCTAATTCTATTAGTCTGCAATCGTAGAGACTTTGCTCTAGTTTGCTACCCCTAAAGATGAATATGCTTCAGGGTAGTACCTACCTCTCAGAAGAAAATGGATGTTTGGTATTGGATGATGCATGAATTCAGGCACAGGAAAGGTCTTTGTGCAAACAGATACGGCTGCACTGCTTTCATGGTAGTCATAACTGTTTCTATAAGATGAAACTCTATCTTAGGGAGTCACAGACTCACGGGATACGCTGAGTTGGAAGGGACCTGTAACTACCGAGTCCAACTCCTGGCCCTATGCAGGACGTCCCAAGAATCACACCATGTGCCTGAGAGAGTTGTCCAAATACTTCTTGAACTCTGTTAGGCTCGGTGCTGTGGCCTCTTTCCATAGGGAGCCTGTTCCAGTGCTCAAATACCTTGTGAGTGAAAAACCTTTTTCTGATTCACAGACTAAACCTCCCCTGACTCAGCTTCACGCATTCCCTCAGGTCCCATTACTAGTAGCAAGAGTAAAGAGATCAGTAACTGCCCCTCCTCTTCCCCTCACAAGGAAGTTGTAACAGTTTCCTCTTCTCCAGGCTGAACAAATCAAGTGACCTTAGCTGCTCCTCATATGGCTTCCCCTCCATACCCTTCACGAGACTTGTGGCCCTCCTTTGGATGCTCTCTAACAACTTTACATCTTTTTTTGCTTTTTTTTTTCTGAGATACGAGCATAAATCACACAAGTGTAACATAAGTAAGTGTTGGGAACATGCACTGGCTGTAGGGACTGAAATTACTGAGGAAATTCATACACAAGTGTCACCGAGACAAAACACAGGCAAGAGGTTCACTATCATTTACTAGTGCTAGAGCTAAAGCTCTGTTAAAGCTAAAGTTCTGATATAGATGTAAGAGACTTGGGAATATGAATGATATTTTAACTATTTGCAGAGGCATATTTGCTTCTGGATTTCGTAGATTTCTGTAATTTTCCCTCCTTTAGGTTTTAAGGCTACATAATATGCATTCTGTTGCTGACATGAGATTCACAACAGATTTTGCTACTTGAAAGTGGCTTCTGAATAAGCTTTCCAGCCATACATTTGGTCTGCATATGCAATGCAAGAACCACAGATCCATCAAAGTGAATTGGAATTTCCTCATGATCAGAAACATAGTCTAATTTGACAGGGACATGCTCCATTTTTTATTTTTTTTTTTTTAAATAAAGTGGCAGTATGAAGAGACCAGGCAGACAAACAACATGAGACCGTGGCATTAATGATTCATTAGCTTACAAGGACTTTCTATGTTGTGATAACACAACTTTGAGAGCTGTAACTTCCCTCAGGATTTGTTTTCCTCACATTGTGCCAAGGCAGTTAGAGGTCACAGGCTGTAATTTCATTCCTCGTCCTAGGAAATGTGATTATAGAAATAGGATGTTCACATTTTTGACTGCTTGGCTCTCCCTGTTGCCTGAACTAGGGGAATGTAGGAACAGTCAGCAGTAGAAATCCAGGTAAATAAATCTGGATGAGAGAAATCCCAATCTATTTGCACACTTGCCATAGATGACTCATAATGCAGTACTAATTTCATGCCATATGGCTTCTTTAGAGATAGCTCCCACTGACCCTGCTCAGCTGCCTGGACACTGCCCTGAAGCAGATGAACTCCAAGCTTGGATCCCTTACCATGGTCACTGCTACTACATTGAAGCATCAGCTGCCAGAAGCTGGGCAATGGCTTCCCTTGAATGTACCCAGTTAGGTGAGAGCCTCCATTATCAACCAACAAGATTTGTACAAATGTTTATACAAAACTCACAAAAAAGGTAAAAAAATTATATAAAAAGAACCCATTAGAAATACTTTCTTTACCTAAGCTACTCTAAACCTAGCACAATGAAAATAAAATGATACAAGTGACATTGTGCAGCCTTCTGTTCCTCTCAGGGGTTGCAGCTTCCCTGTGTGTAGATGTCTTCATCAGCTCCTGGCATCTGGGGGCAGCAGGAGGGGGGGCGATGGCCATTAAGCACCTCCTCTGAAATGTCCTCTGAAATGAGCAGTGGAGAGACCAACTGAGTAGGATGCATAATACTGTCAAAAGTTATTGTTTGTACAGACTTGAAAGAGAAGGTCATGCCAGTAGTAGCTCACGTAGGTTATGGTTATTTGCTTGCTAATGCCTTTCAGGAGCTACCTTGGTGTCAGTAGAAAACATGGACGAATCTGATTTTCTGATCCATAGAATTCAACCACTTGGAAATAAAGTAGGAGGCTTCTGGATAGGACTTTATCAAAATGTGGATGGTAATGTCTTACTTTCTATATTTTATGGAATAATGATTTGCTAATATGAGAAAATTGAGGAATACTGTACTACAAAAAATAATGTGGTTTTCTGCTGAAAAGTGTCTTACTACAGATTTTTGAGTCAATTGCTGAGCTGAGGAATTAAAATATTAATGAGATAAATTGTAATTTTTTTTTTTTTTTACTCTTTATATTGCTCTCTAGGCCAGTGGTTGTGGCTAGATAATACTGTACTGGACTTTGTTAACTGGGAGGAGAAAGAGTTCAGTGTGGAGCATCAGTGTGTTGAAATAACTGCACCATCTGGCTATTGGGACAACAGTGATTGCTCTTCTGAAAAAGGATTTATCTGCAAAAAACACAAAGGTAAGTCCTCAGTTAGTCAGCCCTTGGTGATAGAGCAGATCTGTTTACTAGTTACTGTTACTTCACTTTACCACATGTCTGGAAGCAGTTTCTGGCAATTTTGTTTGGCATATCCCACTTCTCTAATTGCCTCCTTTTGAAGACTGCAGGCTCTTCACATCGCTGTCTGCATTCACATGGGAATAGGGTAATATCTTGTATGCACTCTAGGTTGAGAATGAGACTTTTAGAAATTCTTGAGGACTTAACACAGGCTTTGATACGGCATTGCTGAAACACCTGTGCAAAGGTCTGATTATTCCAAGAACTAAGTATTCTAACAGCTATTATACTCTTTATATTATACTCTTTTTTTATACTCTATTATACTCAGGGAGGAATCAATGTGAATAATCGATTTTCCTCTTCAAGCTTCTTATTCTTAAAAACTATAGTACTGCCCAACATCACAAACTGGCTTCCTATTGGCCCTGATTCAACAACCTATAAGCAAGGTTAAGTAAGCAGTAATGCTTCAGGGATACTAAAAGGTCATCTGTATTGCAATAATAATACAAGGAATGCTTCCCTTCTAAATGAAAACTTCATCATTACAAAAGCTGTCTTATCAGCATTTCTGAAAAATTTCACACAATACTACGTATGTCAGACTAATATTTCAGAGGTAAAAAACTACATGTAATATTCCTGAGAGGAGGCACAAAGGAAGTCATTGTCTGAAAGAAAGTCCTATTGTTCCATTTTCTTAAGTTAGGTGTTAAAAATCAGTCTATTTTACCTAAAAAAATGGTAAGTTGAAATCTTTAAACCTTCTTACTTTCTTTTATATTAGCTGTGAGATCAAGTTTAATTTTACAGCTTTTGCATTGTGCATTTTCCTCTGTAAGTCGTGGCAACATCTCTTTCCTATGCCAAAAACCTCATTTCCTGTGTAAAGGCAGTTTTAAGATGCCTTTATTCGGATGGAAATTTTAAAGGACCTGATTTCAGTACTAAAGACATCTCAAGACACAGTAGTTCGCAGAAAAATATTTGAAAATTTTGGGTTAGAATTTACTCATTTTTTAATGCAGTTTTTAATTAGACAAACAACCTGAAATATAACCAAGAAACAGTTATCGCCTGCAAATTGTTAATTTCTGTGCTTAAATCAGCACATGCCCATAGCAGTAAATCTGTTAATCCCTATCAAAGATTTACTACAGTACCGTGTAGAATGGAATATAATTTCTATGGTTTTAGTAATAGGAAAGCTCTAAAATCCATCCATTGAATTATAAGGTACAGAATCCTGCTGGACATGCAGATCTTCCTAAAATTTGTTATATAAAATTAGTTTCCAGAGTGGCACATCATGTTCTTAATACATTAATCTTTCAGGAAAAGATATGAAAGTGTATTTTTATGTAAAGATAGAAAAGAGTCAGTATTTGAATGTTGCCAGATATAAAACCAATATTAAGTTTAAAAGAATATGTATTATAGTTTGGTAATGTTAAGTAGGAAGGCAAAACCTTAACAATGTATTTTTTTGCCTCATTTATGTTGCTTTTTATAGTAGACGTATGTTATTAATGCAGTGGTGTACTTCAGGATTTCTTTTCTGTACTATTTTAGCAAAATAGTCAAATTTACGGATTGTAATAAAATGTTGTATCATTTCTCTCTGACACTCATTGAAGTTGAGCCTAATGGGAGTCCTATACAGCAAAAAGGTAAGAGCTTTCATAAGAAAATTAGCAAAAATCTAAATACATAAAGAACTTAAAATGAGTTCTAGAAGACCAACTCTAGAAGAGGATATTCTTCTAGAGAACAAGTCCTACTTCCAGTTACTGGGATGCATCATCATCAGTCACTCAGGATAATTCCCTGGTACCTTTTATGTTCACAAGAGCATTTTGTAGATGTATATGCAAATTTCTCCCATAGGTATTATTGTAAATAATGTAACATAAGAATATTGTAAAATTATCTCCAAATAATTAGCATCCCATATCCATCTAAACCATGCATTTTCATTAAATTCTGAAAAGCATCCAGTGCATGCACTGTATGTCACTGTAATCCAGATACACCTAAACCAATATGGTTTTAGTATAAAACCAGCTTTAGGAACAGTGATCTGGCTCCTGAACAGCAACAATTCAGGGCTCAGAGTTACAGCCTTCAAGTCCAGGCAGGAGAGTGCATCTTCTCCATGTTTTTATGTTGTATGTGGGATTAAAATTACTACGCTTTCTCACAGTTATGTGGATGTATTTCAGGAAAGGAAAAGAATGAAGAGACTCACCTACCTGTTCATGTGTCTGTTTGGCTGCTCACTTTCTTGGCTATTTTAACTCTCCTTGGAGCTGGCATATTAGCCTATTTCTACAAAAGAAAAAGACAAAACCAACTATCAACAGATACTGGCAATGAAACACTATTAAAATGATGTGTCAGTGGCTGAATAACTGGTGAGAAGGGGTCCTGTGGCATGTACGAATTCAGAGGAGCGAGTTACTTGCTGAAACTAAAGGATATATCTGTTAAAAGTCTCTAATGAGACTCTTAAATGAGATCTAGTGTAATCTTAAATCCCTTTTCCCTTTTTACACTAGCTGATTCTTTTGTATCATGAATATTTTACAAAATCATAATTATGGATTATTGTTATACTTTTTTAACACTCAGCATGTTCTCAGGTGCCTTCACTAGTGCAAAAAATGTCAAAAACATAGAAAAAAAATCATGTATGATAAAGGACTGTGAAAGTCAACTAGTGAGAATGAATGTCCAATAAAGTGTGAATACTGTTTAGAACTGCATTTCTGTGACTTTGTAAACATTGAACAGAACTCAAAAAATAAAACCTGTCTAACTCTGTTTCAAACTTGAACTCATTTCACCTCACAAAATTCACTGCATCAAACCAGCCCATTTATTTTTCCTTATGGCTATATCCTATTACACTTCTAAAACAGTGCTTCATATACCTGTCTGAGAATACTTTGAGATAGAAAACCTTGTCATGTTCATTTTCTGCTATGGAAAATACAATTCATCCTAGCAAAGGATATCAAGATCACTCCTAGGTTTTAATCCTTTTTCAATCCAATAATTGTTTTATTATGTTCACTAATATAAATTAAAATATTCTCCGCCCTGCATTCTTCCTTCTTAATGTTTATGCTTTGAAATAAATAAAGCTCTCATTAGTATAATTTTCAGCTCTTCAGCATTCTCTGTGTATCAAGCGAGGGGAAAAGGGAAGGGAAATGCTCCTGTCAGCACAGTAACTCTTGTCAGTAACAAGGAGGGCTTCTCTCTCCACCATTTCGATTTCAGCTTGAATAAGCATCAACTTGCCACTTTTTAAATGATAGAAAAAGGAACTGAAAACTAGGGAATGAAGCAGATGATTCTGGACTAGGAATCTGCAAGACAACTAGTTTTAAGATGTCAGAAAAACAGTGGAAAGCAGTAGAAAGCAGCTTTTAAGTGAGCTGCGAATACAATTTAGTCACTAAACACTTTATGCGAAAGACTGCTTAGCAGACAGCCCCAAGGAACAATCTGCCCTCCCCAGATTTTCCTTTCTAGACAATGAACTCCTGTTGTTTTGGTGTGAATGCAAGAATGGTGAAAACAGGTTCTTATACAAGTGTTATGCTGCCAAAGGATACCGACCCCCAAAAGTTTGTAACCAGCATCAAGTTGGCTGGTCATGTGAAAGGAGCACTAACTAATACCTGGAGCACTACTCAGCTTCATAACTTAGAGTTAGTCTTTCAAGCCTTCCTCATCTTAATCCCTTCCTGGATGTCACCTGCGAATTGAATAATTATTATTAAACAATTCATTCAATTCATACTTTTACTGTAATCTAGTAATTTTTTTCCCAGAAAACATTTTTCTTTCTTACTACTCTCTATAGCCAAGTCAAAAAGTTTATCCGGTTCTTCAACAACTTAAAAATAATTAATAATAATTAATTTACTTCAACAACTTAAAAATAAAGGCAAGGTAGTTGCTCCTTCTACAATGTCTACTGTTCAACTTCTACATATATCTCCCTACTAGCTATTTCACTTCTCATTTTTTCGATTTCGTTATGACAACTTTTAATTTCACTGATGTAAATACACAGAAAGAACTGCAGGACTTATCTGCATGTGAACTTTTGTGTAGCTTTCAGCACAGTTGTACACGAATTGACATGCCAATATAATTGTTCAAATGAACACTTTGCTCACATTTTAAAAGGAGTTTTCTCAATTTAACTTGTGCTTGACTTTGTCTTGGAACAGCCTCACTAGGAGTTTCCTTTGGCTTGACAAAAGTATTAAAGTGTTCCGGGCAAAAGTTTCCCTTCTGTTACAGGGAAGCTTACCAAGCAGTTACGATCAGCTCAGCCCCAAACTGGGATCAAAGCAGCTAGTGTGACAGTGTAGGAAAAAAAAAAGCAAATTTATCCTTAAAATGAGCGATAACTCATAATGCACTAAATACTGTAGATCCTGCAAAATCTGCTTTCTTTCTTCTAGAGATATAGAGCTCTGACATTATAGGAATGCACTGAACCACTGGCACTTTATCTCCCCTTGTTTCCAAGATCTAAGTGTTAAATCATAAACTGAGGTTTTTAATCAATGATATTTTGCTTCAGGTTTCTTGCCAACAATTCTCAAGTCGCTTTTCCAGGTCTGTCCTATGTAGCATCCCAACAGCTGACATGTCACAGAAGACAAATGTCACTACCTTTAGTTGCAAGGATGGAGACTTCAGTTTTGGAAGGGACTCTGCCTTCAAAGAGAGCAGTGTTCATAATGTGCACTTCAGTTATTTCAAAACACCATGTGACAGGACATTTCCTTATTTAGGGTACAGAGCTTTATCCATCAGCCCTTTGACACAGAGAAGGACCTGTTCCTATCCTCGCTAAGAAGGATTTTTATTTATTGGCCATCTCTTGGTTAGATGAATGAGAAGCAAGTTACATTTTCAATGAGTTTCTCCAAGTTTCTAGTTTTTCTTTCCCTCATGCATGGTTCATTACAGTCACCAGGTAAGTTTCCTGTTGTTTCTGTGATAAACTAGAAATGAAAATGCATTTCTTTCAGAAGTTTTACAGTTTTAATGCATAGATATATAATTTTGTATATTTTATGAGATTTGATGTATGATCTAAATAATATGTTGGCTATTATCCTGTCAGGTCTTGATTCACAGAATAAAAGATGGGTGGTGTAGGGATGTTGGGGAAATTGGAGGATTAGGATCTTTAAACTGGAGTTTTTTTCCTGTGGAAGTATTAAATCAGATGACACTCTGTGGGAGGACAAGTACAGCTGAGGGACCATGGAGCTATTTCTGTTTACCTTTTTCATCACATCCATGGTGCAATGATTCACCAAGGGGCTTTAGAGCCATGTTCTCACGATAACTATAAAAGTTTCTGCCCCGTGATATGAGGTACGAGAAGGAAGATTTGGCTCCTCCCCTCCAGACTGACCAAATTAGAAGAATAGCTCTAGTCTGAAGATGTACATCACTCATTTATTATAGCTATAGAGAGAAATGGTAAAAAAGTAATGTCTGTAGAACTGAATGGAGGAATGAGTTTTTGTGAATGTGAGACTGGGAGTATGTGTCAGAAATTTCAGGATAAAAAAACACCCCCATCATACTGCGATAGTTTAAAAATATGAAACATTGATAACCTTAAAGAATCTGAGTTCAGGGCAAATCTGCAATACCTCTCCAAGTGCAGAAATGTGCAATTGAAAACTAAAATTTTTACTGTGTAAATATACTCATGACTACCTGATCTCTATTCTCTCTGATCAGCTATCCTTTTTCTTCAAACAGTTAAAGAATAGATGTGGTAATAGAGTGGTAACAGACAGAGAGATAAAACAAACTCACTGAGCTGTGCAGAAAAACCCCAGTGTAGTGAATTCATTATTGTCTCAGTTGCTGCCTTCAGGAACCACAATGTATCAGCAGCTTATCATCACTAAATTTGACTTTCCTACAAGGTGTGTATATCAAATTCTAAACACAGTATTTAAACATCTGATTTTATTAAAATACTTTCTTTAAAATCTCTAGCTATACAGGGAGGAAATGATAATAAAAATTAATTAAAAAAAGATTGTGTGACCTCTCAATTTAGATAGACAGATACAGTGATAAACAGATTCATTAGTAGGAAGTAATTTTTATGATTTTATTATTATTTCCATAACCCTTAACTTTCCATAACTCTTTCTTTCTCCAGATACCTTTACATTAAAAGGAAATGCCAATGGACAGCCCTGTGTATTCCCCTTCAAATACAAAGGCAAAGAGTACAATGAATGCACAGATGCTGGTAGGTCAGATGGTTGGCTCTGGTGTGGAACAACTGCAGATGTTGATGCTGATCAACTTTATGGATTTTGCCCACTAATAAGTAAGTCCTACATTCTACTTATTAACTTTTCGTGAAATGTTGTAGAGCAAACAATTTCTTGAGCTACTAGATTCTTTTTGAACTACAGCTGCACACCTACATGACATACTGTGTCAGAGTGGCCCAAATGAAAATGATTTGATTGAACTGTAGCCTCAGTAGCCAAGTGCTCTCTCTCTAGTGGATGGTGAGAAACAGGTGCCTCCAAAGGGTGGTTCAGCTCAGGTAGATTCTGACCCGCCTGCTGATAGGGACTGTTTTGATACATCGTTTTATGTGACTTCGGCGCATTGCATGAGCAGCATGAATTTAGACGACTATCTTATTATTTAGACAATCATCTTCCTTTCAAAATAAACACCTATTTTTCTTTATTCCTCAGGCAAGCCCTGTAGGTCGATTCTCCCTTAAACTGCCACATATTGGGATTTTTCTCTTTAGTTTCCTAAATTTTCCTTGTCTTCTATTGCCAGCCTGCATAAAAATGCTGCTGCTAAAATTTTCCTCCTCTCCCACCTTTGAGATCTCTTCTTCGCTGAACTTGCATTTGGATCCCTCCACATCAGGTCACAAACTGTTTCTTTGGTCTCACCAACAGCCTTCCCAATAAGACAGCAGTTTCACCTGCTTTTGTGAGTTGCAAAGACTGCTGCTGATCCACACATTGGTGCTACAGAGACTGCTTTTATAGACCCCCAGGCTGTACAGGACCAGGTTCTGCCAGGGATGAAGAGTCTCCAGGATCATAGTTCATCTACGTACTTTCTTCCTCTGACTTCACCCTGGAACCCCATTTTTCCAATCAATAGATATGTCTGGTTTATCTTGTTTTGCATTTTGAGTATGAGAAAATTCAAAAGAAAATGTTGGAGAACAATTCACTCCTTTCTAAAAGCATAGAAATTAAAAATAGTGTTTTTAATTTCAAAGAAACTGCACATTTTTTAAAATTGACCCCTAGACTGATTTCAATTTTTTTCTGATGCTTAAATCAACAATGTGCATCTTTATATATTTTGCATCAATACACACTTCATTTGCTTTCAGTTGGTGTAATGTGAATCCACTAGAGCAGGGCTCTTTGTTGCTTCTTCTTCCAGATGACACAGAAAGATTTTGGACAGAAGACGTTTCAACTGGCATTTACTATCAGATAAACTCAGAATCAGCTCTAACATGGCACCAAGCAAGAAAAAGCTGTCAGCAGCAAAATGCAGAACTACTAAGCATCACAGAGATTCAGGAGCAAGCATATATAGGAGGTAAAAAGATAGAGAAAAAGACTAAATGGGGTTTTTTTAAACGAAAGGTTGATCACAAACCTCTATGGGGGTGTGAACGTGGCCCCATCCCACCTTTGTGCTCCAGATGGGAGTTCCTGCAGCTTCTGCAGTCTATCACAGGGGAGGGTTTCCTCCTCTCACCTCTGCAAGGGCACTCATTCCTGAGCAGGGATATGGTCTGGTCCTCAAATTTACCTTTTTCCTCTCTGTTTCATGGATTATTAATCTTACCAGGAAAACAAATGAGGGTGGTTAGAATGCTCCTAGTATGGAATACCTTTGCATACCTCAATTCCAAATAACTCCAATAGATTTCAGATACAGATATCATGGCATCTGTTTGGTTATAAATTGTGAAAGGAGGCTTTGAAACTACTCACATAGAGAAAAATCTGGAAGCAACCAATCGACATGCTGTCTTTTGTTCCAAGAAATCTATTATGGAAAACTTTTCCTAATTCACAATTTTCTAATCAAAATCAGGTTGTTCTTATACCTCTTGTGTTGTAATAAAAGTGAAAGAAATAAACTCCTAAGTAGTGAAATATGATGTTAGCTTGCCATTTTAACTACTGAGATCTCCACTAAATCAATATAGATTCATTTACATATTTTATTTTTTGTTTTCTGGATATTTCGGTAATGCAGAAAGTATTGGTTTGAGGCTGGTTTAAAAAAAAAAAAAGAATTTCTTATTTTTTACCTAATTTCTTTTAGGTGAACTCACTAAGAATGAGAATAAGTATATAAAACTGATGGATTTTTTTCCCCCCTAATTTAGAGCTGACTAAAAACCTCAGTTTTTCACTCTGGATCGGATTGAATACTTTGAATTTCAACAGTGGATGGCAATGGGCTGGGGGCAGTCCTCTCAGATATTTAAACTGGGGTCCAGGTAAGAACTGTATCCATTTTGTAATCTTTGAATGGGTTCTGATAAGACATCAACAAATAAAGACTGCCTTAGCTACCTTTATTACAGGAAATCCCATTCTGATTCACAACAGCTGAAGATCTACATCACTATTTTAAGAATTGCACTTTCAAACTGCAAAGTTCACAGTGGATGTCAACTAGAGCATATGAATATATTTTCTTGTCTAAACAGAGATCTTGTTTATGAAAGCAGAGTGGCATTTAGAGTGATACGTAACCCTGCACATCAAAGATTAGAATTTTCCATAACATGTTGCCCAGGACAATGAATATAAGTCAAATCTTCTGAAGATAGCAAAATATTTAGAAAATAATGGCACTATGTCCTCTGGAAAAATTCTAATTATTGAGACGCTTACGGAGCCAGCTCATAATTCCTCGACAGTGCATGCAAAATTGCACTGGGCTGCCTTGAAGAAAGGAGACAGGGTAGGATTTTTTGGTTCGTGTTTGCTTCCTTCCAGGAGTATTCCAAGCCTTTTCCTGATTTAGAAAAGTTGCAAGGTGGTAAAAGAATAATTAAACTCTTCTCTAAGTTTTCAAATATTCTGAAGTAGAAAATTTACTTTGCTGCTTACAGAGGTTTGCACACACTTCAAAAGAAATGAGAAAAGCTATTACATAGAAAAGTATAACTATGAAACTCTGAAAGGCTAGTATAACTTAAGATTCAACATTTCTGAAGTTTGAAATTTTTGACACAGGAAAAAGGTCTAGTTTCAGTTGTTCTCTCTTTGACAACCAGGATATTAGGAAAAGAATTAGAAATTTCCCAGTACTGTCCTGACAAAAGTCAGTGGGGGATCATTATTTCATTCTCAACACATAGACTAAAAGTAGCATCCTATAAACTACAAGGTAGTTTACCCTGTAAGGGAAGGATTCTTTATATTTATGTTTCAACCGTTTCTGCTGGTAATATGATGTTTCTGTTAATATTTTTTATTTAGTTTTTGCTATGAGATTCTATTTTGTCTCTTACTCAAAGGAAGTCCTTTCCTGCTCCCTGGGAAAATCTGTGGAGTGTTGAATCCCAGAAAGAATGCTAAATGGGAAAACCAAGCATGTAACCAGAGACTAGGCTACATTTGCAAAAAAGGAAACTTAATTTCAAATCCTGACACTATATCCAAAGGTAAGTTAGTCAAATAAAAAGAAAGATTTTTCTCTCACTTCTAGAAAGAGCAACTTGTAAAGATCATCAAACTGTAAAAGGTATTCAACATTGTTTTTCAACCAAGATGTTAGAAACCTTTGGAAAATACAGCTGTAGACAGTACACAGACTTTTATATACTGCCTTTGTCTTCTCATTGTATATTAAACATTCATAGGAAAATACTATCGTTTTGTCCCATCATTCATTCTTGCGAGACAAATAGAAGCTGCCCTGTAATGGCGATCAGTGCCAAAAGGCAAATTAGCATAAATGCAGCAGAAATGTTACTCCAAATGAGTCATTGCAGTTACTCATATATTCATAAGAAAAAATTCTTATCTGATGTTAACATTATGCAATGCAGTGGATTCATACAAGTAGAGCAGGAGCAGCACCAACACTGACACAGACATTTTTGCACCGGTGTGCTGCCCCAACACAAGAGCATGGCTATGAACATGCCCCACACAGGAGGGATCCACTGGAGATTGTCATCTGGGAATTTTATAAAAGTTGTTTTTAGGAATCTAAGTAACAAAAAGGTCGCTGAGTTGATATGCACAGTACCAGGTCTCCACTGATTTGTAAGGTTTACTGACCTGGAGTTACCAAAGAATTGTTTCATGCCTTTCCATGTCTGACAAATACATGTGTTTGCAAGAAACCACTGAACAGCAGGCAGAGTCCAATGTCAGCCACCATAGGCAGCTTAGAAACCACAACACACTGACCAAATGGCTCTGCAGGACAAAAAGGGGAGAGGCTCATATCTACTTTGATCTCTCTTTCTTCCCAGAGCATTATTTCAAATTGTACTGCCCACATCATATGAGCATTTTTCCATGGGTCTCTGTTTGAGAAGATATTATTCTATTTGCATATTCAGCATACTGTCCCTTATTTGTATTTCTTTTTAAAAGGAATGTATTTTGCATTGCCAACTATAGCTTGATGTTTCTTCATATAGTCCCAATTTTTTGACGAGGACTTGAGCAACCTCTTTCTAGAGTCCTTTATTTTCCCCTTTTTCTGAAAAATTCTTCTCCGACTTCAGGGGAATTGAAGCCTGTTAAGTGCATGGACGGTTGGTGGCCATATGCAGGGCACTGCTACAGCATCCACCAGGAACCCAAAACATGGAAAGATGCTCTGACTTCATGTAAGAAGCAAGATGGAGATTTGGCAAGTGTCCACAACATTGCTGAATACAGCTTTCTAGTGTCACAGCTTGGTTACAGTGAGTATATTTGTAGGCGTGTACTGTGATTGCTCCATCTGTAACACAAAAGCTGAACTTTACACTAAATACTAATGTTTTATCTGAAATACCACGAGTGGAAGGGTGAATCTAACTTATTGTGCTCTTTTATGTTGTTGCTGTTGTGTATACAGAGAAGCATATTTATGTTTATCAAGAAATAATCTACATTGTAAAACATTATAAAGGAGGAGAAGAAAACAATAAAAAAAGATCTTTCTTCCAAAGACACATAAGGATCTCTAAAGGTTGCATTTTTGGCATCTGTATTCTATGTTCAATGAGTTTTGAGTACCTTTTCACTTCTAATATTCCTTGGATCTATAGTAACCAGTTCTCACAGTTGCTGCAGATTTTGGCCTTAGTGAATACATCTGATGGGCCAATACAAGTCCTCTAATGCTTCCCAGTTAAGGAGTTGTACTAACAGATGTATTTATGGTTTGGGCTTAGTATGATCTCATGAGAGGTGAGACTCTCACAGCCACTTGCGGTCTCCATGCTTGGTACTGTTTTGCTGTTCTGAATCACAGAAAGTTTGTAAAAATCTTCTGTCAGCTGTAAAGAACCTTATTTTTATTAAACTCAGCATTTCTGAATGGATTATGATGCTGTTTCACAAGACATCTCTTATGCAGATCTGAGAGGGGAACAGCATTTTTATTAAAGCACAAAGACCTCCTCTTGTGTACCACATCCCATATTTATCAGTCCTTGCTTGTTCTGCATGTGAAAACATTCTCTGCATAATGAACAGTAAACAAACCTATTTCTTGACATATTTCAGAGCCAACAGAAGAACTATGGCTGGGTCTGAACGACCTGAAGGCTCGCTTCTATTTTGAGTGGAGTGATGGGACTCCTGTGGCATTCACCAAATGGCAACGTAGGCATCCCACCTACACGAAGGGTCTGGAGGACTGTGTTGCTATGAAGGGACAGGTATAACATGCAGTAATGAATTTTACAGTAATGAAAATATTAACTACTTTTTTAACTTAGCTTTAAATAGTTTTCCCCCCAATTTTGGCATCAACCAGAAGAGAAATTCAGAGTCTGTAAGAGATCAGAAGTATCTGAAATTCCTTACCTGGTGAAAATTCTGGTCCAGAAATTTTACATTAGATTCTTTCCCTTAGTTGCAGCAAAGAAAAAAGCTAAAGCTCTGGGAGAAGAATGGGGATGAACTAGTCAATACCTTGTGTGCTATGCTTTTTGCATACTTCATACTCCAATCTGATAGACTATTATGTCCCTCAATATCACATGACTGAGGCATGGATACCTGGCAATAGGTGACTTCAGCTATCACCTACCTGTCAAATTACTAATGTGAATTTCTATAGTACTTCTGGCTGTTTGACTCACAAACTTTATTTTCTTGCAAGACGTTGTTGTTTGACACATTTACATGCATATGCATGCACACACAAAAAGTGTCATGAATTTTGAAAGAAACAAGTTGAAAATGCTTGTATGAAAGACATGCTATTAAAAGAACTGTTGTATCATAGAATAGTGTTAATGTTTGCTGGTATTAGGCATCAATAGAACCAGATTTCACGGGGGAAAAGCTCCTATTTCAATTTTATTTTTTACATAATGGGGTTTTTTTTAAATTAGTCAGTCATATCCAGAGTCTTTGATGGATCAAATAGCTAGATTTACTGCAATCCTATCAGATATGAATTATTTCAGTTTAACTGATCTTTTTTCCAGATGTGTAGTGAAACAATCCTGCTCTAAAAGCCAATCCCCTAGCTCCAGATGATGGATCTTTGCAAACCCTCTCATTAAATAGTTATGATAGGAAGTAATGCTGAGACTTCAAAATGTTATTTCCTTCTTTCACCTCAAAAAAGCACTAAATGGATCTTAAGCCAATCCTGAAAAGTGTCTACTTTTTTATTAACTCTCCAACTGGCCTTGTAAAGAAAGAAGAAAAAACATCAGTTATGATTATGAATGCCTTTTTTTTTTTACATTTGTTTCTTCTCATTGTTATTCTAGGATGGATACTGGGCAACGGATGTTTGTGATAAGCAACTTGGTTACATCTGTAAAAAGAAACCTTCATCACAATCCTCTGAAACAGAGGCAATCGAGGACCCAGGCTGCCAGAAAGTAAATGCTCTCTAATAAATAACAATGTTCAGAAAAATGCATAGGAGTTCATTTGCTGGTTCTTGTTTCTTTTGGACACTGTTTTTATCTTCTAGAAAATCAATTCTTGAGGAAATCTAGTCTTTTCCTGCTAACAACTTTCTTATATATGCGCATTTTTAATTTTTGTTCTGAAAATTCTCAAGAAAGTCAAGATTCATTTACATGTCCATGAATACTGTCTTTCCCTCCATTCCCATCCTGTGATTCAGAAAATAATTTTATCTCCATTGACCACCATAAATCTCTCTAAGAGCAGGAAAAAATAGTGGTGTTTCACTGACATTCCTCCTTTCCACCCTCCCTAAAAACAAGCACAGTCTGGATTCCTCTTGGCTCAAAAAATCTCCTCACTCTTTGAACTTGGGGATGGTGTCAGGGGCAGCTTTGTGGGAATGTTCTTGTAAGTGAATTCATTTCCATATTGCAATAATTTTGTATTTCATTATGTCTGATCCTGCAGCTCTGGAAAGCTGGAGCTGCAGGTCCCCCTGAATGAATCAGAGTCTCTTAACAGACTCAGTTTGCATAATCCTAGCCTTACAGAACACTGGAAAGCAATAGCAAATAACACAGACACATTTTCTTTGAAATGTCATGTACAAGTAAAAGAGAGGTAAACTAAGATCTTAATGTCAAGACTTTAAATAAAAAAAAAAAAAAAAGAAAAGGCCTCCTGTAGGAGAGAACAGTAGCAAAAAATAACAAATAGCTTTTATTTATTAACAGATCAGCCCAGTGTCATCTTGATTTTAAGCTCATCTGCAAAAAATTGAGCACTGAACATTTATACACAGAAGACCAGAGTAATTTCTACTTCGAAGTCTCTTTCCATAGCAAATTAAAAATCTTATATTTGTCACAGGATTGGAAAAGATACGGTTTTCACTGTTACTTGGTGGGTTCTGCACTTTTGACGTTCTCAGAAGCAAGTAGGACATGTGAACAGAGCAAAGCTTATCTAGCTACAGTGGAAAGCAGGTGAGAAAATAACTTAAGAAAATCAGTGCTTTTAATGGAAACACTTGCAAAATTTGTCCATTTTTTGAACCCTTCAATGTGTTTTATCAATGCTTTTCAAAAAAATCTTGTAGTAGCAAGCCAAATATCCATGGACAAAAAACCCTCAAAAAACATGCCAATGTTTTAGGACTTTTTACTTAATCTATTACGGTAGTTTTCAAATTTTGGAGGTTCCTGAGTTAAACAGTTTTCTGTTATTTTTCGATTAATAACGACTGAAACTTCTGGTTTTGGTGGGGTTTTTTTGGGTTGCTTTTGGGGATTTTTGTTTGTTTGTTTGTTTTCTGTTGTGAAGTAGATACTACAATTTTCATCTACTTATTGACAGGTGTTCTGTCATTATGAAAGGAAAGCTTTAACAAAAATATTTTCCTAAACTACATTCTAAGCCAAATTCTGAACAAATGTAGGAAGTCTTTCCCAGGACCTGCCCCCTCCTGCAGGCAGAATGTGTCATTTCTAACCTACCCACATCTCAGTCAGGTTTTGCAGGCTTCATGAATGGCTTCAGAACTGATAGCTAGCAAAGCTGAGAGCTTGGTCCTGTCTTGGTGGTCTGTTTGGGCCACCTCAAAGATTTGGCAAGACAATGAAAATAGTAGAATACAACTAAAAGCTAATATGAGCAGGTAGTTTTTGACAATTCAGATGCCTTCAGCTGAAAGGAAAAGGTTGTCCCTTATGAAATTGTTTTGATCACAAAACAAGTTTTGCTTGAACTTCAGTGAGGAGCTGTTGCTTGGGGGCCATGTTAGCATACCTCTCTGTTTATATCACTCAGATTAATATTGCAAGGCTGTGAATTAACACTGTTTTCCACTGCAGAAATGAGCAAACCTTTCTGATTAGTCTGACGGGGCTGAGGTCTGAAAAATATTTCTGGATCGGTCTCTCTGACACCGAAGAACAAGGGAGTTTCAGATGGACTAATGGTGAAAATCCTCACTTCACACACTGGAATACAGCCATGCCGGGTAAGCTCTGCATGGGCTCAGCCCCTGTGACAGGACTGCAGATGCAACTCAAATAGGTTTCTGTTTTAAATCCTAGAGTTTTTCAACCTGTGAGTTTTTCAACCGTGGAGTTAGAAATTAGAGTGGGCACCATGTTTCGTGCCTATAGCTGTACATGGCCAACACCTTCAGACCTGTGTTTGAAACCAGTGCAATAAGCACTGTTACAACTGAGTGTCAGGTGTTGATGTAAGTCAACCTTGTAGAAAGTTGTTCGTCAGTTAGACTGAAGGCAATACTGTACAGGATTTAACAAGGTCCATTGTCTCATTTTTTTCAGCTTTTTTCAACAGCAGTTAACAACAACTCATCAGGTTCAGAAAAATTATTCTAGACAGTGTTCTGATCCACCAGGTGTATATGTGAAAAATAACCAGCAAACATTCAGCTGTTTTACATTTCAGTGATACAGAGTAGGATCTACGTTGGAGCTCTTGCCTTCACAACAACTAGTATGCCTTAAAACAAAGCTGTTTTACTTGATATCAGTCTTCTTGAAATTGAATTGCCAGGATATTGAGAACTCAAAATAGTTGTCACATCATCTATTATATACGCACATATAATCAAGAGCCATTTGCCCTGCAATTTCCCTGGGGTGGCAAGATAAGGAAGATTCATTTTCTAAAGCTGCAAATCTCTGATTTTGGCAAAGCCGTGAAACTTCTTGGCTCACATGTGGCTTTTGGTAGGAGGAATCAAAAACAGATTTATATCCAGGACATTTTTTAATCTGCATAATCTGCATCTTCCTTTCCATAATTTTCTATCAATAAAAGCATAGGTCTCATTTCTTAGAAAGCTATTAAGGGTTGGTTTTAATAATTTCTTTTCCATATCACAAAGGGAAAGAGCATGGGTGTGTTGCCATGAGAACTGGAATTGCAGCTGGATTATGGGATGTGAGAAGCTGTGATAAGACGTCAAATTATCTTTGCAAACAGTGGGCACTGGGAGCGTCACCTCCTGCTCCTCCAGTACAGGTCCCTGTGGCCACCTGCGCCGAAGGTTGGGACGGAGCCTCCCAGGCAGACTCGTGCTTCAAAGTAAGTGTTCACTGCAGGCCTGAATGTGGGGAAGCCGAGGGAGCAGTACCCTGGTCACCATGATGCTGGGGCACTTATTTGAGAATGGCTCCTTTGGTATTCAAGGGCAAAAAAAAAAAATCCATCAAATATAACAAAAGTGGACACTGAAAAAAAGATGAACAGAGAGTGCTACAAAAATGCTTTCTTCTATCTAAATGCCAGGGGAGAACCTCGCCTAATTTGCTTTCAGGAGTTTCGAACTTCTGCAAAAACATAGTATTACATCTCAAGAGCTGCCAGTGTTACTTTCGTTAAGACAATGTTTCTAAGAGAAAACATGCCTCTCTGCCAAAATTTTCTCACACAGCATGAGATACTGATACTTTCAGATCTCAGTTTATTTGGTGACTCTTCAGCAAGTAAAGCTTTTGAGCATTCTCTTGATTTCACTAAACATATTTTTAAAAAGTGTTATTTTTGCAAAGGAAAAAAATGGGGAAAGAAAAGACAAAATAGATAAAGTAAAAGTAAATATGCAGCACTGTGCTCCCAGGTCTTTATATAATTACCTTCTCACTTTCTTGAGACACTCTGCCTGTTGATAGGTCAGAGCCGATCTTAGTCCTGTATTTAAAAGGGTGTCAGCTTCTAGTACAGACCTGATGACTATCCTTTCTGTCCAGCATCTCCTCCTTAGCCAGGGTCCACACTTTGCCAAATAGTTTTCTCCATCCATACTATCTTTTCTATTCCAACATATTGACCTTCCCTTCACCTTCCATTTCTCAAAAACCTCCTGCTTTCTACTGTGAAATACCATGGCTAAAGTTTTTCCATCTTTCTTTGAATCCTTCAGTGGTCAAAGTGCCAATTAGGCTGTAGATTATTTTTTCTCCTCAGTACGTTCTGATGCCTTTTGTCCTCCTCAGACACCTATACTACCCTGGCCTTATTTTAAAATCGATGATGATAAGAAAAAAGTACTTACACTTCACATTTCTTATGTTAAATATTAAAGGTTTTAACAGATGCTATGTTGACTCACTCAGAAATAAATGGACGTTAAAACGATACTGATTTTAATTACATATATTTTATATGCTTTGCAAATTTAGAAATTAATTTTTACTTTTTCTTCTCAACAGTTTTTTGTGAGAGAGGGAAACCAAAAGAAGTCTTGGTTTGAGGCTGAAGAATTCTGTAGAGAAATAGGTGGAAATCTGGTCACAATCAATACAAGAGAAGATCAAATTTTATTATGGCAATTAGCATCGTGAGTACTTGCATAACATATCTTTTCATGTTTCTGCTACTTTAAATAAAAATTCCTTAAAATATATCTGGAGCTGAGCAAGTGAATGAGTAAAAGCAACCAATTTTTATATTACAATGAAAACATTCATCTGGAAAGAGTATCCTGAAACATTGGTTTTTTTTAAAAAAAAATGTTGACTATTTCAAAGAGGCTTTTATATTCTTATTGTCCAGATCTGATAAAACCCTAAACCTAACCCTTTCCCAAAAGGGAGCAAATAACATGCTCAGCTCTGTGACATTTTGTTGCTGGTTGCAATTCATACATTAACCAACTCATCCTAGAAAGTCCTTTAGTTACTGTATAATGTAAACCAAAATGCAAGGACTTTATGTGGAATTTTTCTGACTACAAACTGAAGACTCATGAAACCAAACAGTGATTAATTTTAATTAATTTTTCTATCACTGTAAATGCCATGTCTTGCTCGTGATGTATAAACTACAACAATATTTCCCCCCCAAATTAAGCCATTATTATGACTGTGTTCTATAATGTCAAGACATCTCAATGACATATTTAACCAAAATTGTTTAACATAGTGGTGAATCTAGATTTACTTTCTCAAATAGATTCAAAACTGTCATATTGAGAAATTTTCATGATCTCACCTTTCTTCATTCTAATATATTTCAGTATTGTGAGAAACTGAATGTGGTTTTATTATTCTGTTAAGTCTCTTTGCTTTGGAGTAGGAAATCTTTGCAGAGGGAAACCTTCATGTCATGCAGTGAATTAAACAGGACTCTATTTTATTAGGTTTATAGGTATGACAAGATGATGCCAAGAAGTAAATCAAAGCAGTTTAAAAGTAAATTCAACTGGTTTTTAATTAGTTAAATAGTATTTTAACTCTCTATTGAAGTTTTGCTAATGCCTCTGTCTTTGAACTCATATTAAGCCAAGAGCTGTATTCCAGTCACAGGGTTGGGAGCCTGAGCAGGCTCTCTGTCATATCACTTGTCCTTTAAGTAGTATTCAAATATGGCAGGTCTTGCCCAAACACAGATCACTGTCAACCCCCCTGACAGAGTGCAGGGGGTGAACTTGGCCATAGGCCACGGCTCCCAATTTAGGTGTGACAGAAAGTAGCAAGTCACTACACATTCCAGGATTTATGCCAGGGCCTCTCTTTCTACACTCATATATCTGTATTGTATGAATTATTTTAGGGATAAAGGACTGAACACTCAAGCTTTCTGGATTGGTTTGTTTCTCTTAAATCCTGATGAAGGATTTGCTTGGACTGATGGTTCCCCTGTAAGTATTTATTTGCTGGATATTAATAAATTTTCTGTTTTTCAGAATATATAGATTTTCGCCTTTTCATGAATTCTTTTGCAATCTCATGGCAGCCGTTTATTCAGCAGCTGAATAGATGCAGTGCACTGTCTTCACACACTAATGGAAGTACAAAATTGCACCTTTTCCATTCCTGATGCCATGTAATACGCAGTCTGTGCTCTCAGAACTTCACAGCATCCCAAAACGGATGCTGCTCTGTGGCAGTGCAGGGAAGTCACGTTGCCAACTTTGACAAAGCAAGATAAAAATTATTCTCTCCACCCATAAGTTTTTCTTTCATCATACACATTCTTTTCTATACCATGAAATCTTTGCACCTTCTTCAGGGAGTGATTAGGAAAGTAAGCTGATTAGCATGAACTTTCAGAGCCCTCTCAGACCTATTTGAACTTCTGTTGATCCTATCAACAGGGTACTTGAGATGACGAGATGCTGAAATTGTGCTATGATGGCAATCTCAATTACTTCTCCTCAGCTCAAATCACATAGTAATTGATATGTATTTCCAACACAGGTAATTTATGAGAACTGGGATGAAGATGAACCCAACAACTATGCAGAACTTGAACACTGTGTTATGTTTAATAGATCACCCCAAATGCGCTGGAACGACTTGCGCTGTGAAGATTTACTTAATTGGATTTGTGAAACAAAAAAAGGTATATTATTTCCACATTTAACTGGAGCAATAAACCCAAGTTTCAAAAGTAAATGTTATGGATTTAAACAAATTGAAAGAAAAATACTGGGAATTGTTCATTTTAAAACCAGTTGCAATGAAGGCAACACATAAAGAGGAATGAATTCAGGTATTTCAGTTGTATTGGGATGCAGGAAGTTAAAGATGTCCCTACTCCTTTATCTGTGGCTTTATCTCTTTCTTCCAAGGATTGAACAAATTAGCAAAGCAAAGGTTCTTAAACCCTCTCTGTTCATCTCCTCCCTGTATTTCTATCTGCTTCAGGCATACCCAGGATGGTTAAAGATGCAGGACAGTAGAATTCACTGTAAAAAAGAGAAAAAAAGCTTTGCTTCCCACTGGGAAAGAAATAATGGGAACTAAAGAGAGGGATCGGTTGCCATAGGAACCAGCAACTCTGAAAAGCTGATCAAAAATAGAGGCTGGTGTAACTCTGATGAACTCCGGTATCCACCAGCTTTGCCAGGAAAGCAAGGACCCAACACCAGGACTCCCATAACTGGTGGCAGGGTCACAAAACAGACCTGGAGGTCTGTACGGGCTGAAGACCCCAAGTGACAACTGATAATTGAAAGAACTTGTTTTGCTTACCCAGTTCTACTTGCACATCCCAGCTTCTGGGTTGTAAACTGAGTATTTGTATACATCTCTGCAGAGAAAGAGATTTTTTTAAAGCTTCTTGAAATGAAAAGGAAGTTGGATGCACATAGGGAACTAGTAGGAGGCACAATAGGGAGGGATAGAGGTAAGCAGTTACATAAAAACCACTGAGCATATCTAATACTTGATGACTCTGCCAACAAATCATTACCCTCAAAGGGTGAATAAGGCACCATGGTAACACTGAAAAATTGCTTAACCGAAAAGGAAGATTCACTGTTCCCTTGTGGTAGATTAGTCACACAAATGCACCAGCCAAACACTGATTTCTGCATACCAGCTTGAAACAGCACATCCTGTGCAGCCTTTTCTGCTGTGCTGAACATGCTGCCTTGTGCAGATGTGGTACTTTGCTCTTGGGGAGATTACAAAGAAGGAGTTCAGAAACCATGACACAATAACTCTGATCAATCTATCTTAATTCTAGATCGTCTTTCAAAAGCAAGAAAAATCAAAGAAATTAATCTTGTTATTGTGAATCTAGATTATCTGATGATCAACATGAGAGAAAGAAGTTCAGATGTTAATTCCCTTATATTCACTTAAGACATTTAAGACGCCATTTTTTGGAAAAGCAATGAATGTTATATTTATGTTAGGATCAAACAATAAAATCAAAATTATGAAATAATAATTAAGATATTTAAATAATTTTAGTTCTGTTTTTCACTAAGTAATCAAGAAGAAAATGTTTCAAATATCCCAAAACAATTTTACTGGATTTTTTTTCCACGTTTATTTCTCATCAAAGTGTCCCTGTCATTTCTATAACAATATGTTTCTCTCCTTCAAATCACAGAAGAAATGGAGAAACCTAAGAGAGTTAGTAATCCAGAAGAACAAAATAAGCAGCATCCAAATGAAAGCAGTTACCTTTGGGAGGCTATAGCTGGCTCTGGGAATAGCAGCAACTTAATCTGTAATCAGAAAATTGAGTTTCATATCTACTGGCTCTACAGGACTCTTTAAACCAGACTTAGTAGTTTCCAAGCCACAAGGAAATGGAATGTTTCAAGACCCTGGAAATTATGTGTAGTATTAACAATATACCGGCATTAAGCTTTCAGTACTTGTGAATAATTTACTACTATGTAGGTAAGCTTTAGAAATTGCTGTATTGGCTAGATCATATTTTGGCCCTAATCCCAAGAATATAAAAAAATTAGTCATAACATGCCAAGAAAAATACTAAAATAATTTTTCAAAGTAAAATCAATCTAATCTACCGTGAGTTTACTGTGCATTCTGGATTGTTTAAGATAGTGCTTTAGGAGACACATACGTGGACTGTAAAATACATGTTTTTTCACTAGTTAAATGTTTATAAATTATACACATAATTTAATACAGTGGTATGTGCACTAAATTATGGAACAGGTATTAGCATAATTCATTTTTTGTTTGTTGGGTTTTTTTCCTCTATTATACAAAGCATATGAAACTAGATAAAGCGAATCTCTCCAGATTTGTTTGTATTTGGAATGTTGCTCATGATGGTTTTTTATTTTACAGGTGCACTGCTAAAACCTGAACCAGACTACAGACTTGGTAGGATTTTTCTCTCTTTCAAAAATATGATCACTGTATAGTTTTTAGATTTTGTATAGACCAGATACGAATGTATTATATATGATTCTTTATCTTTCAGAATATCAACCCACCAGTGATGGATGGATTATATATGAAGATAAGCAGTACTATTTCAGCAGAGAACATGTCCATATAGAAGAAGCACGGAGAATTTGTCAGAAGAACTTTGCAGATCTTGTTGTCATTGAGAATGAAAGAAAAAGACAATTTCTATGGAAATATGTAAGCACTGAGTCTATTAATTATAATTGAATTTTGAAGAAGTTAGATCATAAAATAAAGGGAACAGCCTGACTATTTAAAAAGGCTGGAGTCCTGAGCTATTGTCCATATTATTTATATAGAACAATAGATTTTTTTTCAGAAACTGTTTTTTAGTAGGTGGAGGGAAAATGTCATGCAAACATTAAAGGTGCAGCAAAGGATAGTTCAGATCCAGGTTGCTTATCACTTCTAATACAAATACTGTTCAGCACACATTGCTTTCCTGTCCAGTGGGTTCCTGACTCCAGGATGTTCTACATATCCCTATTGTCTGCTAGAAATCCAGATCCGAACCTACGTTATTCTTACCTGATTCTCAAATCCTGGGGGAGAAAGGGGGATAAATGTGTAAATAAATAAATAAATATCACAAGCATGGCTAATTTTCTTCCAGGCTTTTGCTTGATGTTGAGGAAGAATTTAGTGCTTAATTGTTAATTATTTTTGTTTCAGAGTTACACAAAACACAGAGGAAAATCGTATTTCATTGGCTTAGTTGTCAGTTTTGATCAGACATACAGGTGAGTAAAGGAAAACTGGTAACGGACAACAAATGGTGGTAAATTCACCTCAGAGAGCATTTGTGTGTGCTACTGTTTTACAGTTTAGTAACTGTTGTGCAACTGACCTCTGGATAGGATATGTCTTATATCAGAAGTATTACACTCTTCTATATTTAAACAGAGCACTACGTTTTTCTTCCAAATCTGGGAGAGCAAAACCAATAGAAGTTCATGGCTAAGATTAATTTCACTTAATATCTGAGACTGAAAGAACTGTGTTAAACACAATAAAACCTGCATAGGTAGTGAGGAGAGGCATCTAATTCTAAGATGTTATTCACCCGATCCACTTTTGACATGAGCCGAAGGATGAGATTTACTCTGACCAGAACTCCAATGGTGACAGAGAAAGCCCAGGAGGTTTTGATAAAAAGTATATGCAAGTGTATAATCAGATTAATCCCCGTGGTTCAAGTTACGTGCACTAGAAGAAAGAAGCATAAGCAACATCTCATCCAACAGCTCTCTGAAATTTCTGGTAGAGAACCTGTTTTAACTATCTGTTTGTAGAAGACTTTCAGAAGGACACCTTTCTGGGATGAAAGGGAAGTCCATGGACTGCTGATGGGCCTTGAATGTGATAATACTAAATAGCTGACAGGCAGCAGTAATGCTGGGGATATATTCTCCCTGGGATATGTAGAGCCTTTGCTCTCTGGCCCCTACTGATACCTTGCTTAGGCCTCTGCCTAAGGAGATCTTGTAACTCCTTGTAACTGGAGATATCTGTCTGGTAGCCACTCTCCTCTTGTTTCTTCCAGATGGCTGGATGAGACCCCGGTGAACTATGTTGCCTGGGCTCCAAATGAACCCAATTTTGTGAATAATGATGAAAACTGTGTGATAATGTCAGGAGAATTTGGTGAGTAAAATGGCAACAAGAAATATTTGGGTAAAAATTTAGTATCAAAATCTAAAATGTTTGGTATGTATTTAAATTGAAGGCTACCCCACAAAGAGGTAGTTCAACAATACTGACAGTTTTCACAACAAACACGCTGAAGTTTGAAACTCTGCCATCATTATTAGAAGACAAACAAACTGCAGAGGAAGGAGTGTATTTGGGTTAATATGTTTCATTTGTGCTATATGAATGCCATTTTATGCTCACTGCTGTAGTGGTGGTACCAGAGTTTCTCTGTACTCTGTAATCTGTCCAATAATTATCTGTATTCCATTTTATTACAGGCTTTTGGAAAGATATAAGCTGTGCTGTAAAAAATGCCTTTATCTGTGAAAGACATAATTCAACTTACTCAGGATTTGCTCCTACTGTACTTCCACCTCCAGGAGGATGTCCTGAAACTTGGCTTTTGTTTAACAATAAGGTGTAGTAACAAACTTCAGCCATATTTAGCAGATTCACTATAGGTGAAGAAAATAACTATTTCTTTTATCTCACCATATAAATTCTCACTCTTTATATACTGATTTATTAAGTGGAATTCTAGTTAGCAGTGTAGTAAATTTTCATGTTGGCAAATTTGTAACCAAATTTCAAAAAAGGTGATTTTAATGTTTGAAGTTATAATTTTTGTAAATGATCATATACTGTTAGCCTGTTACTTTTCCAGTTTCTAGAATTTTCTGTATATTTCGGACATACTTACAGCATGGAAATCCTGTTCATCATCTTTATCTGTAAATTTAAACCCCTTTTTTTGAGCAACACTGAGATGGAAAAATGAAAGGTCATACTTTTCATACTTAATTGGCTACTATAGAACTCATCTTAAGCTGAGTAACAAACAGCAATAAGCATCAAATCAAATATAGGAAACAAGCAAGCATTGCTTTCTGCTAAGTTAAGCAAAAAACTTGGATATATAAAGGTGAGAAAAACTCCAACAAACAAACAACAAATGAAAACTAAAAACCAATCCCACAATGCAATCAATAGGAAAAGTTTTTATGCAGTCAAAGGGCATAAAAAGGGAGGAGCCACATCTTCTGCCCCTAAGAACATACACAACCTCACAAAAAATATTTTACACTAGTATTCAGGAAAAATCCCCATGGGATACTAACATGCCTAACAAAAGGGCGCTTCTTCCTGATGCTGTCCCACTCATGCTGAGTACTCACATGAGCACAGGTTTAGCACTCCATCTGCCCAAATTATGTTCCCAAACAGGAAATAGTTCTAGTCACGCAAAGATTCTACTTTTCTGCCTGAAGTTATGTGTGCACCTCTGATACCTACTTAATTCTTTGAAAGCTTTTGGAGGTTGTCTGCTCTTGCCCTATAGAAACCCCACAGGTTTGTAAGTACAAGTACTGTGCACACATCACTGTGATGAGCTGGGTCTCCTTCATATTGGCCAACAGGATTCACATTTCAGCAAATCCCTCATCTACTGCTCTTTGCATGCAGGGACTAGCACTGAATTAATCCAAATCAAAGGTCTTAATACTCTGACACTTGAAATTCTGTCTAACCCTTTACTCTCTCCACAGTGTTATAAAATATTTGGATCCAGAGAAGAAGAAAGACTAACTTGGCACTTGGCAAGAAGGGCTTGCATAGAATTAGGGGGAAATTTGCCGTCTATACACAATGATCAAGTGCAAGGTATGACATCTGTGCGTTATGGCACTGTTTGATGCCTGTACATTTCACTAATGATGAGGTTGGAATGTCCTGGAGCTGCTTGATCCAGAGAGAAGAGTGGAGAGATATTATGACACTTCCCAACCTTTGGTAAAAGCACCATGAGGAAGGAACAGAATAATTTGTAACTACGGCCATGGAAGATGGGATAAATTGTAACAGTTTACAATCATTAAGTGCTCACAGATACTCAAGTTAGTAAAAAAACATATATGTGCATTTGATGCTACTTTGAGGAAGACTGACGAATCCTTTTGAAGTTCCTTCTAGCTGTGATTTCTATTATGTTTCCAAGAAGCTTGAATAATTTTTATCTAAAAAATGTTTCCTTTTTTCCTTTTATTATTTTCCCCCCTGAAATCCAACTGCTTTAGTTCAATTACTATTGTTATTTTTATCTTTTACCATTAGCTCATAGTTTAATAATACTGAACTTGATATTTCCAATATTTTTAAAAGATGGTTGGTTGTTTTATTTGTACTTTGATGTGCTTTTGGAAGTTGAAGAAACTCCCTAGCTACTTTTTATTGTTTAATCTATTTTTATTAGCTTTTCTCACCTTCCACTTAAAGGATGTCGCCAATGAAACATGGATAGGACTGAATGACATTGCCACTGAGAATACATATATCTGGACAGATGGAAGCATATTTGACTATTCAAAGTGGGCACGAAGATTCCCATTTAGGGATGTGTTCATAACGTCCAACTGGAAGTATATAGAGGTAAATAAAAAATATGTGTAAACAGAAAAAAGTCAGAAAATGCACAACTTAGATAACATACTCAAGGTTCAAATAACAAGCTTCATTTCTGTCTCAGCTAAGATCATTTTTTCCAATAGCTTAAAGCAGAAGGCAACCAAATATTCCAAAGATCAAATGTTTAAAGCTATATTCAGTGATTAATAGGTCTATTTAAAGTCTATACTCATTGTCATCCCTTCCTAGAAGTTTGGAACTGCAGAAAAGGAATGCTGTGTTATATTTATTGCTAGAATTAATAAAATTTATTAGATTATTATATTTTACTGAAAATATGCTAGCTGTGATTTTTATCCTGGTTTATTGTTATTTCCTTATATGGCATGAATCCAAATGGAACTTCAGCAAACTCAGATTACCATAAACTACATAGTAAAAATAATGTCAGTACACTCCAAGGAATTTTAATAAGCTGACAAAAATGTTTGCATTAATCTGCCAAGGAAAGTATACACCTGTTTCTGTTATTTTTCTGGGCATTTTGCACCTTATCAGCAACAATTCTTTTATTTATTTTTTCTTAGACTGACTGTATTGCAATGACGAAAAGATCTCTGGATGAAGCAGGGTTATGGGAAAATACTGACTGCCAGCATAACAAAAGCTATATTTGCCAGATGGATAGTAGTAAGGGGTTTGTTTTTTTTTTACTTTTGGGTTGGTTGATTGGTTTTTTGGTTGGTTTTTGTTTGTCTGTTTGTTTGGGGTTTTTGTTTTGTTGTTGTTTTTGTTGTATTTTTTTTCTTGTTGCAAGACATTTACTGAACCATCTGAGCATTTAAGTCCTCAGTTGTAACTGCACAGCTGTGGATGTAGCAGATAGGGTAAGAGAAGCAGTGCCATTTCCTTAGCTCAGAAATTCCAAGCACCAAAAGTCACTCTGGGATAAGGACTATAGAAGGGGTTTTTGCTACACAATTGTCCCCTATCAGCACACTCACCAGCACTCAGAGAGGACAAGTTCACCTACCCTGAAGATATCCACACTTAAATCAGAAGCAGATGTGTTGAAGGCAGGATTCACCTGTTAATACAATACAGAAAGACAAGTCCATCAGTGACCTCCATCTGAGGGGTCAAGTGAGGTCAATTACTTTGCTTGTCAGTCTCTAGCAACGCCTTCATATCACAAGAACAGCAATGCCCAGAAGGGCAAAAGTTCTAGTATTCTTCGTGTAGCCTCAGGGTGGGAGACACATCCGGAGCACAGTTACACTGCAGAGTACACAGGAATAAACACAGGGAACTGCTGAGCAGCAAGTAAAAATACAGGAAGAAGCCACAGCTGGGCCAGATGTTTCACAGCTCTGTCCTGTGCAAGTGTGAAAAGATGCATGAGGATGACACTAGCAAAAACAATTGCCAGGGCACCCTCAGTAGTTTCTGTCCCTTTTTCTGTCCTCATGAGTAGTTCTAGGCCTTTGCCTTCTGTTTCCGAATACAAAATTTAAGGTACAGCTGCAATTTCCTTTTTCACTTCATCCTAAATGGGAAATATGTAGCAGTCATATCACAAACTTTGCTTAGAATGAAATTCACCCCTATATTGAGACTGAAGTGATGTGGAGACCTTGCCCTGTGCTTGTGCTTGAGAGGAACTTCACCTTTACTGATGGACAGGGACATAGAGAGCTACTGGGAGAGGATCGTGGTAGGACCAATATTCACATAATTTCATCAGTTCAGTGTATGCCTGTATATACATACAACTCATTCTCTGCTTCTCCCTAATTTCTGAATACATTATTTACACTCTATTTAAAATAATTCTGAATTACCACTAAAATAAGTTTCAAATAAGAAATGCTTTTATCTGACACTTGTGCTGCCACATTATATTCATCTGTTACTCAAAAGTAATCCTGATATCTGACTGCTAGTAATCTTCCACTGTTTTCTCCATTCCTCTCAAATTTGTATCTTTTTCCTACAGAGCCTGAACTGTTTCATTCCACAAGTGCTCCACATTCTGATTTCATCCATTATGGTAACACCAGCTATTTAATCATTCCTTCTAAAATGAATTGGGAAGATGCAAGAAAAGCCTGCAAAGAGAAATCTTCAGAGCTTGCCAGCATTTTTGATTATTACAGTAATATATTCCTGCTGCTGCAGGCAGTGCAATATGGAGAATCCTTATGGATTGGACTCAATAGCAATGTGGTAAGATTAATAAATTCATAGTTAGTGCAGTTAAATGCTATGATTGGGTGACTATCAACAGGGACAAGTTTAGCATTACAGATTTGGGAACCTAGGATTGGCAGACAGCACTCACATCTTCTGACTTCATCCATCTTAAATCATTAAACTCTATTTCAGGCAATAGAGAAGAATGAGAACCTTCAGCATTGCTGGCCTCTCCTTACTAACTCTATGTGAATCTTAGACACTTAGGTCAAAATACCTGGTAAACTTTTACATAGTCATTTTTAGGAGAGGTGAATCCTACTCAAAGGGTCCTAAATGGTCAGTAAAGCTAGTGCCTCATAACCATTGGCAGCTGTAACTTTTTCATCACACTTGTGTTGAGTGCCTCTTAACACCCCCCTTGTTACACGTGCTAGGTCTCAGAGATTTCAATCGGTAAAAGATATACTGTACTAAAAGTAGGAAAAAAAAAAAGTCCACCCCTGTGTAAAGGAACACTTCAGTGAGAATCAGCCTTATTAGCTCTGTGACTGAGGGACAAAATGAGCTTCAGTCAATAGGCAGTTGCTCAGTGCTTAACTATCATGTTTCTATTACATTGTTCTTTGATCTGACTAAACCACCGTGACATTAATAATGATCTTAGCTAGTTATTGTCTTTACTAATTCGGATTCCACATTGATAAATAACATGGAAAAACATGTTTGAAATTTGTATCCCTATGGATACACTTAGAGTAAATGTTGTGTAAGAACAGCATTTCTGATTATATGATGCAGCAACACCCTTATAAAGCCCCTCAGAGGGCTACATTGTCTGAAACAATAAGCTTGTTGCTGAGTGATACAATATTTCCATGATGTGTCCTCTACCAGACAAAATGCTCAGTCTTAGAATATGTAAGTGATGGGTAGTTACCAACCTCAACAAGTCCACAGGGCATCTCCACCCAAATCAAAATAATAGTGTTTAAGTCCACTTCATATCAAAGTGGTTCACAGAAATATTATTTAGAAAGCTGTTAAAATTCTATTTTGATCAAGTGTGGATCATCAGGTATGTTTCCTTGTACTTACAAATGAGCTGTCCCTGTTCATGCAGAGTCAAGCTTTGTGGTTCCTCCTGTTCCCCAGGTAGTGACCTTGCCCTGATGATGCCAAGCTCAGTAGGAACTTGTGCACCTGACCTCTTGACACAGCTGGACACAAGAGATCACGTTTTATCTCCCTGTTCTTAGTGTCAGCAATATACTGTCTGTCTGTTCCCTTTACTTGGGAATTCTTCTGATTCTTCCCAGAAAACAGGGGAGGAGGGAAAACTAAACAGACTCAGGAATTCCTAATCCTGCATATTTCTCTTTCGCTCTTTACAAAGTAACAATTATCTCGGGTTTTTCATACTGATAGCTGCAGTTTACTCCTTAATGTTTCTCCTTAAAACTCTGCTGGAGCTCAGAGTCCTTGTTTGATAGCCAGCTCTGAGACCCATTTCCTCCTGAGCTTTCCCCAGGTTTCATGTTCCTCTGATCTTGTTGCTCTTCATGGAGGCCTGACTCCTGTAGGATGGTGATTCCACCTCATGACATTGCCGGACATGTGGCTGAGACATTCTTTAGCCTTCAAAATGCTTTCATGGGCTGTTTCAGCACGGGAGACACACTGCTGTGTCTTGGGTTTATGTCGCTGAGTCCTGATTCAAGCAGTATTTTTAACAGTACCAGCACAGATATACAAACTGAGCTGTATTTATCACTTCGAAAATTTATATAACTCCATTTGCCTGAAGCAGCAGATGAGATTGTAGAAAATTGTGTTAAATGTCTGTTTCAATTTTAGAATTATGGCTATTATAGATGGACTGATAAAAGGAAAATAAGTTTTTCTATGTGGGGCCATGAAGAACCAAAACAGAAAACAGCCTGTGTCTATCTAGAGCTCTCTGGGGACTGGAAAACAGCACCTTGTAATGAAAAACATCTTCCTGTCTGCAAAAAGTCTGAGGGTAAGCTATGGCAATAACTTTGGGGGTTACGGCAGAAACCCTGCTTTATCTGCTTTGACTGAAATACAAATTTCTAAGTACATGTTAAAGTACAATAAGCCTGAGTATGTGATGTCAGCATCTATTTTTTTTTGCATGAAAAACATTTTATTTTGATGAAGTTTTCATTCACCAGCCAAGATACTGTCATTTTACTGAACTGGAGTAATAGCCTCTGTGGGCAGCTCAGAGAGATTGTGAGAGTATTAAAAGTTTCACATTGAGTCTCTAATGTAAAATGTTTTGCTGATGGGTTTTGTAGGAAGGCCAATAATCAATGATGCCCACTGAGTGTAAAATAAATTTTGTTTCTTCAACATATATGTATTATTAATACACTGATTATGACTTCATTGTTATTAGCTGCTAAAAACTGGGTAAAGAAGGAAGAGTTGTATCTGATAAAAAAGAGATTGTTGTTAGTCCAAACAAAAGTTCATACTTCTCAGGGATTCTATGAGTACCACTAAGGGATGTTATACAGTAAAAGCTACGGCCAAACCTCAGGAATGAGACTGAACCTTTTTGCTCTCTCATTTGTATTGGAGTTAGATCTATTAGCTCCAGTGACACAGACTTAATGGAAATTCAGAGTTTATTTTGATCTTGTTTTGGCTCGTTTTTTCATTTCTTTTCCAAGTGATGTTCTGAACTTCATATTTATTAATTTGAAACTTTTATTTTAAAAACAGGCATACTAACTGACAACGTTGTCCATTCTTTTCATAATACTCATTAACTGCAGAAAAAAAGAGAGGCTGCTACAAAAATATTCAATGAGCCTCAGATTACTCTGTGTATAGCCAGAGTTAAATAAATTTTATGTAAGGATTATTACCTCAAGGAAAATATTAAATGGGAAATTTCCAAAGTGAAGTAGTGTTTAGATGAGATTTCATTTAAAATCAAACTCATTTGAACATCTTGAGGGCTTGGGAGTTTTCTGTTTGGTTTTTTTTTCTTGCTTTTTACTGTTTCTTTTATTTATATAAATTTGTTTAAAACTAGAATCAAAATCCCTGAACACTCAGATACCCTTGAGATAGTCCAGGCCTGATTTAGTTAGAAACACAGAACAGGTTCACACTGAGTCATCCACTTGTGGCTGAGCATTTCTGCTCCTCATAGTCACTCTTGACTTAGTCACTGATAAATTCTAGCACTGTGTGCCAAAGAATATTTTAAGCGCCTTTAAGAAAAGCTGGATTTAATACTTCATTTCATATTTAAAGAACTGAAATCCCTTCTGAATGAAAGCATCTATGATATCTCATTTCTTCTAGATGTGCTTCCTTCTGATCCCCCCCAGAATATTGGAAAATGTCCTGAATCTGATCACATATCTTGGATTCCTTTCCGAAGCCACTGCTATAACTTCAATGCCAATGAAATGAGCTGGGCTCAATCTGTGACTCAGTGCATTCAATCAGGTGACTATTATTTTTCCCAGACATGGGATTTCAATCTTGACATAAAAAAAGACTTTAGAAAGGTCTTGAAAAGTAATACTGCAAAATTTACAAATATTAAAAAAAAAAAAGGAAATAAATGTCTCATTTATTTTTCACTATTATTTGTTTTTCAGTTATATTCAACTTAAAGTGATCAGATTTCCTTGTTTTCTTTTTCCAGCTATGCTTGTTTCTTGCTATATTTCTTCATTCACAAAATTTACCCCTTTAGTATGATTTTAAATTTTTTATTATTGAAAAAAGACCCTATTTCTTTCTGGACTTAAGCCTTCTTTTCCATATCTTTCCCTAAACAGTGGCCAAAGTAAATATCATACTGGCAATCACTCATTTTTAGCATGGGCTGTGTGATCTAAAAGGGGTTGTGTGATCTAAAAGGGGTTGTGTGTGTTATATGGAAGCCCCTGCTCTATCTGCAAGGCTCCCTGGCAGACTGCAAAGCCAGGGGAGGGCAAACGCTTCCTTCCCCCTCCTTGGAGACATCTGGTCCTGGCCAAAACCATGAGGTGCACCTTGGCACACCTCCACCTATGTTGCTGAGTCATCACCTACCTCATTCATGTCTCAGGAGGCTGCGAAGGAGAAAAGGAACCAGTATACTGGCCAAAAGAAATGGATCCTTTATTTCATATCTTTTAAAATCCTCTTAGTCCTCTTACTCTATGCCAGAAAAATTAATGCATCAGTTTGAATTGCTACATGTTATCCTGTCAAACCATGAAGAACAAATAAATAATCATCCATCATTCTTATGAAAAATATAATCCAGTCACTTGCAAATATAGTGCATTTTTCATGGTGTTTAAAAACAGTCATCTTCACTGTGCTTTCATGCCTTTCACTTCTGATGACATCATTCACCATTCTGTGCTGTTCCCCTACAGCTGGACATTACTCTGTCGTCTCTATTTAAATTCTTGTTTACCCCCTACGAGCAGGAGAGGTTTATTATTAACCTTATCCTGTCTAAAAAGCTGTAACTATGTTGGAGATCCCTCCAGTCATCTTCTATTGTTTTTTTAATAGGTGGTATGTTAACTTCTGTAGAAGATCTGGCTGAATCAAACTTTTTAGTAGAACATGCAGACTTATATACAAGCAAGACAAGTGGCTTTTGGATAGGAATATACAGAAATGTAAATGGTAACTATTCTAAGTACTGTAAATAGAATTTATTGAATGGACAAAAATATGAATAATAACATTGGTTTTAAGCTACTAATTGAAGGGCAGTAGAAGTTCTGACCTCAGCCCTCCTTGAGGTTATCTCCTATTCCTGGTCTGTGAAGAAGCCTTTCTTGGTAGGGAACACGTCCAGGATGGCTTTCAGCATTATCTGTGTTTCTGTATGGAGAAAATTAGGCTGCTGACTAAAGAGTGCAATGGAAAGCACACATCTGGAAAAAACAACTGGTATCAATCCAGAAGCAGTCTGAAAGTTTTTTATTTTAGATTTCAGCTTATTGAAACATTAATTTTTTTTTTCAGAATTTATGCAAAAAAAAGTTTTAATTTTAAGCATATGTTTATGCATTACAGTAAAAGACACTTGATTTTCATTGACTGTAGCTGAAATAATGATTTAGAAATTAAAACAAAAAAGCCTAGATTTAGCCTTTTTTAGGTGTGAAATTAAAACAAAGTTATGACTGACAAATCCAGAAATTATAACTTAGAAAAGCAATTATATTCTTCTTAAGAAGAGAATCAAATCAAATAAAATGCATTAGAAAACAATCACAGGTGGAATTTTTGAAGAAAGTAGTATTGCTTTATTAGGCTGAATAAAGTAATGTTGTGTTAACATTCACTAAGGTGAAGACCTTTCATGTGGATTTATTAGTATTGATATTAACATTTGCAACATTAGGGCATCTGCTTTGGCAAGACAACAGTCCCTTAGACTTTGTCAACTGGGGTGAAGGACAGCCTTCAGAGGACCAGCTTGCTTATTGTGTGGAGTTGTCTGCATCCACTGGCTACTGGAGTATCCTTCCTTGCTCTTCCCAAAAGGGTTTTATTTGCAAAAAACCAAAGAGTAAGTGAATTCTTTATTATTTGCTCTGGATGCTTATTTCAGTAGTAAAAGCACAATATGATCGTTACAAAAGATCAACATGAAACATTTTATTTACAGCCTTGCTCATCACCTCTTTCAGTGTTCAGACAAAAATAATATGAATATATTGTTATCCTTTTATCCCTTTTTTTTCTTCTCAGATTTTCTTGCATTTTGTGATGAATAACTAAAAATGATCAAAATTTTCTAAAAAAAAATTAAACTCCTTTATTGTTTTGTTCCCCTTCAACATAACCACATTTTTGCCTCCTAACATTCCTATTCTCTTTTTATGGAGCAATGGTTGCATCAATACTATGCTATTTTTCTTCTCACTGTACTATGATACATGCTGTTCCAGTAAGAGATGGATGAAGCAATTCGATTTAAATAATAGAACGGAAGCATGATCCAGAGAGCATATAGTGACCTTTGAAAAGAGTAGAAGTGTTTTGGTTAGCATTTTTTTTTTTAATATTGTGTTTCTGTGTAACAGAGCACCATCTGCTTTGGTAAGGAAGTAGAAATATCAGAATATCGTGAGCCAAGCATCCATGTGGTATTTTGGAGTTCAACTGTTAATTCTGCAAAAAAGTCCGATTTCCTGCCCTGTTTCACAACCCTGAGGTTCAGGATGTTTCTGAGGTTCAGTCCTTTCCTCGCCAAAGCAAAGCTGCAGCTGGTGCAGGAAGCAGCAGTCACAGCAGTGTTCAGGACATGTTCTAACAAGGAAAATTCTGCTTTTAGGACAGCTTCTAGTTTTCTTTGGGTATTTAGGACACTACTGAATAGTAATTCTTTGTTCCCAAATATGTTGGAAAGCAGAAACTCACTATCAACACACTTTATTTGATGAGTTCAAATGTGGGTGGCCCCAACGTGCAAGCCAAAGTACAGAGGATATTTCCTGACGCTGGATGTTCCAGCAGAATGATGTTTCAGCACAAATAAATATTTATTCCATTACAGCCAGAACTGCATCCTTTCACGGGACAAATTTAACAGCTGCTTTTCGTTCATGCTAACAAATACACCAGAGCTCAATTCATTGCTGTGATTTTGCTGCACCATCCTGGCTCCTGGTGCATCTCACTCTCCCTGGGAGTCCCACTGCCCATGGAGAAGATCCATCCTCGCGTGGCCATCACCCAGCTCCTACCAGGTCCCACCCAGCGCACAGGGAAAAAAACCCTTGCAGATGGCGCCCTCTGTGCGCATGCGGGAAAAGCTGCATAAGAAAGCTTCAGCTTATACATGTAAATATAGATGCAAATTAAATACGGTAAATTAAGACCTTCTGGGTCTCAAAGCAACTGTGTGCAATACGGGAAAACTCAAATATTCTCAGCAGTTGATCAAGTTGTTCCCTGTCTCCACAGGAATAAGACCCGGTGAAATGGGCAAGGTTATTAACCAGGGGAGAAGAGAGTCCAACTAAAACAGCCAGAAACTACTAGCGCTTGGAGACATTTGATTATTAAAAAAGAAGCCAGAAGGGGGCTTTAATATGCAAAAGAATGCAGTTTTATTAAAGGAAATATTGGGTTCAAAATTTATTGCACCTTTTAATCTCTGTTAATTCAGCAGATATGTTTCCCGGAAAAGTGAAGATGTGCAGGTTAACAGACCTTTTGCTAACATGAAACTGTCAGGAAGAAAGTGTGACCTTTTTAGATTTTGACTAAACACTTGTCTTTAATTTTGACAGCTATTCTTAGAGCAGCTGTAAACATAGAAGGTAGGATTTTTTTTCTCCTTCCAAATAATTTCAAAGATATATGAAAATAAATACTTGAGGTTTTAATTGATATTATTTATTTAGTTTATATAAATTAATTTCTTTATATAAGCTTAGTTTACTTTATTGCCATTGACTTCCTTCCCAGCACAATTTAGCAACACCAACCAGTCACTTAGGTTGTCCCAGAACAAGTAAATGCTTTGGTAAATTGATCACCCTCTCTTTACTCCATCTTTTGCATGCTAAGATCTATGAGGAGGACTGACACAGAGACATTGTGATAGATGTTACCCCTGGCAATTAAGGGGGAAATGATTGTTTTCAATACTCTTATTTATGTCTTCAGTAAATCCATTTCTATTTACTTTGTATTTATTTACAGATGCCAAAAAGGACAAAGCCAAGAGTCACCTGAATATGTGGATACTACTTACTCTTGTCCTCATTATTTTATTAGGGATAGGGTTCATGATTTATTTTTCATTCAAAATCAAAATGCAAAGTGAGACTGGAAGAGAGGCGAGGTGGTGCAGCAGACAGCTAGAATATAGCCATGCTCAGACTGGAATGGACAATGAAGGTGATTCTACCAATGACAAAGAAAAAAATGAACACAGTGTTGTCTGATGGAATAAAAGAGTCAAACTAAGTGCTGAAGCTTAAAAAAAAACATAGCTGAAAGAAATGTTAGTCTCAGTTCTATTAGATGCAAGTAACTTCTAATATGAACTAAAATTGGCAATTATTCCTTTGGTAAGGATTAGGAACTACTGCTCTATGCTCTTCAATAAATACTCTCAGGTATTTATTGAGTTAGTGCTTCCCAAAATGGCTAATTAATCAAGCATGAAAAATAACAGAGCTAGTGTCAATTTAGACTCCAAAGTTATGGGTTAATACCATGGTGTTTTCCTTATTCAGAGATCTGTGGCAGCAGCACATGCAGAGTCAAGACTAACAGTGAGCTCTCTATTTGCATAGTGCTCAGCCCTAACACCTGCATTTTGAGAATATCTCACCATAGTGTACTGAAGCATGCAGACAGTTACTCAAGTAAAGTGATGTTTGGAATAAACAGAGATTTACATGAATTGTTTGTCCCCATTGTTGCCCGTTTCTTCCTTGTGATAGGATTGTAAGTGAAATGCAAATACTTGTCCTTCATTCATGGCTTCAAATTAGATTTTGAAAAACAAGTAAATCTTTGTAAACAGTCTAATTCCATGACTTTGAATGGCTTTTATCAATTATGAACATGTGACTATATCAATAAATTACCTATGTGTTACATAATAATAGTTCAGTGGTTTTTATTTAGCGTGCAGAGATGTTACACAGTTTGGTGATCAAATGAGTCATCTTTCTTAAAAGATAGAATGACAAAATCATAGAATAAACTAGGTTGGAAAAGACCTTTGGGATCAACAAGTCCAACCTATAACCTGACACCATCTCATCAACTAAACCACAGCACTAAGTGCCTTATTCAATCTTTTTTTAAACACTTCCAGGGACGGTGACTCCATCACCTCCCTGGGCAGCCAATTCCAATGGCCAATCACTCTTTCTGTGAAGAATTTTTTCCTAATGTAGGATAACAGGAGGAAACACAGAAACATTAACAACGCACATGACTAAAAAAGTGATAAAAAAAACTATAAAATAAAGCTGGAACAATCCATTCCTGGCTTTATTTCACTTGATTGCTCATTTCAGGATGACTTTGCTTACTATCCTTCACGTCTCTGCTTAAAAGACTCACAACTGAGCACTGTGTCCATGCTACAGGCCAGTAATGCTGTGCCTATGTAGTGAAATGTTTTAGAGGTTTACTGTGCTGTTTAAGGTTTCTATGAATTTTTTGGTTTTTTGGGAAAAACAAACCTTTAGAAAGTGCATAAGAACAGTAGAACAGATGTCATGTGGCATTGGATTGATGGTTTGTATGTATGGCAATTAAACAATACATATTACAAGGGAAGGAGTAAGGGGCATTTTTTACTCAAACTACTTTTATTGACAGTCTTTTTGATATTACACCTTTTTCTCCTTCAAGGAAGTTACAACAAATACACACACTTTTCATCTCTTGTAAGTACTGAAATGGTATTAGATTCAGTTCTGTTTGATGGCTACTGATCAAGGCAAAGCAAATGGAAAGAACAAATAGATGAGAAAGAATCCAAAATAATATCATCATTTAAAATTTTTATATTAGGTATGGATAACACAGCTCTGAAGACCCTGTACTATGTGAATGGCTTTCTTCTCTCTGGTTAAGTGATGCTTTGGCCTTGGAGAAAATATTGTGAGATTTGTCTTTACAATAAAGCCAAGAAAAATTTGAAAGGCTATTTCTGCTGAATACTTTTCCTTCTTTTCCTTCATAATAAATAAGGGATTCAGCTGAAGTTGATTTCCACTTAATAAAGAACTGCAGCTTGCTTGTAAAGTTTGAAAATATTCTTCTTTCCTTGTCTCATTTATACTTGGTACAAAGAAAAAATAAGGTATTAAAATTGATTAGTACTTTATGGATTGTATAATTTTGAAAGACATTTTGCTGCCAAAATCACTGGTTAACAGAAAGATTTGTAAAGATCTGGATAATTCATTTATCTAAGATAAATTCACATGAAATAACAGCACAGTAGTTTTACTAGTTGATAAATCAGAGAATAAAAAAATAAAAGCCAGGTGTATATACATAGTCCCCAGTTTGTAAAGTCACCGAGCAAAATTAAATTGCACTGTCTGGGTTACTTTTTAACTGAAATAGTTAACATTGCTCACCGTCTCAAACTAATGTATCTTTTGTAGCAGTGAGGACCTATCTGGCTAAAAAATTTGCATATATTTTTCTCTGAGTTTCCCATATACAATGTTTAAAGTACGTTCACTTAACAGGCACTCCCTTCTTCTTTGTCTTTGAAAGTCAGAACTTTAAAATTTCAGAGTAGAACAAAGAAAGCTAAAAATAATCCAGCAGAATGATGTTGAACTGTTCGAACTTTGCATCTGAAAGTGAAATTTCTATCCATTCAAAAGCAAGTGGCAAAGTCTGAATTTTGTAATTATTTATAGATTTCAAAATACCACATGTGACAGGATATTTCCTTATTTAGAGCCCAGAATTTTCTCTTTCAACTAAGAATCTTCAAAACTGAGAAGGAACCAGCACCAACTGATTCCTTAAGGACCTCTACTGCAGCAATTAATTTCAACTCATCTCTTTGCGAGTAGGAAGACAGAATGAAACACTTGAATTTTTCTACAGTCTTAGTTTTCCTTTCATTTGTTCATACTGCTGTTCAGATACTCGGTGAGTATATTTTTTCCTATCCCTTAAAAAAGTGGATGTGAAAGTGGTCATCTTTGTTGTCTTGCTAGTTTTTCAGGCTCCTTAAAATTTTCACACAGCTTGACTACTCTGCATTTCATACTTGTCCTAATGGCAGTGGTCCATAGAAGTTTACAAAAGACAGATATGGGGATGTTGGTTTAGTTTTAAAGATAAGGGAAGAATCAAAATGGGGTAAAGCTGGGAATCAGAAGTCAGGACAGCATCATATATGTGGGTAAAGATTGACTTTTGGGTACAACTTAGTTATTCGTTACATATACTCTGTGAAGAAGATGGACTTCACAGTGTGCCCCACAGTCCTCGTCTGTATGTGTGACACTCAGAAAAAAACAAGGAAAAGCGAAAGGAAGTAAATAGGGTGTTGCATGTGCATGAGATTGTGTGGGATGACATGGAACTTGTGGATTGATATAAGATGTAACACTGTGGCTGAGCAGATGCCAGTGGAAAAAAAATAAATATTAGAAGCGTAAAGGAGTAAAGAATGGCCCTGGAATAACCACTACAGCTTTCAGAGTAAGGAAAAGAGGCATAATTAAGGCTCTGAAGTTGACCCAAACCAGATCACATCTCCCTTTTTATGTAAGGATGATGATAATGTTCAAGGAAATGTTCTGTCTTTATCTTTCAGTTCATTAGATTTGTGGAGTGGGGTACATGCCAGTGGTTCCAAAAGCAGACACTGTGCCATGTGAGCTACGTCAGCACTACGCTGTGCAAAAAGAGCTAGGAACTAAACCCACAAGCAGAAATATCCCTGTTTCCAGCAAGAATTCCTATTATTAGACCCAAAAATACTACAAGGGGAAAGGACCAAAACTTAGGGGACTACACTAAGCACTTATCTACTCAGCCGTAAGACATGAAAGACTAAATAATAATTAAAACTTTTTGCCTACACGGACAAGAAAAGAAGAAACCAAGTCTCAACTTCAAATTTAGATTTGCAGAAGTGACACTTCCATATTTTACTGAGCTGGCCTAAGTACTACAGGGAGTTTCTGGGAGAGCTCCAGAACTATACTTTCTGCCATAACCTCCCAGAATTTCCCAGACACTTTCTCCTCTGTTTACTACTCAACAGTGGCTTGCCCTAACATCCTACACTTGTCCTAGAAATTTACCTTAGTGTTTGGAGGGCTACCTCATTGTCCCTTATGTATTATTCTCTCAGATGGATATGGAAGCAATGCTGCATGTCTGTTTCCACATGGTGATTTAAGGCACAGAGAACTGAAGGACAAAGCCTTGCTCCCCTGTTCCGTAGGTCCTAGGATATTCCCTTATGATCTAAAGTCAGTGAGAGGTGTATGCTGCCTGACGTTTTTAAATGCTGTAGTGAGATCTCTCTTGCAAATCTTAAGTGTGTATTTCAGGAGAAAATTAAATTCCATTATAATAATGCCATTTTTGAAGCTGTTATAATGTGGTTTATGTGTTCTTATTCTTCCGTATTTTATTTACATATAGTTACATGAGATACACTTATTTTTCCTTCTCAGAATTAAGTGCCTTGAAAATGCCATTTGATCATTGCAAATGTGACTCATATTTGCACTCTCCTGGCATGAGTTAGATCAACATAGAATCAACAGCACATCTTTCTGTTCACAAGCTCCCTCACCATGTGCTCACCATAAATATGATAATTCTGAATGTTTTCTTTTACAGAAAATAAAGTATTTTTAATATACAATGAAGATACTAAGTTCTGTTTAATCACTCAGAGTTCCGAGGCAGTCACAACAGCCACTTGCAAGAAAAACACTGACTTGCAAAAATTCAGGTGGGTCTCTGATCATCAGCTAATGAGCATGGCATTTGCACAATGTTTGGGTGTGTCCTACAAGGAAAACCATGCTAAAATTTCTCTGTACCCATGCAACAAGAAAAGTGAATTTCAGAAATGGGAATGCAGAAATGCGTCCTTGGCACTTCAAGGGGAAGATTTATTTCTTAGTGCTGGCAAAAGAAAAGAAAATATTGTCCTGAAAACAGGATCAGAGACAATGAATAAATGGAAGATCTATGGAACCATGGATGATTTGTGTTCTCAAGGCCATGAAGGTAAAGTTTAAAGGTTAATTTTGACAGTTTATTGAATCCACTTGTTTGCTGTCAGAGACCTGGTCCTTTGACTTCTGCTTCCCTTAGCCTAACATCAGCTGTTCTCCCTCAGGCATTGATGGACTCGAGGATAATTAGTTCACATATTCAGGCCTGTGTTCTTTCATCCTGGGGAAACATAGCTGCTTAGGTTCAGATAGAATGCAGTGTGTACAAAAAATGTCCTTTTTTTCTCTTTACTTTTAAAGCAAAGGTGGGTGTAGATTATTTTTAATTGCTAGTGTTAACTCCTTTTCTCAGTGGTGCCTAGCACTGAGGCAATACAAGAGGAAATGGGCAGAAACTGGTGCACAGTAAATTCCACCTGAATACGAGGAAGAACTTCTTTACTATTCCACGGCAATGCACTGGAACAGATTGTCCAGAGAGTCTTCCTCACTGGAGATATTCAAGAATCACATGGATGCAGTCCTGTGCCACGCGCTCTAAGATGGCCCTGCTTGATCAGGGAGGTTGGACCAGATCGAGGGAGTACCTTCCAATCTGACCTATACTGTGATTCTGTGCCTCTGTAATCAAAGAACTTGATTTAACTGTATACTCTTACTAGTGAGATTATATTAGTATTGTTGGATGAAAGGCAAAAATCTCCAAGTTTAATACACCAGTATTACATGTAAGGAAATAATTGCACGCATGCTACCTTCAGTTGCTCTATGAGCTTTCATATGCAAAAAATCCAACAAACTTTAAAAATTAAATATTTACTTCTAATGAATGATAGGAAGTTCAGCTGCATAATAAAAAAATGTTATTTTTAGAAAATTATATTTAAAAATATGAGACAAAAATCACTACAATTCTTTCATAGTTAGCTACAGCTGATGATGTACCAAAAAAGGAAATGGTAAATGGCAAGACTTACCAAGAATTTCCATGAAAGACACTGCTGGTGAGAGAAGTTTCTCAGTTACACTGGTATAACACTTGTATTGCTTTCTCCACATAGTCTTATGTGGAATACAGATATGTAGATCCCCATACATATATCAAAATTTCTATTTGCCCCCTCAGATCTGTTTACACTGTTAGGAAATTCCAATGGAGCTCCATGTGCCTTCCCCTTCCAGCTGAGTGGTAGATGGTACGCTGAGTGCACGGCTGCTGGCAGGTCAGACAACTTGCTCTGGTGTGCAACAACACCCAACTTTGATGTGGACCATTTGTACGGGTTCTGTCCAACTGCCAGTAAGTCTCACATGCTGACACAAATATTCAAACGCAACATTGTTGGGTAAATATATCAATACTGAGATGCCTTTGATATTACAAAAAGGAAAAACCTTGTAATGACTCGAAGATGTCTCTCTCATGCCATAATATTCCTGACAGAAGAAACAAATCTGTTTGGTATTAGTCTGCAGACAGGCTGAAAGTTGTGTAGGTGTGTCCATCAGTAGTTAACACCCAAGAAAAGACCAGTGTGCTTTAATATGACTATCTTCATCTTAGAACTGCCTGAAAACTGAGATGCTATTCACAACCTAATATTCATTGATATTTGTGGCAGCAGTATATAACCTTTTCTAACCAAGCAAAGCCCTATTCTGTGTAACAGGACAGGTCTACAGTCCATGGCAGGATGTAGTTTGTTTTTTGAAAGATATAAAATAAGAAGATTGGCTCAAAGATTTTATTTAAATAGTAGCAGCATCAGCATTTCCCTTGTAATGGTTCAGACTACATCACAAGATAATGTTACTTGAACAGATAAAGTATACACATTGGAGTGCAGGATGAAGAACACCAAAATACAGTGTTAATGAAGATATTGAAAATGTTGCTCAGACCTAATTTTTCAGTTTTATACCACAGACTCAGCATTTGTGATTTTGATAGGAACATTGTACTGGAAAACCAGGTTCATCTCACTCTCAGCCACCAACTACCACCATACTTTGGAATGATTTGGTGACAATTATTCCCTAGTGCAATATTGCAAGTAGTAGCTTGAAAAATCTCATAACATCCTCACTGTATAAACTGGAAAATATGAAATATTTGGCATTATAAAATTCTTGGGACATTATCACTAACACTGGAATTTACAGTTAAAAAGAATGTTAAAAACCTGTGAATCAGCAAAAAAGAAACAAAATAAGAAAACATTTCTTCTAATAAATAATTTAATTTTCTCAACAAAAGCAAAATTCAGGGCAAGTTGTAATCACAGCTTATTTCAGCATTGTCCAGGGAACAGCTTTGTTACCAGTAACTTCTCAGAAGTCCATTTCTAAATTCCAGTTACCTAAAACACATGCCAGACTACAAATACAATCCCAGCTCCCTCAGCTGCTCCTCATTGCACCCTTCACCAGCTTCATTGCCCTTCTCTGGACTCACTGCAGCACCTCAATGTTTTGCTTGTAGCAAGGGGATCAAAAATGAACCCAACATTTGGGATGTGGTCTCATCAATGCCAAGCACAGGGGGATGATCACTGCTCTAGTACTGCTGGCCACACTGTCTGATACAGACCAGGATGCTGTTGGATTTCTTGGCCACCTGGGCACACCGCTGGTTCATGTAGAGCTGGCTATCAACCAGCACCCCGAAGTTCTTTTCCACTGGATAACTTTCCAGGTGCTCTTTCCCAAGCCTGTAGCATTTTAAATGTAACTAGTGATGGTGTATTTTCAAAAGTAAAATTTCCATTAGTTGGAAATTTTTGTTTTTCAATTACGTTTCAGCCAAGAACAAACTTGGACATAGCCTGTGAGCTGCTGAACAGGGTTTCAGAGTAGACAATGACCAAGATACAGTTTTGGTTTATTGATATCTTTACAATATTTTGTTTTCACCTGAAAATTATAAAATTTAAAGGGGAAAGTGAAAATAAAGAACGAAAGGCTCATCTTTGCTCATTTACATTGCAAATCCTCTTTTACTTAAAAAATATCAAGCTAATTGTGGGACTAAGTCTTATTTGCTCCAGAATGTCATTTCACAAGTAAGCTTGCAGTTGAATTTTGCCATAACATTTTGTGTAAAATGTTTATTATAAACTGAGATACTAAATCTCGTTTCTCTCATACAGACAGTGACATATTTTGGAGGACAGATCCTTTGACAGGAACTTACTACCAGATAAACTACCAGTCAGCTCTCACGTGGCACCAAGCAAGGAAGAGCTGTCAGCAACAGAATGCAGAATTATTCAGTGTCACAGAGATACATGAACAAATGTATCTAAGAGGTGAACTAATAACCAAGATTCAGTAAAAAGTGTATCAAAGAGGCTTTTTTTATTGATTACAAATGTTTCAGAGGTTTAACGAGAGTACAGTGAAGGTCTGATGTAAAAAATTGTGTATGTTCTAACCAGAAATTATTGTAATTAAGCTTTTTATAGGTGAAACTTTTGTAAGCTTTTGTGAAATTGCCATTTGAAATTATTTATATTATTATTATTGTTATCTAAGAATCTAAGAATTTCTAGATAATTAAGCAAAAGTTAGCTCAAGCTCAGAAAACCCCAGAAAGGTTCTAGAAAGAGACCTTGGAAGAAAAAACATATTAGGAGGGATTCATTATATGACTTTTGTGTTAATGAATCAATATTCTTCATGCATATCCAATGGAATTGAAATTTTATACAAAAGACTACTAAAATTGTAGACTTTCTGGATTTATGCACACTCTGTAGGATGAAGATCCTATATCAATTGCATCACAATCCAGAAAAGCTGTAACAGTATTAATAATAGCAATTCAGATTCAATTTTCAAAGTTTATTGTTTACATGTAACTGTAGAATAGCACTAAATTCAGATAAATTAATTTATAGTCTTTTGCAATTCTCTACCCTTTGCCTACAAAAAAACCCCTCTGAGTTTATTACCAGTAAACATGGATTCTGTACTGAACTTAGAAATCACTCAGCAGACTTTCACTATTTTCTTCTGACCTTTGAAAATGCAGGACATTTAATTCAATTCTTTTGGTTACCCAGATCTGATTGACAGCAAGAGATCCTCTCTGTGGATTGGGCTTAACAGTCTGAATCTCAACAGTGGCTGGCAGTGGAGCGGTGGTATTCCCTTCAGATACTTTAACTGGGCACCAGGTAGTAACCTTTTTTTAACAATTTGGGAAATTAATGTTTCCCACCAGTATGATGAAGGCATATTAATTGAAGTCCTGTAGTATTGTCTGTGAATATGAGGAAATAGAACTGAAAGGCTTAGGAGACATGTGAGATGAAAAATCTGAGAATTATGCTTTCCTTCACTAGATGTACCTCATGGAATTTCAAGCAGAAGAGCTAAATAATCTCCTATCAGAAGTAGATAAAGTAAAAAAAGCACTAGTGGAGTTATAACATACTGGGAATGCCTTCAAGTCATTAAATCTTCTGCAAGAAGTCAGCAGCCAGTGAGCATCATTCTTGAAAAGCCTTTCTCTTATGCTTTTCTACTCCTCTTTAATATGCAAGAGAGACTGTAAATAGAGTTCACAGCTCTGGCAGTTTATCTTTGGAGGTCTCTCAATGATTGTCATGGCAACAGTCAATTGCAGCAAGTGCAGAATGAAAGGACAGTCCGTTCTTCAGCTTTTCCAAGTCTCAGAGATTCACCTTTTTTTATCTGACACAGACGATGAAGAAAAAGCCCAGAGCTGCTGAGTCTGGCAGAGGATTTTCTACTTTTCCTTAAGCCATGCAGAGAAGAGGAGTTGGGTTTCAGGTCAAGCAGCCCACCCCTTCAGAGCTTCTGTATCCCAGCATGATAGCTGCGATCATGAGTTAATATGTACATTTCTAGCTCTCTGCAAAATTGTTTTAATTTGTATGTTTTGGAAGGAGGAGAGGAAAAAAAGTAATTCATCACACTGTGAGCCTCTCTGAGAAGAGGAAAGCAGTAACCATTCCGCAGGTGGGAATGGTGTTCCTGGAGGAACTCAAGAAGAGAGACACTGAGCAATTGTGAGGGCATGTGAGGAGCCTCTGCTTGCAGCAAAGCACAAATCGCATCCAGGTTTCCAAAGAGACATGCAGAAAGGACCATTTCAAAGGGCTTGATTGGAATTTTTTGGTCCAGCACATCACTGAAAGCTACTGGACCAGAATCTGACATAGAAGGAAAGACTCCCTGGCAAGGGCATCATGGAAATGAGGAAATTTGTTTTCATGTGTGATTTGGTATGCCTAATCCAAACGATGAGCCTTATATTCTGTTTTAGGAATTCCATATTACTATTTTTGTGCTCTGCTAAATGCAGCTTTAGAAGCTAGGAGCCACTTAACCTTCTCCCACGAAGAAGATGCCTACCCTCTCAGTCATTGTCCAACTGAGTTCTCACTTTTCCAGTGAAGGAGTCCATTGATTCCTTCAGTTTCTGAAATCTCCAGTAGCTACTGATTGGGCAATTACCTAATTTATTCTGTAACTCGTTTTGAGCTACGTGTTCCGTATCGGGTTTATGTCTGACCTCTATGCACAGGTAGAGGGGAAAGGAAAGCAGCCTTTACACCAGTGCAAAACCAAATTTCAATCTCTCTTCTACGCAATCCAACAAATTTCACAAAGCTTACAGGACTGTCTTATTTTTGAGACCACTATTCTGTAACCACATGTGGCACACAGTGTGAATTATGCGATAAACATACAAAGAAATATTTTGATATGTACTTCTAAATTATATTTTGTTATCTTTGGTAGAAAAATAATTGTAGGAGCCCATAATTGATACATTAAAAGGCAGGAAGTAAATTGTTCTTGTAGCTGCTGACATAAAAACTGTGATACATAACAATAATTTTGTTTTTATTCCATGAAGGAAGCCCTGAGCCTGAGTCTGAGAAACTCTGTGCAGTACTAAATCCCAGAAGAGATGCTAAATGGGAAAACCGGCCATGTGAATTGAAACTTGGCTATATCTGTAAAAAGGAAAACTCCACGATGGATCCTTTCATTCTTCCATCAGGTATGTCAAGAAAATAAAGAAACCTTCCAATAAAGGCCGAATATATGTCACTAAAATTAAATTGAATGGCTATATAAATTTAAAAAAAGCATTGTAATTTGTTCTTCTACTATGATGAGGGGTACCAAACAAAGAATATTGTAATTTCTTTAGCCAAATATATTTAAATATTGAAAATTTTCCTGGCATCCAGGAAACCACACAGTCATTTTTTACTTCTTGTTGTTACTATTCCAGAGGCACTGGGATATGCCATACACTATCATGAAAGTATCATAGCCTGCATGGACATGAAAATAAAGTTAGGGATGCCCCAGTCTTCCTTCAGTGCATTCTCATGAAAACACTGAGTTTGTCACTGAAGGCTTGGCAAAGTGGCACCTATTTGCTTAAAGCAATTTCTTGGTAGGGTTGCCTATAATGTAGAAAGATGGCAAAAAAAGCAAGTTCCTTTGGAACAGTTTTCTAGTACACTTATCTCTGATTTATTTAATGAGACTTAGTATGGAAAGCCATGTGTGCAGAGAATTACTTGTGCTGCAGTAATAACGCTTTTATGAAATATGCAAAACATAATTGGGTAGGGCATGTTATGTGGAAACTACATATGAAATTCAAAAATATTCTTCTGTTCAACAGCAAATACTTCACACCAGTGAAGCCCAGTAAGCACTGGCTCCAGTATTTTCCTCTTTGTTTGAACACAGCATGTTTTCTGTAGAAGTATAGTGAGCAAAACCACAAAAAGACTGAAATATGTGTGTGAGGAATTAATAGAAATACTGCTTGTTTGTAACCACTTCAATTTAATTCTAATTAGTTAACTGATTTTAAATCTAATGGCAGTTGTACTAGACCTCAGTTTGCACTGTTTAAAAACTTGAAATATCTATTGATTTTGAGGGGATGCAAAGCCTGTTAGGTGCCCAGAAGGATGGCTGCCCTATGGAGGTCACTGTTTCATGGTTCACAGAGATCCCAAAGAATGGACAGAAGCCCTAACTTCCTGCAATGAGAGCAAAGGCAATCTGGCCAGTATCCACAATGGTGAAGAACATGGGTTCATACTGTCTCAGCTTGGCTACCGTGAGTGTTTCTACAGGGCAGTGTTTGGTTCAAACAGATAACTATACTATTAACAATTTTACAGAGTTGAAATAAAATAATTCTTCTTTGTTTGCTATGAGTATTTATAGGGAAGACTGCAGATATATGTAGATTAGAAAAATCCCAAACACCACAATATTACAACAGGAATCATTATACTCTCTTAATTTTTGTTTTCATTCTTTTCATTTTGATTTTCATTTGTTTTTCACAGCATGAAATCTCTTGAAGGAAATAACAGCTCTAGTTACTGCAGCATTTTGGATGATTATCTGCCTCAGACACCTTGTAGCTGTAGATACAGTAATGGACTTTACTGATAAAACTGAGGAATCTTATTTCCTGCTGATATCTCATTTTTTAACTTGTTGAAAGAAGAATGGGAATTAGCATTTAAAAGAAACTCCTCTGTCTTTTAATACAGATGGATTTGCATTGTAACATTGCAATTTCACCTACATACAATCATGCTCCTATTCACTGTTTCAACTTGGGTAACAACACAGATGAATTTATATTCTTAGAAGCTGTGGATGAACTGTGGATTGGCCTGAACGACCTCAAAACTCAAAGGTACTTTGAGTGGAGTGATGGGACTCCTGTAACATATACCAAATGGTTGCCTGGAGAACCAACTCACGAAGCCAATGGGCAAGAAAATTGTGTCATCATGGCTGGAAAGGTGAATCATTCTATATTTGTGCAGCACTGTATTATTTGAGATTTGGTTTTATTTCTAGGAGGCTTTTTAAATGCAATTTAGCAATGAATCAGAGAGTGGTTATCTTTATTCAGATATATGGTTGTCCTAAATGAAATTTAAAATGAAATTATATGTATATAACTAGATAAACATTCATATATGATTGTGAGTGTACTTTATATGCCAAGCAAATCTTAACGGTCTGACCACTTACCTTAACATAACCTCACCGTTAAGCAAAAATACTTCAAATTTATTAAAAAGTACAGATCCTCATTCTCCCATTGAAACAATATTTTTAAGAAAATAATAATGTTTCTAAAAGAAATAGGTTACGTCTCACTGTTTTTCACCTCTTCCCAAATTGTTTCTAGGATGGATACTGGGCAGACAATGCCTGTGACAGAAAGTTAGGTTTTATTTGCAGAAGAGACCCCCCACAAGGACTTTCTGAAACAGCAAAGAGTGATCCTGTCTGCCTTAAGGTAAGAAGAAAGCATAACTGAGAATCTGGTTAGCGAAAACCCATTGTTTTCACAAGCCCTGCTTGACATTGAAACTCATTCCTTCCTTCCTTCCTTCCTTCCTTCCTTCCTTCCTTCCTTCCTTCCTTCCTTCCTTCCTTCCTTCC
>VXBA01000731.1:530143-549563 GCA_013399895.1 Serilophus lunatus | reverse complement strand
CCTTCCCTTCCCTTCCCTTCCCTTCCTTTCCTTTTCTTTCCTTTTCTTTCTCTCTTTCCTTTTTTTTTCTGAAAGTATATTTCACATCATCTTGGCAGGGCTGGGAAAGACATGGTTTGTACTGCTACCTGGTTGGACATACCTCCATAACATTTTCAGAAGCAATGAAAACCTGTGAAAGGAGCAATGGTCATTTAGCAAGTATAGGAGACAGGTATGAAAAGACTTTAGAAACTGTATATCTGATGCAACAATATTGGAATTTTAAAAAATAATAGAGAACTTTTTGGAGAAAAAAGAAAACAAAAAAAAACCCAACCCACAGAATATCCTTTTTCTGAGAAAATAAATGTAGTATGGCTTTTCTACCTAAAAAGGATTTATGTTGATGTTTTCCAGTACTTTAGTCTGAAAGAACAGACAACAACTTCTGTCCTGTAAGGAGCAGTTTTTCAGTATAGCACAGCTTCACCTACTATTAAAGCTAGTGCATCTGGAATTCAAACAACATATTTCCATGTAAGAAGAAGCCTAATGGAGACTCTATTCATTCTAGTTTCATGAAGTTTGGAATGTTGAATAATGAAAAAACTAAGGGAAAGCTAAGTTTAATTTCATCTGACTCCTGTCATTTCAGATATGAGCAAGCCTACCTGACCAGCCTCACTGGTCTTAGGTCTGAGAAGTATTTTTGGATTGGTCTGTCAGACATGGAAGACCAAGGGAGTTTCAAGTGGGTGACTGGTGAAGGTGTTCTGTACACAAACTGGAATGCAGCAATGCCTGGTACTCTGCCACTGGAGTAAATCTATACTAATAAGGAACTTTCTGTGCCCTAATTCTAAAATTTTTTCGAACTTTGATAAAACACATCCATGATGACCCATATGAACATTTTACTTTTGAAACTAGAGTGTCTTTGACACATGTACTTGGCACTAGTGAGGCTGCACCTTGAATCCTGTATTCAGTTTTGAGCCCCTCGCCACAAGAAAAACATTGAGATGATGGAATGTATCCAGAGAAGGGCAAGGAAGCTGGTGAAGTTTCTGGAGCACAAGGCTGATGAAGAGCAGCTGAGGGTACTGGGGTAGTTTAGTCTGGAGAAAAGGGGGCTCAGTCTACAAATACCTGAAAGGAGGTTGTAGTGAGGTGGAAGTCAATTGTTTCTCCCAAGTAACAAGAGCAAGAGGAAATGGCCTCAAGTTGTGCCAAAAGAGCTTTCGATTGGATATTAGGAATGATTTCTTCACTGAAAGGGTGTTCAGGGCTCGGAACAGGCTGTCAGGGAAGTGATGGAGTCACCTTCCCTGGAGGTATTTACAAAATGTGTATCATGTGGCACTGAGGGACATGATTTAGTGGTGGGCCTTGCAGTGGTGGGTTAATGGTTTGACTCCATGATCTCAAAGATCTTTTCCAAAGTAAATTATTCTATGATCTTCTATGATGCTACGAAAATATTTATTTTCTGACTCTTCATTGTTTGCAAGAGCAAAGTCAAGAGTTTAGAAGAGCAAAAAGAATGAAATCCCTTCCAGTCTTGGCATTGGGCCGCCAAAATCTTGTCCTGAGAGGCGTAGGAAAAAGTCAGACAAGGGCTGGTTCATCCACTCAAAGGGAAGAAGGGAAGATAATTAATATGATGGCTTGCTGGTTTTCTCTTTTTACAAAGTTCCTCCTCTGAATGGACACTACACTTAATATTTCAAATAATCCTTTGTAAATTAATAACTTGAGCTGTAAAAATATCAAAGGAACCTCTGGAAAACACATTTCAACTTTCTTTTGTATCTCACAAAGGGAATGAAGCTGGTTGTGTTGCCCTAAGGACTGGAAATGCAGCTGGACTATGGGATGTTCAGAACTGTGAAGTAAAGGCCAAATTTCTCTGCAAAAAATTAGCGGAAAAAGTCACTGTTCCTCTCACTCCTGAAACTGTTCTCAATTCCAAATGTCCATTGAGTTGGGATACAAGTAATAATAGCAGCTCATGCTTCAAAGTAAGTATTGTTTTTCACAATAATTCTACTCATGAAATAGAAGTAGAGTACCAAATAGGTAGGGAATCTAAACCTCATGGAAGGGCACATTATACCTGAAATGTAGAAAGCTTTTACACAACTGTTCAAATATTACTGTAGTTTTCACTTTCAGTGATATGTAAGGTTATCCAAACAACGTATTTTTCAATCCATATTATACATGATAATTATAATGGATCTTTTCTTATTTTGCTTACACAAGCCAGTCAGCAGATTTATGTTTAATGTAGTGTAAATACATCCACAGGGTTTTGTGAGAGAAAAAAACCTAAAGAAAACATGGTTTGAGGCCCGAGATTTCTGCAGAGAAATAGGAGGAGATCTGGCTGCAATTAGAAATGAAGAAGAGCAAAAAGTGATAGCAAACTTAATAAAGTAAGCAAACGAACTATTTAATGCTTGATAATTTGGTGTAACAGCACATTATATAGTAATAAATTATAATATTCTTGTGTTGTCCTTGAAATAATTAGTTGAAAATCTATCTGGTTTTCATCATAGTAAGAAAAATAACTGAGAAAATGTTTAAGATGGTTAATGTTTCCAAAGAAATTTCTGGAGTTCCTAAAGTTTGTCATATAATCTGCAAATTCAGAAAGAACGAACTCAACAATAAAATTTGTTGAATGCTTCTCCTTCAGACCCTTTTCTAAGTTAATTTACTGAACCATTTTGTCTTAAGACTAATTTTTTCTTCTAGAAAGCCTGAATATTTTTTCCAAAGAACACTATAATCACAATATCAGTGGAGAAAAGGAATGTACTCTGTTTTTAATACAACCATTTGCAAAGTAGGACATTTTGAGGTGTGAACTTCACTTACTTGCCAATGGGAGTTTGCTAACCAACAGTACTTTTAATTTTTAAAATTTCTGCTGTATTAGAAGTCTTCAATAACTATCAAGTTATCATCTCACGTAACTTATGAAATTGAGCAGCGCTAAGCATCTATATCTTCTTCTTCCACTACATATTTTTTTCACATTCCAGGAAAAAGTCCCCATCATCTCAGCCTTTCTGGATAGGCTTGCAGTGTTTGGATCCTGATGGTGGGCTTTCCTGGAGTGATGGATCACCGGTGAGTGTTTCACCTTGCCAGTTTCTTTCTGTTTTGACTTTTTTTTGCTGCTGGATCTGTTTCCATGATTGACGTGTACAAAAGTTGTATAAAAATTTCCAAAAATATCTACCTCGCAACTGGGTAACTCTAAATCATTATTCTTAATACCAGATTGAAAAAAAAAATTAAAAAAGGCCAATAAACCCTGGGGTTATACCATCACAATGGTGGTAAGACAGAGGACTACATTCAGTAAGAGATGATTGTGTACATCACAAACACATGAGAAGGGTCTCTCCTGAGTTTTATTAGTTTCTGGTGATATATTGCCATGTTCCTTTCCTCTGCTTTTTATTTATAATCTCATTTGATTCCAGTTTTCTTGGGACTGCTAGAGTCTGTTAAATGCTGCATAAATTCAGAGTCTTTCTTTTCCCTTGTGTAGTATTTGTAATTGCTCTAATAGCCCACATTGTGTGCATAGCCAGAGAAGGAAAAGAGTGGTTTGAAACTTTGGCATTATTTCTCATTCCTTACAGAGTACAACATTTTCCCCATGTTTGATAAGATTAAAAACTAAAGGTGTGTGTTCTCTGTAGGTGAATTATAAAGCAGACAATAATTTTTTTGATACTGCATTTGAAGATTGTGGAGCAATTAGTGAAGACCCTTCCCCAACATGGATTAAGGAGCACTGTGAATATAGTCATAATTGGATTTGCGAAATAAAGAAAGGTAGATTACTTTTTATTCTAAACTCAATTTAGAATGAAATTTAAGATGAATCTCATCCTATCAAAAACATGAAGCTCTGCAAGTTACATATTGGTAAAAAAATGTGGTCGGTTTCACAGGAATTTTGCATACAGAAAAATAGGTCAAGACATATCAATATTTTTGGAATATAACATTTCATCTCTTAGTGATAAAGTTTTTTTGTTTTAGCTAAAAAAATTCCATTAGTTTACTGAAATTATACTTTTTTATGTAATTATGCAAACATAGAAAAATAAGGTGAAAGAAACCTGAAGATCTTACCTTATAAAATCCACTGCTTTGCACAAAAATGACATAATGCTTCATAGTACCAGAAGAGAAATACTGTTTTTTTCTTTTAAATATTGTGACCAATCATACAAGAGATTACTTTTAAAAGATGATTTTTCTTTTTTTAAACCCAAGCATGTGTGTCTTACACATAATTTAATGTAATTACACATACAGCAATACAAACATTACAATGAGTTTCTGTGGAAAAAAACCCCAAAACACATAGAATTACAGAATGGTTTGAGTTGTAAGGGACCTTAAAGATCACCTAGTTCCAACTCCCTGCCTTTGACCAGGTTGCTGAAAGCCCCATTCAACCTGGCCTTGAGATTATAAAGATAACACAAGTTTTAAATTTTTATAGCTCTTGGTCTTCTTGCATGTTTAGAAAAACATTGTTCCAATATCATAACCCAAGTGATGTGGAAACTTTTCTTCTACGTTACTATTCAAAAGCTGGTGGACTTTTAGTCAAATATAATTATTTTGAAGGCAGCTACACAGAAAAAAAATTTCATGAAGAAATAAATAATAATAAAATATAAAGTAGTTTGAAGCAAAACTTTGTTTAGTGTTTGAATTTCTTGTTCAAACACAAGACAATTTCTATAAAGAATTCTTTCATGTATACCAACACTGAAGTATTTTCACTATTTAGTTTTCTTTCAGAAACAAGTATTCATTTAGACTTCATTCAGTCATCTAATTAGGCAATATTCAGGATGCACCAGATGCACTTATCAAAAATCTACCAAGACAGAGTTGTAGCCCTGTAATGCATCTTTTATTCCCCAAATATCCAGTATTTTCTCTGCACAAAAGACACTATACGCATTGAATATGTAAAATGTGAAAAATAAATAAACAGCAAGATAATTTCCATTAATCAATCACTTCTATTGGCTCAATGTTAGGAAAACATTTTACATCTTCATTTTTTTTCCCCATTCCATTACAGGGAGCCCCTTGAAACCAGAACCTTCAGGTCCTTCTGCCAGTAAGCTTCTGTTTATTTTCATTTATCTAAAGGTAACACCATGTAACACCACCAGTTTTGTATAAGAACTGTGAAGAATTCAGATTCCTCTTCTGTGTTGCAGCATATGAAGTCACAGAAGATGGCTGGATTATAAAAGGAGACAAACAATATTTTTTCAGCCTAGAAAAGACTTATACGGAGAAAGCCAGAACATTCTGCAAAAACAGTCATGGAGATCTTGCTACTATTGGAAATAATAGTGAAAGAAAATTTTTGTGGAGATATGTAAGAGAAAATTTTGCTATATTATAAACTATATGGCCTATAAATCCTCTGTACATACTTTCCATTTCTGAAGTAAAGAAGGGTATGTTTGTTGCATAATATTCCTACATTTTATTAGGATTAGATTTAAATATTCTATGAAAAAAAATAGTTATTGTACAAAATGGGCCTTCACTTTAAGAATAAAAACATACAAAAGAATTTACCATTTACTAGAGTGCATATATTCTTATATATTCTAATCTGAATGGAGTTCTGTCTGTTACCAAATATATAGAGAGCAATGAACAGGCAGATTAGGTGTATACTCAGAAAACTCATTTTATCTCATCTGAGTAGCATCTTCAGTGATGAATATCATCTACAGTGTTTCATGTTGATGTGAGGCAACTGCCAATGTAGCTTTGATGGTCATATTTGATGGTCATGTTGCTCTCCCAAACAACTTCTCAAAGAAAGGTTTAACCTGGTTCTGGTTAGATTGAAGAACTAGAACCTTCATGAATTAGTTTTCCCACAACATGGCCAAAGCATGGTAGGGGCATGCTAACACCTTAATAGCCTATATGGTGCCTCAAACTTCTGCCATAATCCCGTTTGGTTTGCTAATATCAAAGTAGCCACACAAACTGCTTTCTCTGGGAAAGCAACAATAAAAATAATAAAACAAAACTATGTGCTGTATGGAATCTCAGATGGCTGTGTATGATCATTTAAACAATGGGTATTCATCTCTTTGCTTCCATAAGATTAAATTTACACTTTTTCCTATTAGATGACTAATATTAGAAATCACTGACTAAAAATACATTTTTGTGTTTAGATCTTAAAAAATGGCAAACTGAGTTCTTATCTCATAGGATTAATCCAGAATGCTGATCAACAGTTCAGGTAGGTAAATAATGCATCAAGATTCATAAAAGGTGGTTGTAGAAATATTGTACTGCTAGAGTCCCTTCTGAAGGAATCACTAAAACCGACTTAAATGCAGATTCAGAGAATTATATTGCATGTGGAAATGTGTCCTCACCCTTGGTTCAACTACACTGTACAAATATTGTTTTAAATGGAATTTTCATAGGGAATAGATATGCTATGAATACATAGACAATACCTTTTAAAAATAAAGGTATTTTGGTCTTTAACTTGACATGCAGGGATTTTATTCTCTCAGGTCTTTTAATCTTAATGGAATCTCCATATATAGACAGACTCAGGTGTAATTTTTTTAAAAATATTTTTAGCATGTTAACTCTTCCATGAACATGATCTGAGCAACCTGTTTTTCAGTTGGATGGATGGAAGCCCAGTGCACTATGCAGCTTGGGCACAGGGTGAGCCCAACTTTGCATATGCTGAAGAAAATTGTGTGGTCTTAAATAAAAAGGATGGTGAGTTACTCAATTCTGGTTTTTTAAAGTAATTTTATGGGTGTTGCTCTTTCTCATCAATTTTCACTCATTCTTTCCCAGCAATTTGAAGAAATATGCTTAAGAAAGTATATTCATTATGTCTGAGGTTTCTTCAGGGGCAATATTAGCCACAGAAGTTAATATATGTTATTGACTTTAATGGAAAATGCAGGGATAATTTGATCATTCATCTTTCAGTGACACAAAAAGTATGCTCTATTCAAATCAACAGCAATATTTTAAAAAAATAGAGAATAGTTAGCAAAGGAATAGAACATACAGAGAGTTTCACGTTTTACAGTGTTTTCACCAATAAAGTGCTACTTTACAGTTACATCCTTCAGTGCACCAAAGCTTTTTGGGTAAGTCCCATCCAGAGGTCACAGAATTGCTGTATCAGCCATCTCATATGGCCACTTCTCCCCCAGTCACAGCAGGACCAAAGTCCCCCTCTAAACAACTATGATGAGAAGTAGAGTGGAGTCATCCCATCTTCCCAGGGAAATTGCTTTTGAACATACAACCACAGAATTCAGTTCACTTATCCACAAATTTCAGTCTTATTCAGTCTTACTACCTATGGTTCAATTGATTTCAGGCTTGTGGAATGATGTCAACTGTGGTATTCACAATGGCTATATCTGTGAAAGGCACAGAAGTTTTATAAATGCAACACTACCTTCAGCAGTACCTTCACCTCCTGGAGGATGTCCTGCAGATTGGCTTTTATTTAAAAACCAGGTATGGTAACTTTCATTTAAGCACAATGATATTAATCCATGGGAAGATACTTAAAGATGTACAAGTGGTCTTTTTTCTCTCAGACATCTTTTGAAAGTCACATTAAAAAACTAACCAGTTGTCTAATTATTGCAAAATGGTGGTTTTACAGATTGTTTTCCTGAGAAATGGTCATCCAAGATATATTGGGAAAACTTATATTGCATACATGTAAAAAAACCCCCAGAACTGAATTCATCTGAAAGCACCAGCTATAGCATGAAGTCAGTCAATTGAGATGGAACAAATCAGAAGTAAGACAAAAATTTTCCAAACAGGCTTCAACATAAGGCTGGCCTCTTCCCAAAAGCACAAACTTGATGTGCTTATTAAGGGAGGATTCTATACATATAATATATTACATAATATAATATATAATAATATATAATATGCATTACATTATATAATATATAAAGTATTGTTATGAAGGCACCCATGGAGTTGAATTTAATTTACACCAAAAGACATTTTATGCTCTTTTTTTACAGTTGTCAAAGTTATTATTTTCCACAAACCTTGCAAGATAATTTCCTGACTGCTACTGGCATGCCATAGAGCAGAGGGTGAGCTGTAAACATGGAGAGGGCACATGAGGCACACTCATAATTGCCAAAAGCTTTTAGGGTGAATATGTACTGGTGATGTGATGACTATACACTTTTAAAGAAATGAGTCCTATACTTCCATTAATGAAAGGGCTGTGAAATGAAAAAGCTGAACACACATACGAAAAAAAAAAGCACTCTGACCATATACTCTAGGCCAAAAAGGTTTTTCAGAAAGTTCAGGAAATTCCACACCTAGACTGGGATTTTTCTATGGAATCAGCATTTCTTTGTTTTTTAACTTGTCATAGAGCGTTGCTTCTCAAAGTCTCTGAGTTAGTTAACATATTAGATTCTCATCAGACTCCTACTGTGGTTTGTAAATGTCTCATTGAGTTTTGTTGTGACTTTCTCAGTCTCACAGAAAGAAAAAGAGCGAATTTAAAACTTGTGAATGGTTTTCTCTTGGCTCCAGAGCTGAATGAATCCCTGTTAACTTTGAAAAAAATTTTTTGTGGATCTGAGTTAGGCTACTTTCTTCTTAAGGTAGTATAATTGAAACATAAACTCCTTTTGCCGTCACTCTAACACTCTATACCTTTTTTCCCCTAGTGTTACAAATTCTTTGGCTCTTCCTATGACTACTGGTCTACTGCAAGAAGAACTTGTACGAGTCTTGGAGGAAACCTGGCAAGCATACATAATGAACAAGTACAAGGTGCAGTGCAACAGCCCTTTAAGTAATAGATAGCCTTTACTCTGTATACAGTGAACAGTTCCCGCAAAGAAGGAAAGAATCAGTATGTAAATATATGTATTTTATAATATATCTACTCAACATTTGGTATAGGGTCACAGCATGAAATTTTCAGTACCACAACATCTATTTAGGGAATGCTAGTGATACTAAGGGTTGCTTTCTGTTCCATGAAAACTGCCTTACATTATTTATAGGTATGAATTAGCATAAAATTAAAAATCCAGATCTGGCATTTGTGGCTTTAGACACAGAGAAAGTTGCAGAATGCATGGTCTGTTTCTGCCAGAAATAGAAAGGGATATAATACTATATGTCTGCTTAAATTCTGCAACTTAATTCAGTAGAATGTTATTCACCTTGCCTATGCAATCCAGCTTCCATTTGCAGCTGCATATAGCTATACATTTCCATCAGTCCAGCAGCTCATCCTAGGTGTTGAAATAAGTGAACTTATTAGATATCATGGTGGTCAGACAGGTATCTTTCCACTTTCCAATCTTGCTTCATAGTTCCAAATACTTCTACTCTGAGTCATTTCATGGTCAAAGGCTTGGTATAACCTTGAAATAATGAACTCGGGTAAATGTCTTATTGCAATTGAAATCTTTTTACAGGACTTTAATGAACAAAATAGTTAAGTATTTGTTTATGTGTTGATGTTTTGACCGAAAACATGACACATTAATTTTCCTATCTATTGGCTTTTTTCTTAGCTTTTCTCACTTACCATTTGAAGGATGTTTCAAATGATCCTTGGATTGGCTTGAATGATCTGCACAGCGAACTCAACTTTGTTTGGACTGATGGAAGTGCTGTCTCATATACAAACTGGGCTCCAGATTCCCCAAAACTTGTAGAACCCTATTTGTTTGACAGTCTACGTCCAGAAGATGGCCACAATCGGCAACAGGTAAATATTGCTTACTGTTTACCCTCAAGTTTAAATTTGAGGAGTATTATCACTTCAAGTAAACCACTCACTTCACTACAGACCTTGCCCCAGCCTTCTCCCCAAGTTGTTCATCTATCTTCACACTAGGAGTAGTGACAAAAAGTTACAATGTGTAAGTATTTTAGCTATATCAAAGCATAAAATGGCATTGCTGGAAATGGACAGATTGAACAAAGATTGGATATATTGAATAAAGTTTTCTTTTCCATACTAATCTGTTGTTCATTCTTTAGAGACTATAAATGCAATATTAGAATTTTAGAAGTTAGCATATAGAACTGTTTCCATGTCTAGGAAGGAAGGAGAGAATATAAGAGAAAAGACTGTAATGTTTTTTTTAATTTTTCCTCATTTAAAATTGCAATTGAATTGCTAAGGGCCAATAAATGTCTACTTTGTAAACAAACAAAACCCTCTCCACTGCTAGCAATGAAGTGAAACTATAAATGCTGCAAATAAAATAGCATTCTACATAATCATACCAATACAGCATGATTTGCACACTCCAATTGCTTTTCTTTCATTTCTATATCTTTCTTTTAAAACTTTCTCTTCACACGATGCATTCCATGCTTATTGTCCAGTCTCCCTTCGTTTTGGTATCCACACCTCCAAAGAACCAAGAAATCAAACCTCTAGATAACCAACTTAATCTGCACCTGAATCAATTCATGCAGCTTTTGCCCATGTAGCCATTGGGCAAGGCATGCAGGAAGACATAAAGGACACTGTACAACACATAGCTCCACTACAGGAAATAGCAAGCAGGAAAAAAATAAATGTGCAAAGCTACATCCTGCTTTTCTCCTTCACCTTCACAATTCTAATAGCCATCTTCTTCAGAAGATCCTTTACAATGGACCCACCTGATCTGATGTAGCTGAAAGAGAAATAGAACTAGAGCTGATGATAGCTCTGCCAAGGACTGTAATTTAGTTGATTTTTTTCATGAATAGCCCCTACTTAAAGTTGGCTTTGCAAGTGAAATTCAAAGCATGACCTCAATTTCATTCTTATTCAAAATCTTACTATAGTCACTCATTAGTCGGGATGGAAAGTTCTCAAAAATAATAGTGCCTTTTAAGTATGTCTCCTTGAAAAGAACCAAATGAACAAGCAGGCTGAGTCGAAGATTTGCAAGAGTGTACAAAGGAGGAACTGGAGTGAAACCAATCTGGGAGTTACAGTACTTTGGTTTATAACTTCTTATATCAGTGCATCCATATTCTTTCCCTTTCTCCAATAGTTTGATTGTGTTTCTCTGAAGAGAGGTCCTGCTGATGACATAGGAAAATGGAACAATGAGGAATGCTATAAATCAAGAGGGTATATATGCCAGAAGAATAGTGGTGAGTTCTGTATTGCTAATCTTGAAATTTATGACAAAAGGATTGAAATCACTTTTCTTGTTTAGCATGCATTATTTCAGTTTATGTTTGTTTTATTTTGCTTTTGTTTTGTTTCATTTTGTTTTTATTTAAGGTAAAGTATCAGTAAAACCTAAGGGCCCATCCTGCCTCCCAATGTTAATTAGCAATGTTTTGGAGAAGGGAATGATAAAAACATATCAAAATTTAGGAAAGAAAAATTATTTTATTTTAGAAAGTGTAATTGAATAGATAAAACCCGCAAACATTTTAATTACATATGTTTATAATGATCTATAGAGTATCACAACTAGTAAGTTTTACACTTAACCAAATAAACCTGATAGTCACTAAGCTTTTAAGAGTATTTTGAAAACAGGCAAGTGAAGTGTTTTATTTTGGATTGATGGAGTGAAACTACCTCTACAGTAAAATATACTGTGCATTTATTGACTCAAAATTGCCAGAGGCTAAAAATACATTTCTTTCATCCAGAAAGTTCACCATCATTTTGAAGCTAGCTTTTACTTATAAACACCTAAGGTGTTCCATTCCATTAGCTATTTCATACTAGTTTTGTAAATAATGAAAATGTTATTCAGTTGCTCAATTCAAATATGTGACCTCCAGATTTAACTGCTCTTGGGGTGGGTTTTTTCCCTTCCTCCTACAGATCCCGAACTATTTCAGTCATCAGCAACAGTGCTGGATCTTGCTTCTGACCATTCCAGTGGCATTAGCTATTCTGTCACCCATTTCAAAATGAACTGGAAGGAAGCACACAAAAACTGCAATAACAATGCCTCTGAACTTGCCAGCATTTTAGACCCATATAGCCAGGCATTGTTGTTCTTACTTGCACAGGAATACGGAGAGCCTCTGTGGATTGGTCTTAACAGCAACATGGTAAGAACACGTATGTTACATACAGGCAGTCAAACTGGCATGGTTTCTGATCTTACTTTATGCTCTCATCTTTTTATCCATAGGAATTTCTGCCAGTGTAGTGCTGAAAGCAGCATGTTAAATCAGTATAGTATACATTTGCACTGGAAATCTTCAAATAAGACTTATACAGTGGAGATTTTAATGAACTAAGAACTCTCACATACTTCAGCACAAGGAAATATTCCTGCAAACCAGTATATAACCATGTTGTGTACTGTTTGGAGTCATTTGAAGTATCTCAAATATAAATTGTAAAACCTTCTACATTTTGAGTTTATGTAATCTAAAGGATATTCCAAGGACAACGTGCATCCTGCCCTCCTGCCATGGGTTTATGTACCTCAGTGATCAGTAACGAAGTAGCTCAGGTTGCATAGCTGAGACTTGAGAAGGAATGGTTTCTAGGTGGGTCCATGCTCACATATTTTACTAGAGTGTTCTTATTTGTGGTAACAATAGCAAAATACAATTGTGCACAGAAACAGGGTAAAAATTAGTAAAGGAATCTGGAGGCTATATGATATGGTATATATTGACCAATGATTATAATTTTTAATTTGAAAATGTAATTGGTGTTATTTCTCCCATTAGAATTTAGAATATTGTGGGAAAAACAATCTCTTCTGTTTTGTGAGTGTAATTTCTCCCACTAAGAAGCTAGAATATTATGGAAAAATAACCCTTTCTGTTTGTGACATGTCTGCATCAGTTGTGTGACAGGAGAGGGTGAACATTTGGAGGGTAGGTGTGTTTTGACATGCTACACTCTTCACCATGAATCACAGTCACGGTAACTACAACAGCACTGCTTAAGAACACTCCCACCCACCCTCCCATTTCCCATGCAGACGTTTGGGTGATCATACCAACATGATGTCTTATCAGACTAATTTTATTCCTTCTCTCATGTCCCCTTTTTTTTCCCCCTTCCATTCCCAAATCGCTCTGAATTAATGTTAGATACTTCTTGGAGGGCACTCAGCTCTGTGGGTGACAGACACTGTACATTTTATGCATTTACAAGATAAAAGGGGGCAGTAGTCAGCACGTGACTCCACACTGGCAATATGAGCGTCTTCTTTGGGATCCTTTGTAGTAGCTGTGTCACTATTAGCAACCTTGAAATTACCATACAGATTTTGCTTCCAGACCAATGGCAAGTATCAATGGATTGACAGATGGAGATTAGTTTACAGCAAGTGGTCCAGTGGAGAACCAAAACAGACATTAGCATGTGTCTACCTAGACACTGATGGCACCTGGAAGACAGCTTCTTGCAAGGAAAAACTCTTTTCTGTCTGTAAAAAATCAGATGGTAAGTTACTCCATACAAATGTTTTGCCTAAATGTTGTATAGATTTATCAACTGTGCTAAATATAGTCTGCCACTGGAAAAATACTTGGTTCGCACACTAGTGTACAGGAAGACATGAGCTAATTAGCTCTAAATATTGTCATGAATGCTTCCCAGAAGTAAATTGATACATAACAGTTATTGAAAGCCTAAGAAACAAAGTATCCTTAGCTAAGGTTTCTTAGTTATTAATTTTAATAGGAAAAGTAATTCACATGTTAGGAGACCTGTTTTTATTAGGCATTATATGACATTATGTATTCAGTTTGGGGCACTAGAGTTTGAAAAGGTTCTCAGTCAACTAGAGTTTTCAGATGACCAGGAAACAAGAATTAAAAGATTGGAGTTGGACAAAAGACTAAGAAAAAAAGGACTAAGAGAAACCATAGTATCAATTCTAAATATTGAAAATGAGCCTTATGGAATGGAATTTAATTCTTCCCTGTGTCTGATATGACATGGAAAGGGGTAACAGACCTAAATAAACAAAAGAAAACCTTCGAATTTTATGAGTACAGAAGTCTTTAACAAATACCCTGGACAGATCAGGGAATCTCTATCAGTAGAGCTTGCTAAGAACAGACAGGACTAACATCTGCTAAAAACAAATATCAACTTCATGTCATCTGTGAGCACAAGGATGAAGTAAATAACCCCTGGAGGAGCATTTCAACCACAAACTTCTATAATTTGTATGGAAGTAAGTGCAAATATGATTTCATAATTTAGCTATATTCTTGATTTTGCCAGCATTATGGAAGAACCTGAATGATTAGCAAATTTAAAACTACATGCCAAATTACATTCTAAGATATGTTTTGATTTGATAAAACCCCTAAGATTTTATATAAAATGTCTCCACTTTATTATTCTGGAAATCTCATCTGAGAGCTGAATGTTTCTTAATAGGGAAAGAAATAGACTGTAGAAAACTTACAGGAAGAAAATGTTATTTGGCAGAACATTTAATTTTAAAATGATCTGCATTTACCTATGCACACAAAATCTTCCTATTATATCAATCACTATGGAATATATTCAAGATACAGTTTAATAAATAATCCTGCAAGCCATGCTTAGTTATATTAACATTTTCAAACACAATCACATTTTCTGCTGTATGGTTTTGATCCTGTCAAAAAATGAGACTGAAATGTCAGAAGACATTTAAAAAATAGTAATTTTAACTTATTAGGCAGATATTTATGCCAGAAAAGCAATTTCATATTTTATTTACTAGATTCATTACAAAAATCACCATTAGATAGAAACTACACTTCTTACAGACTAGTGTATCTTATTAATCACCTTGATAAACAAAGATGAAGCAAAATATAATCTCAAACACAAAAAACAGAGCCATATTCAAGCTTTTCTTAGAACAAGTTTCATTTCTTCTATGATTAGTAACCTAAATAGTCTGTGTATACTAGTATAAGGGGGAAAACAAATTTTATAAAATAGCTGGACTCCAACTACCTGATTTGTTGTCAGTAACGGCCCCTACTGAGCCTCCACAACTTCCTGGAAAATGCCCTGAAACAAGAGGACACAAATCTTGGATACCTTTCCATGGTCACTGCTATTACTTTGAGGCTTCCAGGAAAAGAAGCTGGTCTCAAGCTCATCAGGAATGTGCCCGACTAGGTATGTGTTTTGTCTTAGAAAGACTGTAGATGTAATTAAACATACAAAATAGTGGATAATATTCCTAACCAAATTTCAAATTACTTTAAAACTTCACATTTAGTGCTTTTTTGTTTGCTTGTCAGAGCAGGCTTTTCCACAATAACAGTAAACTATGTCAGAGATGGCATTTTATATCTCAAATATCAGTGAAATATGAATACCTCAAAAATATTAAATTCCTAATAGTTTTATAGCAATAAGTAATTAGATAGGGAGATAAACACTTTTACATATCCACTAAGGCACTGGATTCAGGGTTGGCTTTCCCTTCCACAAATAAGAGGGAATTCATGTACAGTGTAAACTAGAAGACACAAAGTCATAGGAGAATTGCCTTTGTTAGTTCCAGGGCACAGTTTATTAATTGGATCTCACTGACTGGACAACAAATGACATGGAGGAGCCATTTAGCTTTCATGAACCAGTAAAACACACCCTGCTCCTGCTCCGTAACAGCCCCCATGCTGCTCCCATGGGGAGAAGAGCAGTATGTTGACCAGGGAGTGGAAAAGACACTTTGCTCCACAGTTCTGAGAATGGCTGTGATGCAACACACATTTCAGTGTGATTAAGAATACGAAACATTCTGTATATTAGCACTGTATGTTTGAGCCATAGTCTTTAAATTGTAAGAGAATGCAAGCATTTCTAGAAGCACTTCCTTCTATGTCAGAAAACACTGACCTATGAATGAGCAAACAGAAAATGTCTTTGTAAAGCTTTGCATTTTACTCTAGAGCTGTGTGATAACAGAATTCCTGAAGTTGTTCTGTAGAAAGACAAATCATATAATTGCTACAAAAAGTAAGTATTATACTAATAATCAAAATGAAGGGTCACAGTGGGACACTGCTCAATGTTCTAGACTCCTACACTTTTGTCTGCCTGCTACCCAGTGGCCAGGCCAGGATGGTGGTCAACACAGCTTTGTGTATTTGCAATGCCTGGGTGTATGGCAAATATAAATCAATCTTCTGGATTGCAACCTCCAGCTGCTGTCACATCCTGCCCAACCTTGCAGATGCTATCATCAGGTACTGCCAAAACTGCTGCCCAGCCACTGATGGGTGACAGAGCTGTAGTGGCAACAAGCAAGGTGCTGACCAAATCATATGTACCTCTTTCAGCCTATTTCCACCACAGTCTGGACTGTGGTCAGACCTATCCGAAAAGTATTGCAGGAGAGTGATTTTCCTTCTCTAAAATATGAAAAACTACAAAAATCTATGTCTTTGTTCTGATTTACACCAATACATCACACAGTCATGCTCAAAACACAATATAGAGATTCAATAGCCACAACAAGACTAGTGAATATTATATGCAAAAATTTGTGTCTTTTATATATTTTTGCCTATTTTTAGTGTGTTTATTGATTTGAGCTGTAGGAAAATGAGACATTGCAATGTGTTCCTTAATATTTTTTCAGGTGCTGATTTGGTATCGGTGAAAGACTATACTGAGGCAAATTTTCTGTCAAACACCATTAAGATACTCCATGGAAAATCACCAAACTTTTGGACAGGATTAAAGAAAACTGACAAAGGTAATATCTTTAATATTGAATCATAAATTATCATATAATATGAAATGATGTATTAAAAAGAAATCAACTTTGTGCCCTTGAAAGTACATATATATAAAATTTTTATGAAGTTTATTTCAAAGTATGCTTACAAATGCTTAAGAATGTAACTGAAACACTTAACTACCCATTCATGCTACAAATTTTCATTTTCTTCATCAAAACTTAATCTATTTGTCTAACCCCCTGTGTTTTATACATATATGCTAATTTTAAATATTAGGACAGTGGGTATGGACAGATAAATCTGCAATGGATTTTGTCAATTGGCAAATGGGAGAACCTTCAAACAAAAGGCATAAAGACTGTGGAGAAATATGTGCATTGTCTGGCTACTGGAACACCAATGTCTGTTCTTTCAGAAAAGGATATATCTGTAAAAAACCAAAATGTAAGTAATTTTTCTAATACGTTAAGGTTTATAATGACTGATAATTCATTTTCATTGTATAACAAAAAGCTGAAAAATACTGTAGGTTTGTGAGGAAAACCAATCGACTCTAATAGCAGGATGTGGCTGCCTAAATACTAACAAGGCTCCCGTGGATTCTGACTGTCTTCTCAGAAGGCTGCATCTCCCATAAATCCTGTAAAATTACTATCAGCCACATTAAGACATAATAAATACTTCAGATCGCTATGTGTAGGAAAGCTAAGCTCAAAAGCAACATTTTGTTTAATTTCAGCTGAATATATTCTCAAAAAAAATCTTGTTCTGATGTGTCCAATGAAAACTGTCCCATGGAAATACTGAAATTGGTGATTCCTTTCCTTAGTGACCTTTGATTTGATGGATTACAGGAATATCCTAACATTTTGGCACTCTTTATCTACATGATAGAGTCATGTTTAATAAAATGCTGATACTATCCTGATAGAAAAACTATCATCTGTAAGAAAATGCATGAGTTTGATTACCAGCTGAGACTAAATGAAAATGGTCCAGAACATAGACATTTTCTTTGGTTAAACTTCATATTTCTGTTCACCTTTCTATTACCTGCTAAGTTCAGGAAGTGTGATTACAGTTAGGAGCCATGTCCACATGGAATGGTTGTCTCTGACAGATGGGGCTACAACTAATGGAAGATTCTTTTCAGCTCAAATACAATCCTTATGATACATCTGTAACACTCAAGACCTTTCAGGAAACACTTTAAAAATATTAAGGATCTCATGGGCACTTGCTAAGTAATGAACGTATCTCAAAACACTTTTTAAAATAACAGAAATCTGACTCCAACTTCATGTCTTTTTGTGTATCTTAACTGAGGAGGTCAGATGCTCTTGGCATAAAAGAGACAATCATCCTACTAGAGTTTTACACGTGCTTAGCTCCATCTCTCTGGGACCATAACTGTTGCTAGTACACGGATTTAGGGGGAATTGTCAGAAACATCAGAAATTTGGAAGTTTGAAAGGCCTCTTTCCTTTTTTTTTTTTTTTTTAAGCATTCCAAGTAAACATTTTCTTTTCCTTTCAAAAGCTCCCGAAAGCACAGAGATGTCAACAGAAAATACAGGTAACCATACTTTATTTTAAGTATGAGATGCTCAAATACAGCAAAAAATATAATTACACAGTTTCTAAGCATCAGTTTTGTGAGTATTTAAAAATAAAAGGTCTATAAGCTATATCTGTATCTCAATACAAGAAATAGGGGTTACCCTGGAGTAAATATTGATTTGCTTTTATATTTTCAATATTTGGCTTTATTTCACGTTTATATTTATATTTTTAATATTGGGATTTCATCAGATTTAATTATATTTTGTTTGGTTTTGTTAGTAAAAAAACCCCAGAAGTACACGTTGAAGTGAAAATCTACAGGCACATTGCCTTTTTCTGCTTTCAGGTTAAGAAAATCTAATTTATTACTAGATTCTGAAATCTTTTAATATCAAAGGTGTTGATTCTATTGTATCTCCTTACAGGAGGGAAAATGAAGAAAGTACTTGCCACCAGCGTCATTTGGCTGTTCATTCTCCTAGCTCTTTCTGTAGTTGGAGCTGGCAGTATTATTTATTTCTACTTGAGGAGGAAAAGACAAAACCTGTCACATATTTCAACCAGAATGAGTGGATTAGAAGCAACTGTGGATATTCAAGAAAAAGACACACGCACTGACATGTAGTCTGACCAAAGGCCTACATCTTCCAACTCACAAAAATCAGTCTATGAATCAGTGAAATCTCAGTCGAGCGAGCTTTGTGTTTTCCTACTCAGATAAGATCTCCTCTCTTCCTAAATACAAATTTCACGGATTTGTATAAACACACACACATATATATGCATCCCAAAGTGTTACAGTGTTGTTTAGTTTGGGAAGTGTATTTGTATTTTTCACATCAATGGGCATGGCTGAAAAGTTGGCTCCAGTGGTATTACCAGAAAATTCAGATAGATATTTACTATATGAAAATTACTTTGTTTAACTCAATGTAGAAATTCTTTTTGCATGCAGGAGAAATTATTAATATTTTTTCCTGTGTATTCCTTCAGTAGTACCTCATGGGAAACATTGTTCATTTCAGATTTTCAGCTTCACAGTTATGACACTATCTTTTCATTCACATGTTACAATACCTGCATCTGTGTATTACATGTTA
>VXBA01000731.1:460733-530096 GCA_013399895.1 Serilophus lunatus | reverse complement strand
AAAAAAAAAAAAAGACAGAAAGTTGCAAGAAAATCGAAGGGGTTCATCTATTTCTGTCTCTAGTCTGAATTTTTTGAAAAATTATGCCTTTTCCTACAGCCTTGCACTGTTCTATTATTCTGCAAATACTCATACTTTTTTGTAGTTCAAATTAATCATAAAAATAAAACAGTAGACGATCTTTGCATTGGTTTTTATTCCAGTAATGATGCTTTCAGTATGGAGAGGTGTCCCTTTTCAGCTCCAAGCATGTATAATAAATGGCTATCTGTTATACTGCATTATAGAACTCTCCAGTTTAGAGATATAAAATCACTGATGTACTTTTTGAAAATAAATTCTTTCATTTTTGTAATGATTTCGTTTGATAATATGATGCTTTTCTTCCTTCCCTCTCAGCTTTTCTTCCATTTACACAGTAGCAGTATTTGCCTCAGGGGGCAGATTATCATTCTGTATATTTAAAGACATGTATCATCCCTCCTGTGGAATAAGAACACCTTTCTCCAAAACATGGGAGGGCATATGGCACTAACAGGCCCCAGTGAAAAAGCATATGGAGGAGCAGGGCCAGAGTAGAGGAGCTGCTACCAAATATGTGTATCAGAAAACCAATTCTTTCTTTGGCTTTCTGTGAGAATTGACAGAATTTCTTGCCCACTCCCCACACTTATAGTCTCTAACTGACAAAAAGATGATGCCACACTAAAGATCTCTGCTAAAGAGAAGAAAATACTTGGAATAAGTGAAATAAGAACACATTTGAATTATCTCTATTATTTATATTTCTTCTAAATATCCAGAAAGCAATAAAGGCCCCTAAGTAAAAATGTTATTGACAGCTACTTAGAATGGAAGTATCTCCTTCTTTCAAGAATATTTACTTCAGTTGTTTTATCAAGCACTATCTTAAAACATGGGTCACCCCTGCTAACATGTTTTACTCCTGAGCATTTAATTTTTAACCCCTTTACTCCTTTGCTGGATGGACACTTTATTCCACACATTATTCTACACCTTTGGCAAAGTTGGAAAAGAAGTCTCACAAATCACATGTATAAAGATATCTGAAGATTGTATGGCTTTTCTCTTTCTGATATGTCTGTATGACATAATACTTAATGAAATAATGTCATAGAGACATAAGATATTTAAACCAAGATCTGGATTAAAAACAAAACAAAACAAAACAAAAAAAAAACAAAACAAAAAAAACCCCACCAAAAACCCCAAACACAAAATTCCCATTTACAGGTTATTTAAAATAGAGTAAAAAAGGATGTAAACCAAAAGTACATTTTACAATTATTGTCCTTTGAACACTTTGTAAAGCCCAGAGATAACAGCCCTTAGATAAAAATCCCTTAAGCTACTACATTAAGTCCTATAATACCAATGCCTTGCAATAAAGAAAGTCACTGCCATTTTCAGGAGGAAACAGGAAATTGCTGAGACAGCTCTGCACAAAACTGTGCAAATGAGAAAAACAACACCTGCTTCCCACGGAGATGACTAGAGATAAAATTGTTTCCTGGTATGTGCTACAGATATCTGGGAATACATGGCTCTGTCTGCCCTTTGGATGAGTGAATAGTAAAAATGCTTTTCCTGTTTTATGCTTACAAACAGTATGTTGTGCTGGATAGCACGGTATATATGCCCAGGTTAGTGAATCTGATAAATTGAAGTACTGTTCCCAAAAGAAAAAAAAGGAAACATACAACAGAAGAAACTAATTTTTTGGAAGTTATTTGCAAGTTAACTATAAAACTTGAGAGTTCATAACAAAAGTATTTTGCTGACCAAATTCAGCACAGCCTTGGACTTCCAGAAGAGAAGGCTGGTGTCACCATCCTGCAGGAAGTATGGAGAACTTGACAGGCTGTTCTGCCTGCCAGCTTTCTGTGTTATTATATGATATATAATACTTTGATATACATACATATTTATGTACAGCTACTTTGTAGATAGACTGAACACGAAATGGCCAGGATCACAGGCTAGACATAAAGTATGTTGCTGATCCCCCTGCAAGATACTTAAACACCACAAAGGCGGATCCAAAGTGCCTCTTACAGAAGGACAGAGAGCACTGTGGTGAGAACAGCATTGGAAACACATAAGTGCAGAGTGAGCCAGTACACTAGTGCTCACACCCGGGGAAAGGGCTGAAAAGCCCTCACCATACCTGCTCACACCAGGCAGGCACTGTCATCCTTACCTGCTGTTTGTAGCATCTTTGTCTTGCGCCTCAACCAACTGAACAGCCGCTGGGGAAGAGAATAATACATCTCAACACTGACTTCTCTCACATATATATGACCTCACATATTGCTCAGACACAGAAGAGGTCTGGGTTGCACTTGGTTAAATTCCATAGTGCAGAGAAGGCCCTTTACATCTTTCAATGCTCAATCCCAAATCCCAGTGTTTCTGCACAAGACAGTTTTTTGCATGTTTCTCTTCCTTCTTTAAAGAGTCCTGTATACTTAAAGTCACTGCCAGTTCAGTGCTTGGGATAAGAAAAATATTACTTGTTATGAATGCCACTATATAATTAGTTTCAGAGTGGAGAAGAGTAGACACCTCAGCATTGATGCCTAACACAAGTGCTTGTACTGGGCTCTGCACATATGGGATTTTTCCTCCCATTTCTATGAATAAATGGTGCCTGATTTTCCTCATTTTTAATCATTACCATTTGCAATGACAACATAATTGCTTTCATACATAGGCTCAGCTACCTAAGGCACATGAGGGAATAGAATTTATCTCACATAGTATAGATACGTACAATGCAGCCATATCATGCTGAACTGCTTACCCAAGGTCGTCACTGTGGTCAGCACAGAGATGGATACATGAAGGTATAATTACCTGATCTAGTCTAGAGACGGATGAGAATCTCTAGACTCTCACTGGCACAAAGAAAGCCTAAGCCAATTATCTCACAGTAAATGAGTTCTGCAGAATCCAATTCTAAATTGGTATCTTATGCAATTTGGCACAACACATACTAACAGTTTTTTGTTGATTACATTTGTCATCAATATCTCCAGGCTGCTTCAGAAAACAGTTATCAAAACTGGTCCACATACATTTTATTTTTTCCCCCAGCTTGAAAATGACTACTTTTGGAAACAAAATATCTGCCAAATTCAAAAATTTCCATTGATTTTATTTCTCATGCCGATTCAGAATGGAAACTGAGCAGGTAGTTAAACAAATATTAAGAACATTGACAGAAGCTCCTATGAAACTACAAATCAAATTCCAAGGCAACCATCTGCCTTTGTACTCTCACAAACACTTTTCAACCTTGTGCCAGGACAGGTGAGAAATCAGCGGAGTGTGTTTGCTCTTAGTCCTCATACAATCCCTGTATTTAAAATATGCCAAATTCTGTTTCCCTGAGCAGCTGTTGTGTCCTGTACAGTAGTGAACCCTTGAGAAGGTTAAGTTGTGCCGAGCATCAGAAATGAGGGCTGTGCTGATTCTATCCCCATCACTGATATATATAACTGAGGAAGAAAAACTGAGCATAGAAGTCTGTTCAGTCTCATGCTAAGTGCTGCTGCTAAAAGTTCCCTCTTCTATTCTGTGTAGACTATCATGAAACCACTGCACCTGCCTTGGATACATTCTGTTTAAATTTCTCCCATTTCCTATTATCTTCATGATCTTAATGCTAAATTAGAATAGAAGATTGGTATTTTTGTTCATCAGGCAGATAATTTCTGTTTACCAAGAATTATTCGATTTTTAGTTCAGCTAAATATAGTCAGAACTTACTTTTAATCTCTGTAAGCCCCATTTCTGTTCACAGTATCATAGATATATTAGTCATAGATAAATTTTAATGATCACTTAAACATCATTACTCATTGAGATCTTGTGTATCTCGGCTACTTCACCCAATGCTGTCCTCATATAATATGTGAAATATTCCTGAATTATGTGCTATTATTCTCCTAACTGTTTCAAATGATGCCATGTTCCACTTGTAAAAAGTGATCAAAAATGGCTCATTACTTGAACTCTATTAATAGATAATGTTCAAATTATTTAAAAAAATAAACAGATACAGGTGAGTAGAGAATGGATTGAGAGTAAGAAAGTGGATAAGAAGCAGGACATGAGCTGGCAGTGTGCCCTTGCAGCTCAGAGCCAACTGTATCCTGAGCTGCATCAAAACCAGTGTGGGCAGCAGGTTGAGGGAGGTGATTCTGCCCCTCTGCTTTCATGAGACCTCACATGGAGTGCTGCATCCAGCTCTGGAGTCCTCGGCTCAGGAAGGACGTTGCCCTGTTGGACTGAGCCCAGGGGAGGCCACCAAGATAATCAAAGGGCTGGAACACCTCTTATGAAGTGAGGCTGAGAGAGCTGGGGCTGTCAGCCTGGAGAAGAGAAAACTCCACAGATTTAGAGCACCTTCCAGTATTTAAAGAGGGCCTGTAGGAAAGCTGGAGAGGGATTTTTTACAAGGTCATGTAGTCATAAGACAGGGAGGAATGGCTTAAACCTTTTTTGGGCAGGGTGTGTGTTAGGAAGACATTCTTGACTATGAATGTGCTGAAACTTTGGCACTGTTTTCCCAGAAAGCTGTGGATGCCCCATCCCTGGAAATGTTCAAGATTGAGTTGGATGCAGCTTTGAGCAACCTGGTCTCTGGAAAATGCCCCTGCCCATGGCAGGAGGGTTGGAACTAGATGATATTTAGGGTCTCTTCCAATGCAAACTATTCTATGATTCCAGGAAAATAACTTATTTTGGATCTTGTTACTTTCTCTTCCTTTCCTCCCTGGTTTATTCTCATTATTCTTTACTTTATTGTCCCAAATCCTGCCATTTTTATAAACTTTGACTCAACAATTATTTTTTTAAATATTTTCAGAGGAACACTGGTGATTCACTTCTCACTCTTCAAAATACATCAAAACTAACATTTAGCAGCTAAACTGCTTCCAGTTACTGGCAGTGATGAGAACCATCATTATGTAGGTTATTTCCTTTCTCCTAAAGAATAGAATAGACAAGACTATTTGTGTTGGAAAGTACCTACAATGACCATCTGATCAAGGCCTGATCAGTTCAGGGCTGACTAAAAGTTAAAGTGTGTTAAGTGTGTGTTGTTAAGGACATTGTCTAAATACTTCTGAAACACTTTCAGGTTTGGGACACTGACCACTTATGAAACCTGTTTCAGTGTTTGGCCATCCTCTTGGTAAAGAAATGCTTCCTAATGTCCAGCTGGAGCCGTTCCTGGCACAGCTTTGAACCACTCTCTTAAGAAGTACCTCTGCCCCTCATTTTCTTTCCCTTATGTAATTTTAGTATTAAGTTCCAAATTGAAATGTTAGAACAAGATCAAAGCATTACATCAAGATTTTCTAGTGAATGCTCTATCAAGAGTTTATGCCAAGGAGAGTGGATTGGTTACTGCAGTCACATAAATGGTCATACAGTTGAAAGATTCTCTACAGAAAACTCACTCTATTTCCCAAAATTTCCTATCTACCATATGCAAGGTTTGGAAGATACGCATAGAAAGATATATAAATGTCAGTTGTTGATGTAATAATCTCAGCACTTTTGTAAAATGCTTAATTTTTTTGAGTTTTATGGTTGAGAAAGATTACTTGAAATTAAACAGATGATACAGCTTTATGTTCATTAGCACAACAAAACAAGACTTTTTTCCTAATGGAACATTAGTTTTGTCCAGTGGACTTCAGCAATTCCTGGCTGTTCGGAACTTCATAATTCCTTTTTCATAAGCTTGCTGTACATCCACAGGAAATTGTTCATGACTTGATCTCTTTTTTAATAGAAACAGAACTTGAATGATTTGCATTATTCTGAACTATGTATGAGTCAGGTTCCAGGTATTTCTAGAAAAATTGCAATATGGAGAAATGTTTTTCCTACAAGATCACACAGACATTGAGATGACAAGTCTGCAGTGTCATCCCAGGGGTCATGAGAACAGGTCTTCATCAAATACCAGCCATGGCTGACAAGTAAGCTTTTATTTCTATCTGCTGGAACTGAAAACAACTAAAGAAGGATTCTCTCCATCCTGGGGCACTTCGACATGTCTCTGGTTAGTGGGCTGAGGAATTACCATTGAAAGTACCGAGATTTGTTGCGTGCCTCTAAGACCGACCAGAGGGATTTTGGAGTCTTCAGGCTTGGAAATATTTCAGCCCCTGTCAGTGCCAGGGGCTGAACTGTGTGATTTCCATTGCAACCTCAGCCTTGGTGACTCCGTGACTTTGACATCCTCTCCCACCGCAGAGGCAGCCACGCTGCTGGCCGAGCCAAGCCTCACAAAGCAAGGGTGCCCCAAAGGGAGGGGACAGCGCCTAAACCCCGTTCTGCCCCGTTCATGTGCGGCCCGGGGCTCACAGCCCGCAACCTCCCCCGCCGCACAGCCGGCACCGCACTGGCCGGGAGGAGGGGCGCCTCTCCTGCCGCGTCCACGGGAGCTGCCGGAGCCACGGAGGCATTTTGTGGCCCGGGGTCGCTCCGTGGGCCGGGGACGGAGGGCAGGGGAGGGCGGGGAGGGCCGAGCGGCCGCGGCGCCGAGATGGCGGCCGGGCAGAGGAACGCCGCGTCCTGCAGCAGCCGGCGGCGCCATCTAGCGAGGGAGAGGGACAGCGGGAGGGCGGNGGCGGGACAAAAGGACGGCGGGACAGAGGGACGGCGGGACAGAGGGACAGCGGGGACAGAGGGACAGCGGGACAGAGGGACGGCGGGACAGAGGGACAGAGGGACAGCGGGGACAGAGGGACAGCGGCTCCCGCCGCGCCCGGCCTTGGCGTAGGTGCTGCTTCCAGAGGCGGCACCCGAGCCTTGTCGGGACGCTTTTTGCTCAGCAGGGGTGAATTCCCTCCGTCGGGGGCGTCCAGGACGTGCCCCAGCGAGGGCGATCGGCGCTGCCCGTGGGCTGCTCCCAGCACGGCCGATCCCCGTGAAGCCCTGGGAGACAGGGCACAGGGGCAAGGGAGAGGGCAGCGGTGGGGATTGAGATTTCATAATTAATGCTTTAGATGATAAGTGGGATAATGCCCTGGTCTTCTCTCTACAAGTACAATTGCCTCTTTCTTTTTAGCTTAGGGTGACATGTACAATTTTTTTCTTATGTTTGACTTTTAAGTGAAGGAGAATTAGTAAAATGATAATTTTCGTATGTTGCTTTTGTGTTTCTATTTTCCCCCCAAGTCTTGTGGAACCATCACTGCAATGTTCCAGACGGGGATTTGCCTTCATACACACTATTAGAGTCAGTTTGAACAATATTAGCAGTGGAGAGATGTGTGGATGATTCACTGTTGATTCTGGTAATCAGTTAATTACATCGCAAATCAAAAACTGTGTGCTTCTCTCTCCCTTGCTAATAAGAGAGAAATAATGTGTGTTTATATCCCAGAAGCATTCTCAAGATCAGATAATTGCTTTTAAGTCTTAAAATTCAAAAGTCTACATAAATGCAAAGAACATTAGCTTATTATCATTAGAGATGTAGAACTGACAGGAATTCTCCTGGCTCAATTTCAGAAACTTGTTTACACACAAGAATTGCCCCTCCTGGGGATATAAGTATGGTCACTTTTATTTCCAACTTTTTTTCTTACTGTAGGATAAAGATATCTCACTGCCATCATCAGTGTTTCCGTAAATGTCCATTTATTGTCTTTTTGTAAATGTCTTGTTTTCTTGTTTCTACGTTCCCCCCACTGTAATGAGATACATTTGTTTCTTTACAGATTTCTCAAGAAGTAAATGGAGTTGCACTTAGAAGCAATATGATTTTGACGCATCTAGGAGCAACAGTACTTCTTCTGTTTTTGCTGACTTTTTAAACTATTTACTAAGATGCTATTGAATACAATGCAGTGAGAGACTTCAAATTAAGAAAAAGGTAATAATGGAAGACTTCAGTTATCTGCACATTGAATTATCACATGGGTGGGCTGCCATGCAGACAGTACATGTACATCACTGTTTCTTGGAGCAAAAACTCACAGCAGAATGTTAATCCATCCTAAGAACACAAGTGTTATTAGTGTTATGCTGGGTAAAGATCACTGTAACACTTATTATATTTCCCTCAAATTTTACATATGTTAAAAAAAAAAGAGAAAAAAACCCTTGTTCTTAAGGAACTAGAATTTGCTGTTTGCTCTAGTATATAACCTGCTCTTGAAGACATCTTGAGTGCTATTTTGTAGGGCTATGGCAACTTGCTTGTATTTCAATAAATATTTATATAACACAGGTGGCTAATAGGTTACAAGGTCAGAAAACAGCATGATAATTACCTGCTTTAATCAGAGGCCAGAGATTTTAAGACTTATCTGAGTCAATTTATGTCAAGCTATTCTTCTACCATAACTTTTGATTATTTTACAAAGAGGTTATGTATTTTCCCACTACCATCAATAACAGAAACAAACATTAAACAATCTCCCTGCTTTGTTCTTGTAATGTCCCCTTTGTTTCAAGAATATGCTGTCTTATTTCTTGCAAGATTTCCTTTATGGGCCTTTTATTCTTTCTCACTTATATTAAAAATAATCTTTAATCTTGTTTTGGGAAGCAAAAATCTTGTTTTGTAAACAATGAACCTTCAGCACTGTTTTTATCTTTTCCACCATGCTGGAAATACAGATTTGTCCCTCAAATCTAAGGATTCTAAGGCATGCCAATTACTTGACCTATGAAGATCTAGGACAGGGTAACTAATAATGCTTTTCAGGACAGCCACCTGCTAAGTGCCATCCATTCAACCACCTTATCGCTTATTCAGAGATGGGGGCCTCCTGGACACACTCATATTTATTAAAATGAAACTTGGCTTTTAGGAATTTGAAAATAAAAAATGTGAAGTTCATATAACAACAAATGATACTTTCAATATTTTTTTCAATATTAGCAAAATCAGTTTAAATATCACTTTCAAAACTAAAATAAAAGTGCTATATGTAAACAAGCCTGTAGTCATGTACAGCTGCTTCCCAAGAAATTTATTTGAAACTCACTGCTACTAAAAGTGTAAGCTGGGTTTATTATGTCTGATGGAATCTGGGTTTATTTGTGCCTTTGTGTAGACTCTGCTCATTCTAGTCAAGTGCTCTAGACTGTGCATCATGCAATAACTGGCAGGACTGGAGCCTTATATAAATGTAAGAGATGAGATGTATCGATGGATTCAAGTCCAGTAGTTTGTGAACATCTAGCTGATGTACTTTTATCTTTCTTCCTGGAGAAAATGTCTCTGGAAATTTGAGACGTCTGTTGTGATGGATTTTGTATGGCAAATATCCGTCCAAACTAATGAGTTATTCTTTTGTAATAAATTGGTTTTGGAATGGCATAAATTGCGCTTTTGCAAATATTTTCGTGAGGGAAATTTGTTATTGTCTTATAAATTCAGCAGAGGTTTCAGTTCTTCTATTTTTGGGGCATGTCCCACAACGTATTATTAAAACAAATGTTGTTAAACATCTGTGGTAGCAAATTAATGGTTTGTTTCATAAATGAGTAACTTACAGATAAGGAAATATTTTCAAATTATACCATTTAAATCCCTTATTATTTACTTGCACATTTTTTATATTTATTGGAAGGGGTTTTTATATTAAACATTAATCCAATGCTTTATATTAAACCGTTTAAAAAAGTAATCTAGAATTATTGCCAATACTAAACAATCATTGTGCAAAGTTATTGGTGCAGTACTTGGTCTGTTCATTAATTTTTCTGTTTTATCTGAAGTTTCTGTTTGATTTAGATAAGTTATAGATGATTGCAAGGGCCATCTTTTTAATCAAAAAATTTAAAGCTGGTTATCTAAACAGTGTTGAAATCAGAGAAAGGTACCAATACTATAGAGCTCTAAATGATAAATTTTTCTTGTGATCAGTTGCTTTCCTTGTTGAAAAGGACATGAATTAAAGTCTGAGTAAGGTCCTCAGTATAATGCTTAACTATTGCAAAAGGAGTAAGAGACAATCTGAAAAGAAGGGAAATTTGCACAGTCTGTTAGTTTTCTTTGATATTTTTCTACTAGTCTGGATTTTTATGGCAATGTTACAAATCACATAGCAGAAAAGGGAACTGCAGAATCACTACAAGTTTGGGTTATGAATATTCATTGGTTCAGTTGGGAAATTAAAAATGAAAGCTTGGTAGGTTTTAGTGATAGGGTTGCAGCTGTCTTCTGTATTTGTACAGTAATATGTAATCAAATCCTAATTAATTCTTTGTGTTGATATTTTTTAATAAGCAATTCTGATCCATAATATTTTGTGTATGGTCCTCAGTAATAAATTTAAATTTAATAAATTTAAGAGGTCCACGCTTATCAAATTAAATAAATTCTTTATTAAACTTAACCACTTCTGAAGGTGTTTTATGTATCAGTTTAAGATTCACAGTCTTGGGTAATATCATGGATGAATTCCCAATTTGAATTATAACTAAGGCTAGATATTGAAATTCAAAAACTCTTACTTGATAGGAGCATTTAAGTAAAATGTCATGGAATGTGTCCAGGTGTCCAATTGTTCTCTTCAGTTTCCTGTGGTTGAATAAGGCCACATTCCTGTTGGAGTGGCTGGAATTATGTGCTGTTACATAGCAGACTAGGTTATAGTCACTGTAAGAGGACCATCAGAGTTTAAAAGCATGAATGGCCATTTCCTTGATGAACAGAACCTTAAAATTTTCATCAGTGATGACCCTCATGCATCCCTGTCAAGCTACAGAGTATTCTCTCTTACGGACAACTTGGAACAGCAGTACTGTAAAGGAAACTGTCACCCAATGTCTTTACACAGGCAAAGACTGGGTTTTAGACAGACTAACAGAACAAAGGCTGGCTGTATTGATGTGTACACTCAAATTTACCACCCTGAAGCATGTGGGTGTTGCCTAGTACTGCTGGTATGTCCTCTGTTCTAACCTGTAGTACTGCATTCACTGTCACACTTCTACAAATCCCTGCAACAAGGCACATCTGCTCTTGTGTGCAGCACTGCCACTGTTACTGTGTCAGTTCAACTGTCCCATCTCTGGCAAACAGCATGAATCCATGTTCATAAATAAGAAAATATAACTTGAGTCTAAAGAGGAAGTTAGTATATTTATCTAGTCTTCTCTCACACTGCCTCCTTGCAGAGCAGCTCTTTGCTGAACCACGTTAACAGTGCAAGTAATATAATGGATATATTACCCCGGCAGCCCTAGCCAAGAGTCAGCCAGGATTGACAAAGTGGGATGTATCTATACACATGTCCACTATTTCCTAGTTTAGACAATTCTGGTTTAGGTACAAACTCAGAGATCTTAGAGAGTATTAAAATGTCATATGTAAAGCTTTATTTTGTTGGTGCAATAAATAACACCTTTGAACTCCATTGGGCATTGACTTCCTTTTGTGGGGCATTTCTCAGCATGACATGCTGTGTCACTGTCTTACATGTAAACTCTCTCACTGCATCTTTCAAGTCTTGTGATTGGTGTCTTAACAGCAGCTGGAAGCAGTCACTACAAAAATAAAGCCAATATACACGTTTAATTTTAATCACTACAGATACTGTTGTAATTTCTTTTGCTTTTAGACTAATGGTGTTTCCAAGTGACTTGTCTATTGGAACTGGGCTATATTGCTCAAAAAGGAAGATGAAAACAAAAGCAGACTGTATCCCCTGTTTATATGGAGCTGGCTGAAACCTGAAAGACAGTAACATAAGAGGAAAATTACATCTTTATAAACAGCTTGAAAGTAAGCAGTTTAATTTAATAGTTTCATTTCAGGGAAATTATATTTTCTTAAGTGCACCGAGGATTGCATTTAGCATGTTAGATACATATTAACAAGAAACGTTTTGAAAACAGAAACTAGGAAGACAGTCAGATTGGGTGGTTCAGAGAAAGTCATATAAACAAGCATCCCTTCCTTAGAAAAACTGGTGTGAGTCAAGTAAAACTTGTCAGTCATGAACTCTAAATATTACCCATTAGAACTGAATCTGTTCACATTCAGTCTAATGTCGTTATTTCAATTTTTTAAGATTTGTGAAGTTTCTGTAGAAAATATCTGGATTGTAAGTACTTATTTTTACAAAAGTGTTCCAGTAATTTTCCCCAAATTTCAAGTCAACAGAAAGCAATACCAACTCTGCCTTTTCTGACCCAGTAAAGGGCTGCTAATTTCATCAAAAAATCACTACTTAGGTGCGTCCAATTTCAACTATGGGGAGTGTAGCATCCTGCCCACATCTTAAATGAGTATTGGAATAGTCTGCCCGGGGTGGAGTCATCATCCCTGAATGTGTTTAAGAAAAGGCTGGATGTGGCACTTAGTGACATGGTCTAGTCTAGTCAAGGTGTTAGGGCAAGGGTTGGACCCGATGAGCTTAGAGGTCTCTTCCAACCTGGTAATCCTGTGATCCTGTAAATATTATTTGAATGGGCAGGACATGGGGTTTGAATGTGTACAAAGGCAAGTAAAATTATTTAGAGATAGAACAACTGCCTTATGAGAGAGAAACTAGAAGGAAAATTACTTATATCTGGACTAGAGAAAGCTGACAAGAGATTTTGGTAATTAAAAAATCATGCAGGTTGTGTATAAATGTGGATCCAGAACAGATATTTATCACATTTTACAGTATAGTAATTGAAACTAATAAGAGATTGATTTAAAAAGTATACAAGAAATTCCTATTTTACACACTTGGTAAGGAATTTCATTTTTTTTAAACACAGGATCTTATGAAGGCATTGCTAGAAGGGATTAATTAAATATGTGGAAAACATGTTTATAAGCATATAGTAAAGGTAACAATCATGGGTCTTTCTTCTAACAGCTATTTTAATGATGCATGTGCAGGGGATAGACCACATACAGTGTCAGGCTTGCATGCACTGCCTAAATAGAATTTTCTGTTGTTGTGATAGAAGCTAATCTTGTTAAAACATTTCTTAGAGCCAGTGCAGTATTTCTTAGATCTTATGGTCCTCTACTCTGAGTGTCTTTTGGGTTATTCCTTTCATTTCACTTCTCATCCTTCTTGTCAAAAGGTTTGACTTGCAGTTTAATTCTTATTCCAGTCAAAAAGTAATTAAACAAATAGTGATCCCTATGAAAAAGAATAAAAATCACAAAAGCTATGGACTTTTGCAGGGTTTTCAACAAAAACATGAATCTTGAAGTAAATGCATGGGAGGAAAAAAAGCTGCCTCATAATTTGTGAATATGGCTAAATTACTGATGAGCCTAAGTGAAGGTTTGTGCTGGAAAAATTAAAAAAAAAAATTAATTTTCAGGATATTGTTAAGATTCTGTGACAAACGTCATATAGTTGTCTATGCCTTTCATTTGCTAAATGCATAGGCGGTTTGATGTGTACCCATTTAAGGATGTGTTTTCAAGGTATATTACCTCATGGTAATTCAATTTGGCTACCCTGCAGGGGAAGTTACATCTTCCCTGATAATAGGTTTATTTAGGAGTATAGAATACAAGAAAAGAACTTTCTCCTGAGATGTACAGATGGATGCATGGATTTAAAAAAAAAAAAAGTAAGAAAGAGAGAAATGTTAGAAACAAACTGTACTGGAGAAGGATACGAATTCATAGATTGTTCATGCTAGATTTTCTTCTGTTCTTACTGCCTCCTCATTTATAACATTCGTGAGAGATGACATTTTAAAAACAGTAACATTAATTCAATGGGCATTGCAGCATGTTTAACTGAGTCAAAATGTCTCTCGAAGTAAGTTATTCTCCTTTACAAAACAAATTTGAGGATACATTTATTCTATATATCATTTATCATCTTTGATAATTATTTACTTCGATAATTTTAAGTCATACCAAAAAATTCACATTCCTCTGTTGCCAAATAATTTCATTGCAAGTTGAAGGAATAAACAAAAACAATCTGGCATAAACACTTAAACATTTACCTCTAAAACTAATCATTCACAAGCTTAGTAAGAAAAAAAGACCCTTGGAAACTGTTCCATGCAGCAGAGGGCAGCAGTGATAAAATGGCGTAGCAAGGAGATGATTACAGTTTGTCTACTTTTATCATCTTTAATATAAGGTAGATCAAACAGTAAAAATAAAAGCTATTAAGCAAACACAGGATTAAATCCTTTATTTCTGTTTTCTTGTTGATGTTTGTGTAAGCATTTATTGTCATTAATAAAGAAAATTATTCGCATATGTAGTTTCTAAATCCAGGGCTAGAATTACTGTGGTTTTCACTTCATGAAAAGATCACTGAACCTCCTATCCTGTTAAATTTGTATTTTTCTTTGAAAAAATGAAACAAAATCTGGTTCTGAAGTAGCAAATGGACATATTTTTTTCCTGAGGTCATAAATTGCTGCTTCCACAGATGCACTTTATTAGGGATTGCTTCATTACATTCTAGTGGTAAACATCCTGTTATGCTGCCTCTCAATCAGTAAATTCTTTTTCATGAATATAAAAATTATTGGACAGCCCTTATAAATTGAACATGTGTCAGATTTAATGAAGACTGATTGTATCCAATGGCATTGGACCATTTCTTTGGATTCTTCTGTTCGAATAGCATTGTTTATGGTTTTCATAACATTTATTTTACTTTTTTTCATGCCCCTGTAGCTGAGTCCTATGTCTGCAGCTTTCATGCATGTAAGTATTGGTAGAATGCTCCTTCTAGCCCTTGTTTTGCACAAAACTTGCAGGAATTAAACATCTTTAAGATCCTTCTCTCCTCTGTCAAATATATGTAGAAGTGGTAAAATTGTTAATCAGTTACAGGGATGAAAAGGCTGGAGGGGTTCATACAGAGACAGGGAGTGATTTAACTGGCAAGATATAAGTGTTAGTACAGATGTCTACAAGAAAGACAATCTCTCTAAGCTCTCTTAACTGTTGAGGAAGTTCTCATAAATGTAATTAAAGATACTGCAGTGCAATTCCTCTCAAAAAACAGTTTGTTGTGGAATAGCCTGGACAAACTGCTTCTTAAAATGCCTCGCTCTGCAATATGTGTATAGGACGCCTAGAGTGACTTGTCAGATACTTTGACATACAGCAAATTTAGAGAAGATCCATCCTGGCAACATACACAGATCTTGTCATCTTAGGCCTTACTTCCTCAGGAGATCACACTGAAAAGAATGAAAAAACCCCACCAACCCTCCTTAAATAAGGGGGAAAAATGAAAATAAAAGAAAAACAAGATTATGTGAAATTACATAGGTGAAAGAGAATTAGCGGTCTTTGTGCATATGTTAAATGGCTTTGTGGAACTATGCTTTCATAGAAAACATTCAGATCAGAGACAGAGATTGCAGTTCCTGTAAAGTTTGTAGATTATTAAAGAATTGATTGGTTAACAAGGAGCTAGAAATTTGCATTCTGAAAGATTAAATTCAGCTTTATGCTAAAGACAATATCAAGCAGCATGCCACAAGGGAGCAGGGTGTATTCTTTGCTCTCTCATGCACACATATTTTCCTCTTTCAATATGACAGTAAAGGTAGTCTTTGGCAGGTACATCTCAGATTTTTTTCTGCAGTAAGAGAGCAAACTGGAGCTAATACATGCACAGTTAGAACAGTGTGCAGACAGCCAATATACCGGTGTCATTTATTGACTTTAATTGAAAAGATCTATTTGTAGAAGAGTTTCATGTCACTCCAAAGGAGTCATAGTGCAATGAAAGTCACCACTCAAAAGATGGGGAGGAAAGCCAATACATTGGATCTATCCATTCTCCAGATTTTCATCTGAAGGTGCACACAGACTTACACTTCTTTTTATTTTTTTTTTAATACTTTGCCACTTGTTTATGAAGAATCTTAGATTTCTTCCTCTTACATAAAATTGCCTCGGCTTCCTGTTTAGTTCTTTTCTGCAGAAAGAAAAAACAAACACAAAAAAGCCAACGAAAAAACCCAAATCACCAACAAATTTTTGAGATAAAATTCTGGTAAGAAAACTCCACAACTCTCCTTGTAGAGAGTTAATTTTTAAAATTATCTCAATGCACTAATGCTCTGCATACTAATCCACTTACGCTTTCTTTTTCAAGCTTATGAGTGCCAGCCATTGACTTGCTCTACTTGGCTACTTTGAACCTCACACTAGGTTGCAGATTGTGTGTTGTTGATTTAAGAAAATACATATAATTGTTAAAAAACATTCACTCTATGTTCATCTAAATAAAATGTGAAAAATAAGATTACACTTTATATTTATGGTTTTCCAAATTCCTGTGTGGGGTCTGTATGTATTTTTAAAAAGAGCAGTAGAGAAAAAGCAATGAGAATAAATGTTCTTGCATGCCTCAAAATCTTGCACACTCTTTCCAAGTGTGTACAAGGCAGCATGGGAGCAAGAACCACAGCGGGGGCAGAGCTGCAGGAGGCTTGGTTAGTGTCATACTAGGCAGATAATTTGTTTGCGGCAGACACTCCGGTCCAGGAAAGTTTCTTCCTTCAGTGTTCACAAGCTACTCACATTGAGCCCTTCAATATAAATCCCTAGTGCACTAGTGCTTGCTCAGCTACTGAATCAAAGTACAAGCACTTGCTTAGTACAGAGGTAGCATGGATTGCAATTCAAGATTACCTGAATAGTTATTGGTCTTTATCTGTAGAGATGAGACATGAGGAGCAAAGGAGAAACCAAAAGCCTTTAGTTCTTTCTGTACTCTTGGAGGACTTTGTTCAGCAGAGGGAAAGGCTTGAAAAATCTTTATAATGAGACCATTGGTACCAATCACCACTATGATGCAGATTGGTATTTTGCTTTTTAAGACATAACTTACACTTACTTGTGTGGATTTCCAACTCATGTTCTTTTTACTTCCTTTTAAATTATTTGTTAGTTTTGAGCTGAGCAAATTATCTTTAGCACAGTGCTTTGAAGTTAGCATTAGAGAATTTTCTAAATTATAGTCAACACAGACATACCAAAATCTATACAGCCAATTAAAAATTAAAGGCCACTGTAACTAGTAGAAGTGGATTGGTCACTGAACTAAAAGTTGATTCTCAAAGCTGCCTGTTCTTTTTTTGATTTCATCTAGGTGTACATATATATGTGTAGTTCTAGATAAAATATACATGACTGATACTTTAAAAAGACTCCTTCCTTAAAGCTGATAATCTTGAGCAGAACTAGATGAGTGGAGGTTTTTAAAAATTAAATGAGTATGATTATTAATAACTAAGAGTATCATGTTAAAGAGAAATAGCCTAAATTCTTCATTCATTAAAGCAAAAATTATCTTAAAAATAATATTTAAGAAATGCAATAACAATCATAACAAAATTTTTTGTCAAAAATGCTCTATTTTGCTTTACCAGCATAGTTACCTAATTTGTACTGTGTGTCATCTTTTAATTTTATGTCTATATAGAGTAATATAAATATGCTCTCAAATAATGTTTAAAATAACAAGGGGAAAAAAAAGGCTGATGGCAATGTTTAGTCATTACAGTGAAATAAACACAGTACCTGAAGATAAACAGATCCAGCCTTTTTTTTCCTACTTTAATGTAAAAATATGTAATGTTCATAAATGATCCCTTCTTTCCTTAAAAACAGTGAACTGGAAGACATAGGTTGAAATCTTTCCATGTAACTGAATAGAAAATATATATGCAAGACTAAGAAGAAAGTAATATCTTATTGGAACTATATGAAAGTGACTACTATCTTATCTTGAGTTTTCTAAAAGGCATATCATTTTCCATAATAGATGTTTTCAAAGAGCTGGTTTTGGTAAGTGGACAGTGGAAGTTTTATGTAGTATGGAGCATCTTCAAGATAAATTGTGGGCAGAAATGTTCAGAAATTGGAAGAGTTATTTTTAATTAATTGCTGTTTTGATGAAAAGACCACTTTAATACCGGCTGTTACAGTTTCCTATATAGATATAATTAGAATGAAATGGAATATGCAGACATGCAGTTCTTAGAACAGCGTGTGGGAGCTCACAGGTACTGATTAGCCATAGATTATCTGTGTGGTAACTGTTCAAAATTGGTAATTGAAACTTAAAATGCCAACTGGCATCACAATGAGTGAGAGTGGTGGTTGATCATTTGCAGCTGAGTATTATCAGGCTTTCCATGACTGATGAAATTCAGGTCCCTCTGTTGTAATATCTATCCCACTCCCAGCTGCTTTAAAGAATTTTCTGTTCTCATACCTAATGGGGGTGGGCTTCAGCCCTGAAATGCAGCATTCTCTATTAGTTCCACTATTTTTTTCTTCTTACTCATTGTCATCACCAGAATCTGTACATGTGTCTTCACTAGCAAGTGATGTGAGATCCCCATTACTGTTTGTGATACAGGAATAGCCTTAATGCAAAAAACCTGTACTGTAGCTTCAGTTATTTTCTGGAGATGGCAGAAAGTATTCAGGCAATGAGCTGAGGCATTTGAGATGATTAACAAAAGAGGAGTCCAAGGTCCATGCCTCAAATCTGCTTTCCAACTCACAGTCCTTCATGATGTTCTCTGTTTGCAATGATATTAAGTGATCCCATCTCAGTGATTTTTCAGTAATGTATATTCAGTAATTGTATATAACTTGGATATAAGAAGCAGAAACCAGAAAAGACATTTGAGAATGGGATAGAGGCCTGGTTATGCCAAAGCTGCTAACTTCAATAGGTGAAGGACATTAACATCTTTTTACTTCTTAAGAAACAGCTGTCGAGTGGGAATTAGGAGCAAAACTGTCTTTATAATTAGCCCGCTTGCTCTGTGCCTTTGTTTTGGATTGGAGCAAACATCAGTTTCAGACTTGGCTGGTTATGTATATATTTTTAGTAACTTCCAGCTGAATTTGCCAGAACAAACACAAATATTTACTTACCTAGAAACAGTTCGATTACAACAAAAAAGATTGAAAAAGATCTAAGAAAGTGTTACTACTGCCAAGTGTTCTGATGTAGTGCCATTGCATGCTAAATAAAGCTTTTCTTATAATCTACATGTATATTGATTTTATTTTCAATATGTTCAATATTTTCAACATTCAGTAATGAATATTTTCAGTATTGTAATTTATTATTGCATGTACAGACCTAGAAAGATCAAATCCTGTATTTTTTAATTTAAGTCTGTAGTAACATGGAGGCAATAAATGAAGTTTTAGATCACAGTTTCCATGTAAATAAACGCTTTCACTTCATTCAAAAACATGATTTTCAGGACAGTAATATCTTAGGACAATAAATGTCACCTCAATTCTCTAATATGTGAGAAGGCATTTCTGGATGTATATTTAATAAAATATGAGGCTTTGCTGGCCTACAGTGGAATTAATCTGTGGTTTCTTTCCATTCTACTTTAATGTAACTGCATTTCCCATGTCCTAGAAAACTTTCTGATAACAGGTGAATTTTGCAATCCTGAACTAAAATAAGACTAGTTTCAGGCACATACATTAAAATATATGTTACTGTATTTTAATACATGTAACTCAGATAATTTCAATAGCATCTATTTATTCCAATTCATTGGCAACCTTAATATATCCGATATTGTTAGGATTGACATGTGATGCCAAAGAAGCTTAATTGACTGTGGTAATTTTAAAGTACTGACATTTTTTATTACAGCAGTCTGGCATTAATTCATTGGCAAAGATGCTTTATATATTAAAATTCTACACAAATTACATGCAAAATGTAGTTCTTTCATATGTCAGTATGCTGCCTATGGCTGTAATTATACAATGTGCACACATCACATTAATAACATGGAGGAAATCTGCAGCACCAGAGGATTCTCTTCTCTTTGCCATAATTGCTGTGATTAGTCAAAAGTAAATAACACATTTGCTTAGTCCTTCAAAACAAGTTACACAGCACTGGAGGACTAAGAGTTATATAGCTGCATTTCTCAATATGATATGAAGTTCAGCAGGGGTCAAGCTAAAATAAAGCCTACTCTCCCATTCTGCCGTACGAATAAAATTAAGCTGTTTGTCATGTTGGTAGAGCTCATGGGAATGTCCTTGTCATCTCAGAGTGAATTCTCTAAAGACTTTTCTTTAAGGAGTTTCCCTATGTAATTTATTCACCAATCCTTTGAAATCCAGTAACTGCAGAATGTACTTATCTATGGCATTTGTGAATGGGCAGCTTGCTTTTGTTCTAGCAGCAAGTGTGAAGGTGGGAGAAACAGGATAAGCTACAGTAAATCTTACTGATTCACTTAAAATTAAAACTAACTAACTAACTAAAAATCCTATAACCAAAGAAGATTTGCTGCATGTTCTGCATGCAGTTATGCCATTTGGAAATTACCTTCACTCCTTTTAACTAAGAATGTTAAGTTAGAATATTGCTATATGAGCTTTCAAAATCATAAGAGATTGTATCTGTGTGCGAAGAAAATTTTATATACAGTTGTCTGGGATCATGATTCCAATCATGAAATAAAAATAAGAGTTTTGAAAAGTTCCCAATTTTTATCACTCTTCTTTTTATCTAATTTCTTCTGTTACTTATTTTCCTGGGGCAGACACCTATGCCTGTCAGCAATCATTTATTCTCTTGCAAGTACCCACCATGGTAACTGTTCAAACTAAAAAATATTATCTCTACAAATTCTTGAGCTCAGATCCTTGCTTGATCATGCCAAGGTACTTAAGTAAGTACTTTGTGTGGTATAGAATTGAATAATTAGATAATGGAATTAAATAATTCATAAAGTTAATTTTCTTATTTAATCGGGAAGTTCATCATACCTCTGATTTTGCTATATAGAGTCTACTGTCATGTTAGAATGATAAGGTGCTTCAATTTGAGTTACTCCAGTTCTTCTGTTCCTCTGAAGCTCCATTCTTCCATGTATATTATCATTCTGTTATCTACCACTAAATGGAGAGTCTCTGGCTTGTTTATGAGCATTGCGTATGTACCTTTCTTGCCCTTTACTGAAATTCACCAAAAGACATGAAATAAAATTTGAGCTAAAATGCTAGAATCTCATAACATATGAGAAAACATTACAGTGATAGGTACTTTAGGAGGTTATAAAACATTGAACTGTAGCACTGAGTTATTTCTGTCTGTGTATCTCAGCAAACTTTTAGCGGGCATCTAACTAAGCAGCTCTGTTATTATCAATGTCCCATTTTATCAGTTGGCACAGGTTTAGATTGGGTAGATAGTAGGGGAATAGTGCTGCCACAGAAAGGTTTGAAGAAAGGATTTAGTGATTGATGCCAGCAATTACTTCAGAAGTAGTAATCCAAGTGCTGTGTAGACAGAATAATTCTTTGATGACAATGGCGTGACTGAAAACACAGAGGTTGAGCCTTGAGTCACCGTTAGTGATTTTACCACCAGTGAGGAGCTCATTTCCAAGCCAGGGGAGGCTTGCAATACTTAGTCATAAAAAGGGAAGTGAATTCTTCTTTGAAATCAGCCATAGCAGCCTGTACCAATAGTGTTTCTTTTTAACATACTGAATGTTTCCTTTATTTACCATCACTATATAAATGTTGAAAGTTGTATCCGCTATTATTATGTAAATCTCTCAGAAGTTTTCAATAGTTATAAATCAACAAATGTGTTTTTAAATGTTAGCTTCTCTCAGGAAACAGAAACAACTCACCCTTGGTTTGTACACTTTAATTGGATTCTTAGTTTCAATTTTTAATTCTATACAAAGCATCAAATTATATACAGATAAGCCTATTCTACATTTATTTGGAGATTAAGCAATCCCCAGGATTAAATGCTGGAAGCTATTCCCTCATTTTCTGAGGAATTATTTTTATTAGTGGAACAAATCTGGACATAGTTAGCTTTGCTTGACAAAGCAAATTATTTAAAAGCCAGAGGATATGCATGTTATCATGTGTTTCTGCTTTTCAGTCATTCATATAAAAATAAATTTTTATACGAAAATTTCTAAAATTCTTCTTTGCATAAAGTTGCATATTTAGCAATGTTAGTTTGATAAATACCTTTTGTAATTTATGTAGTAAAAGAATTTTTAATAGTAGGACTGATTTTTAAAATATTCACCCTTCACCATGGAGATTTTGTACATACTTTCATGTAGTTGTACTTTGTATTTTTGAGAACATTTGTTTATACTTTGCACTTCCCGCAAGCTGGTGTTGTTAGTTTAATGTTTTTATAGTCAGTATCAGCTGTCAGTTCTCAGCCTTACTAAAACAAGGCTGTTCCCTTTGAGCTCACCACTTCGTAGGAGACATTGCAGGCATTTTAGAACCCAGGATTTTTCTTGTCAATCTATATTTTAAGAGAATTATGGTGGTTTTACTACTACAGTCTTTTTGCTTCACAGGACTTGTTGAGCCAGCTGAGATGCTAGTCCTTCATAACGGCACTGAAGGTTTAGAAGGTGGGAAAATGATATGACTGTCACTGGGGAAATCTGTCAATCATGACAATTTTTACTAACTTGTAGTGCAATAAGATTGTAATGGCATGGTGATGTAAATGTCAACTCTGTAACAGCATCCCTCTGGAAAAATCTGAGTGGGTGGAAGAAGGTTTTTTTCAAAACAATCTGAGCTATCCCAGCTTTTCAGTTGGTGCAAATGTGGCACAGAATAAGTACGGATGAAAGAGACTGCTCTCTATGAACAGTGTTTTGCAAAAAAAATAATATAATTTTTATTTGGAGGTGCTTGAAAAGATTTCTATTCTATTCTCATATTTTCAAAGAGTAGTAATATTTTAATTAAAAGAAGAAAATCAGGTTCATTGTAGCTTTAATTAGATAGCAATGTAGAGAACAGTGCTTGCAAGTATTATCCATTGTAATGAAAAACATTCTTTAATAGATTTTATACATCTTCCACTGCTAAAATACTGTTTACATAAAATGACAACTACTAAAATATGTGAAATACATTCAATACCGCAATGCTTAGAATTTGCCAAGAAGAACATGTACTAATTCCTATCCACCTCCATTGTTACCTTAAGAGCAGCTCTCTCCATAGCAACTGCAAACTTTTCAAGGCAGCAATAAACTAATCCTCTCCAGCTTCCAGAGCACCATCAAGGAATTTTAAAAACATTGGAGTTCCAGCAGCTAAATACTTCTGAGGATTCAGAAGGCCACAAAGCTAGATATACAAGCATTCTTTTTCCTTCAGAAGGTAAGGACATAACATTTAGAAATAAATACTCATAACATCCTTGTAACAATGATACATATTCCTAACTGCTAACAGTAAAGTATATCTAAACACCAAACAATTTCCTAACAATTAAAAACATACTAACCTTTATCTGAGTGAATGCTCATTTGAATTCAGCCGTTCTTTTTAATTTTAAATACTTTGTTAGCAGTTCCCTTAAAAACAAAATGCACATCTTATATTGCAGCTAAAAGAAGCTGAACATACATGAAGCTGTTTAGCACATGTGCATTCTTATCTGAATATGCATGTCACTGACAGCATCTGCCCATCGATAAAATCAAAACCTCTGTGGAAAACAGAAGTGAAACTCCTTCGTTTTCCTCGTGTTTAGATATTGATGTAGATTATTGTTAAAGCGGAGGTGGTGGTTTATTAGGAAGGATGGTGACAAGACAGATTTATAGTTCAAAATGTCTTTTGCACCTAGAGTTAAGAAGTTAAACTTGTTGCTTAGGCTATGTTTGTCTTGTGTCAGTTTATTCACTGAGTCCTCCGAGTGAAATTAAGACCTCAGCTTTGTAATTCTTTCATCTGATCATAAAATATCACTAATTTTTATGTACCTGCTGTTCATTCTTGTTTTGTGCTGTATAGCTGAAGTTTAGTAACACTGGTAAAATGTTTTGAAAATATAACCTGCTCTGTATCATTACTGTTTAACACAAGTACTGCACATTCATATCAGCATTACACTGGTAGTATTTAGAGTTATTTTTGCTACTAAAAACTTGTTTCATAACGGAATGAGAGTGAAAGATACAGTATTTTCCTGTGTTACTGAAAAGAATTATTATTGAGTGCAGTAACGTAACACTGAAGGACACTATTTTTAAAAGGAGGGAAGGGCACTTTGAGACAACCTCTTGTTGGTAATTCTACAGAAGTTTTAAGGCCATGGTTGTCTTAGTTTCCTGCTGTTCTGTGCTGTAAAGCCCTTACAGGCTCCCTGTTGTTCAAAAACAGCTTGTCACTGCAAATCAGCTTAGCCGACCAATTAATAAATCCTTTCAAACATATTGCATTCACACTAATTAAAAGGTTGGGGTTTTTTTTCCCCTCTTTACCATTCAGATTCCTCAGGTTTCCAGTTTAAGCTCTGAAGTGCAAACAACAATCCAACATTCAGTGCAGATCACGCACTGCAGGAAGAGGAGATGTATTTTCTGACCAAGCATCCAGCTCTTGGGGTGGTATGTTCTGCTTTCATATTCAGCGTGCTCGTTGCTGAAGGACAGCCTGGGGAAGAGCATGGGCAGGATGGCAGCTCTGCTCCCAGCCAAGGCTATCTGATGGAAGTTTTGCGCATTCTTTCAGCTGAAAACACTGAGCTCCACATGAACCACTCAGGAGAACTGGTCAAAATGTTACTGGAGAGAGCTGAGTGCCCACAGCGGATTTATGACATGCAAGAGGATTGTAATCTGGTTAGTGCTTCACTTAATGAGGGATATCTTTACAGGATCGTCAGTGAGTTCTAGCATTATTTGTTAGAGTGAGAGTGTTCTGAATACAGAACCTGACCATGTAAAAAGCTTGTTGTTGCAGCAAAAAAATTGTCCCTTCTTTGTCTAATTTTGAATTATTAATTATTGTTTGAGCTCATGAGGAGATATTCCAAACATGACATTCCTTAAAAAATTACACGCTTCAGTTGCATAACTCTAGCAATTTTCCTTTAAAAGTTGTCAAGTGTTTATTTTCCAACAAAAATTTTTCTATTTAAACCTGTTCTAATAATAAAGCATGAGCTACAATTTGAGGTGTGGGATTTCCACTGTAAAAAAACATAGGTAAACATCGGGGACCAGTTCTGACTTTTTTTTTTTTGCTTCTTTACTTAAATTCTGGATTTTACTTCATAAAAATAAAACCCAGACAGGATTGTCTCAGATTTATGTGCCACTTCATTGAAACATTCAAGACTTAAGGGAGGGTTTTGGTAAGCAGTTCAGGTCAAGGGAAATCAAAGGCAGAACAATGAATCTACAAATCCAAATTGAAACTGGAAATGGTCCAGGGTAGAGTTTCACAGAAGGATTGGTTGTCTAATTGAGTTGAGAATATTTTCAAAACTGAAATCATGATTCAATTAAGAAAGGACAGAGACAGTGGTAAGTAGGCAACTTAGCTGAAAAGAATGACAAAGGGCTTGGTCAGTCTTGGCTTTCAACAACATTAGTCTGACTCTGGCACTGGTTCAGTGACCTACATAGAGCAGTGTTACTTTATACCACAATAATGAGGATGGTCATAAAGATGAATGCTTTCACAAGGTACTATTCTCGGCAATCTGCCAAGCCAACGAAATGGGGATCTTTTTATCCTGTGCAGTAGACAGCTGCTTACTTAATTGACCTTTCCAATAAATGCTCCCATTTCTCATACAAGCCTAAATGTGAAATTTTATACATATATAATGTAGATGCTAGATATTCCCTAAGGGAATAATTTTTTTTTTATGAAGGAGTTTGTGCATATATGGGCAATGGATACATGTCAGATACAGACCCAGATCAAAAGCTGAGAATGTATTAAACTTCGATCCTCCTAAACTTCAAAAAACAAGGGTTTAGGTTTGCTCTCTTTGTTTTGCTTCCCTTGATTGCCGTATTTTTTTCCTTTTATTTGTGATGTATTTATGGGCAGCCTTCCCACTCTGTCCATGGATGGAAGAAATGTAAGGGAACCTTAGCTTGGGCTTACGTAGGTCAGTAATGCTTCCCTGTTCAGGCTTCATCTTGGAAATTTCCTGGGGGGAAGAATTTGGGAACTTTCGCCATTTCCAGTGCCCCTCATTGTTGCCACAGAAACGCAGTCGACTATAGGAAATCCATGAGAGGACATGGTATCTTCAGTCATATGGAGCTTACATGTCACTGTGCTGAAATCTTCCATGATGATTTAACAGGATTTGGTAAACCAAGACAGCAAAAACTGTGCAAGAAGCACCATAAGATAATCGAAATTTGAAACACAATGCCCCACTTTAGCTTGGCATTTTATTTCTCATACTTGTTGGGAATAACTAATTGATTTCAGAGTCAACTTCCTCTTGTAAATCTAGGGTTCTGTTTATACTGTGACTTTGTTTTCATATTTTTTTAATTTCTTTTTAGTGTTGTCTCTAATGAGCATTTAAAAGCAGTGAAGCTTAACATTTTTTTAGACCTGCTTTTGGTTTGTTGTTACATACTGGCTACAAGACTTTGGGCAGGGTCTGGCACCTATTGAATGGCATCTGACACTTTTTATCTCTTAAGCACACACAAGTCATATATTTCTTGTATTGGTAAGACAATTTTTTCTTAACTTCTGGCCCCTTAAACAACAGAAACTGAGACTTCACTGCCCAGGTTCTGGGCTTCTTTTTATAGGAAATCAAGGACATGCCGATGGTTATTCCTGTAAAATAGTAGCAGCAAAGAAAAAAACAAAACAAAACAAAAAACTAGTGATGAACCAGTCTATATCCTCTTAATGACTCTTCAAGGGTAACTCTCCGTATACTGTGGAGTAACTGCATCTTCTAAAATGCACCTGCATCGTTCCAATAAGCAATTTTGTTTTCAGACATCTTCCTTGCAAGAGAAAACAATGGCGTCACTGATAGCAATTTATCCTCACTGAGTTTTGAAATCTTATAGAGATCTTTGAAAATCTTCCACTACATGCAGTCTGTTTATTGTATTACTATTGAGTGTTCATAAAGGCTGGTTGACTAACTTTGGTACAGAAAACAGAATAGCTGTATACTATCCTAGCCTAAATATTAATTCTCAAAGACGTGCATTAGAAAAAGTTAGACTTACAGAACTTACTAAGCAATGTAAGCAGGACACAGTGGATCATCCTGTAATTTAGCATATTTATGAGTATAAATAGTTAATTTGCACAGCTTTCATCTTTTTTTAATTGAATAATTTTTTTTGTTAGAAATATTTACATTAAAAAGTAGCAGATCTCTCAATCTCTCCAAGGAACAATGGCTTCTGAACACAACAATGTGTGTGTTATTAATCTAGCTTCAGTGTAGGAAAATGAACTAACATTTATGACCAATACATCAGGCTTGTAGCCACAAACAATTTATTCTGATAAACTAGACTGTCTGGATGCATTATTTTACTAGAATGTAGTGATCCTCCTACGGTACCTTCATGTGTTACAGTTTCTTCTCTGAAATGTAAAGTTCAGCTGCTCTACCATAAAAGTTGAGATTAGCTGACACACCTATAACAGGCTTGGAAAGGAGTCTGTTGGAAAACAGCAGATACACTATGAATGACATTAGTTACAGAATCTCTTCAAGAAAGATTCTTTATTCTGGAGCTCAGTATCTTATTTCTCATAGCCTGACATAGTCCTCTATAAGTCTCCTGCTCTAATTTTAAAGGCACTTTTGTTAGAGCTAGCAAAAATTTCTGGAAAGTGTCTCTGTATGGAGAAAAAAATTGAGGTGTATGTATATATATATATATATATATATACGCATACATGTCTTAAGGAATCTGTGCTCAGATAGAAAGCCTGCACAGGATGAGTATAAAATTTCAGTCCCTTTCAAATGCATTTGAAGGACCAAATGGGGTTGACACCTTGTGCTGGCTCTCTGTACTGGAGTGCATTGTTGCACTTAACAGAATTCATTGAGAAAAACATAAAAATAGTTGTGTGATTATAGGGTCAATTAAGCCTGTCAACAGTACACCAAATATGATATAATTTCTGTTTACTTATGCTGAATTAACTACAGCGTAGATATGGGTTTTATCTTATAATGTAAACGCATAGAATGCACAGATGAAAACATGAAAAGCCCTAGTCCTTATATAATATATTTGTTACCAGAAGTATAATTTGTAAAAGCCACTGGAAGGCGTTCAATCTCTACAACGATTGATCAGAGTTAGTCTTAATTTGTAGTGAGTCTTAAATCATCTTAAATCATAGAACAGAATCATAGAAAGTTTTGTGTTGGAAGGGATCTTAAAGATCACCTAGTTCCAACCCCACTGCCTGATCTCTACACGCTTGACTTTTCTTAAAAACAAAAATGAGTCTGGAAAGAAAAAAACACAGTATGGCCATAGAACTTGGCCAACTTCTTGTGGCCATGGAACTGCAATGAATTACCTGTACCCTCCTCTTGCCATTTCATCAGCCTGCATCTATTGCGTCTTAGGTTTGATCCCTTAAATATAAAAGTTGAATTCTCCTTTTGTCCTTCCTAACAGTATATGCAGATGCCTGACAGCGTGTTACTTGAGTTGAATTTCCATTTATTTTTATTTCTTCACAGTGCCTTGAACCAGATGCTTTGTTACTCATAGCCGGAGGAGATTTAGAAGACCATCTCAGTGAAGAAGTATTTGAGAGAATTTCTCTTATTCTTCTCTACTACATTCTTCATCGTAGAGATGTGTGTTCTTCAGAACTCCCCTTGAATAATAAGGATTATAAATTTTACCTACAGAGTTTGCTTAGTTTAAGACATGATGAAGACTGTTACTATTTTTCACGGAATGAAACGGAAGATATTTTAGCTGCAGTAAGGCAACATTTTAAAACTTCTGAAACCCAGGTAAAGAAAACATAAGTAAAAATAGCTTCATATTTATGTCATATTTATTATGATATAATACCTTTATGCTAGTACAGACACTGTCAGTACCATAGTCCTCCAGAAAATTGGTAAATAGCTGTAAGTACACAGGCTAAACACTAGTGGGTTTTTTTACATGCTATTTAATTCTAGCTGTCTCCTTGAGTTGCTTTTGACTTTGTAGAAAGATTGATACAGATAAGCATAAATTTAAAGTTTAACACCACCACCACCCCCAAACCCATACTAAGTATTTTCAGCTAAGATCATCTTTTCTACGTCAGGAAACCTGCAATGCATTTTCTCACTGCTGCTTATTATCCCTTATCTCAAGTACAATCTGGAAAACAATAGAATAATATTCTAGAGCTCAAAATCTAAGAAAAACTGTTTTCCTTGTAATGGGGAATTGTAATGGTGATTAAATAATTCCTAAAGTACAGATCGACCTTCGTTTGTAGCCCCTTATAGTATTGAATTAAATTTGGTTTACTGCAAAGCTTGAATTTGACCTTTTCTTTTACATTTAATTAGATTTTAATTTACACCATCCTGTAGTGGAGTTTACTGCAAAACAGAAGACGGGTAAGAGTGCTGGCTGTGTCCAGAATGCTGAAGACCTCCAGTTCCTCTTTCTGTCTTTGTGTAATCATTTCCCATCATAAATTATTCATTGACCAATACTTTTGTTTCTGAGTCTTGGTGAACGTGCTGATTTCCAAGAACTCCAGAGGTATCTGAGCAACTGTAAAGAGACATCAGTGCATATTTGGAATGTCAAGATAGAATAACAACCCATAAAGAGCTTTATTGTGGGTTCTGTTTGTTTATGCTGGCAGTATAATGAGTTGTCAAGCCTGTCCAGTAACTGAGACTTCACCACTCACAGACATGAGGGAAAATAGGGGTTTTTTATGAAAGGTTCTCAAAGCATAAGAGCATAGTACTTAGAATCACAACATTTGATGTCATTTTCCATGGAAAAGGACCAATGATGCAGGGTGGAAATAGAAGAAAAGCATTTTAAGTGGTTCTATATGTGTTTTGGTGTCACAGAAAATAACCTCTTCTGAATCATACCACTTAATTTCTTGGTTGAAATGAGAGATTAAATTTGGGTTGTGTAATAAATTAATAGGAAAAGAAATGCCAGCCTCCTCTCTGGAGTGTTTATGGCCCACATATAAAGAGATGAGTACACATAAAATATATGATTACTGTTATTGGGTCACCTAGTTCACTTTTTAATTTAGTTAATATGAGTTAGAAACAAATGAAATAAAATATTTTTTGCCTTTTGTTGTTGTTTCTTTCAAACCTCAACTTGTTTGCAGTGAAAATAAACAAGAAAGGCAAAAATGAAAGAAAACAGGTATAAGTTTCAAGAGAGCTGTACCCTGCTCTCTCACTTCAGATCTCAAGACACCCACACACATAGGTGTGCACCACCGACTCCTGTTCTCATTTGGTCATCCATCAGAGAAGCTACCCTTTATGTACAAAATTGTGTTTTTTCACATTGTCCCTACATAACTACTCCATAACAAATTTTTTATTCCATTTAATAGATAGGGAACTAAAAGCACTTAGCGAATTCTCTCTGAAGTTTGAGATGCAGAGTTACCATCTGTGTTATCTGAGTCCATTTCCCGTACCTTAACAAAAATTCCTCCCTATTCTGCCACTTCCTGGAAGTAGATGTAGATGCAATTGATGAGGACAACGGAATAATAGAGATGGCATGAAAATAATACTAAGTGAAAATAACGGTAAGCACAAATAACCTGAATAAAGGACTGCACTTCTTCCTCATCAGACACCAAGTAAAAGTTCAAGATTCTTAGTTCTATGCCTGTTTTCATGAAAATGTCCTTTGTTTCATCATCCTGCTGGCAATTACAACTTCAGTCTTAGCATTTTTTCTACTCTGGCTGTCTGTTCCCCACAGTTTCTCTTCATGTCACTCTGCTTATTTAAACGGAGGTGACCAGGGCCGTCTTCATGCTGTTTTCTCCTGATTTCAGTGTGTTGATGTGAGAACTCTGGAGAAAAATGCTGATATAACGGACAGAGATGGTGCCGATGAAAACACTCTTCCACGCCTGGCTGCCTTAATCATTACTTTGGCTCTCCAAGGAGTCTGTATGGGGAAAGCAAGTTTGCCTTCCCCAGAATTCTTTATAAAATATATTTTCAGTTCTCTAAACAGTACTACTGAGCTCCAAGTGACAGGTAAGCTATTTATTCATCTCTAGCTGCCTTTTGCTACGCACATTTGATGAAAACTATCTTTAAATGCCTAAAGGACTTTCTGCACTTCTTTTTAAATTTTTCATTTTAAAGCTGATAAGTGATCTCTTCTAAATTTAAAAAAATGTTGAAAAATAAACTAATTATTTTGATAATTCTCTGAAAAGCATAAAGAAAACTGTTACTGAGATTATTAATTTTTATTAAACATTAATTTACTACTGAATTGCTCAGCCCTGACTGAACTAACCAAGAGAGCTCTGAGGGCAGCAATCTAGTTGTGAGGGCAGATTTTACTGAGGCTTCATTCACATTGCTTCTTTATGCAGATCTTCATATACTGCAAGACTCTTTTAGGGATAGATGGGATAATTCCTGTACAGGAGCCAGATTAGATGCCTTAGTCACTCACACTTTAGTGTAGATGTACCCTCAGAAGAGATGAAATCAATGGGACTTACCCTATTTTGGTCAAATGCTAATATCTGCCTTTGTACCTGAAAACATCCTTATGCTTTGTGCTTCCCTACCCACCTTCTGTTCCTAGTAGCTAGTTAGTGAATCTGGAATACACAAAGTTCATTTTCTTCAGGAACTTTGTTGCTGGATTTATCAGAAATGCAACTTAACCATAGATAGATAGAAGTGTAGGAGAGTTCTGAGTGGTTTAAGAATTACAAAAAGCCCACCCTAAAATGAAACAAAAAAAAAACGTTGAGCTCTCAGCAGCTACTGTTAAGTTCTGTAAAATGTTCTGCATACTTCACAGTTTAAGAAACTACACCATCAACTCAGGGGCCTAGTATGGATTTAGAAGGTTATTATAAAACATCTACTTTTACCTGTTTGTGGTAATCGCTAACAGCAACAGTTTACAAGCTTTTGAAAGCACTTTTAAAAAGTTACATTAAGTATGGTTGAAAGCAGATTAAAAAGTTGAATTGAACATACATTTTACCTTTCATGTGTTACAAAGAGTATGTGAAATCACAGAAGTAAATATTGGGGGGAAAAAAAAGAACAGAATGCTTAGCCCTAAATTGGAACTCCTTGATTGTACTTGCATAAACTGGTTTGGCAGCAAAGCCCTTACAACTACCAAAATTTTAATATTTATTTTTTGTTTTATTTTTTAAATGTGTATTTTCCCCTGGTAACATATCTGTTTTCTAATGACTTACTAGAACTAGAACAACTACTAAATGTGCTTACAGCCAAAAAGACATGCACTGTAAATGGACAATTCCACAGTCACAAAAGAAGACGTTATAGTATGGCAATCAGAGATATTGGAAGAAAAAATACTCCAGTCAAAGGAAACCATTCAAAAGGAGACTATCTGAAAGATTATTTTGAAGATCATGACAGCAACACAGATTGGGACCAGGTTAATTTATTTTTATATTGTTACAGTATTAGTCACAGAATTTCAGTGACAAAAGTTCAGATTGGTTTGCAAAAAATACATAATTTCTGAGATAAAATGCATTAGTTTCAAAAAGTCTTGTCAGTACTGATGGAAATATATTTTTATATAGTTACATTTGTTTAAATATTGATGATTATAGACGTTGATTATGTGATTAAAGTAGCTGGAAGAGGCTAACAGTTACATAGAATCAGTTGTTTCTATAAGACATAGAGGTCTGTAGTAACACGGCTCCAATGTTTTTACAGTGTTATTAGAGATTTATTGTGCTCTTATGCCTCTATTGTGTTCTGAGGCCCATTAAATGATCTGGTAGAAAGAAGGATTGTTTTTTACTAAGGGAAAGAAAATAAATTAAGGTTTCTGGATCAGTTGCTTTTAAAAGGCTTCTGTAAACTGAGGGTTGGGCATTTCCAAACTCTTTTAAGAGCCATCTATGGAATCTAGAAGCCTTCTTTAGAAAATACAGAATCTGTAAGACAGAGTCATCGTTACTAGCCAGTATCATCTTCAAAGACTTGGAAGGACACTGGATTTTTGCAGGTCAATTTATCCTTATCCTAAGAAATTGAAAATAAATATTGGTCATAATGATGATTAAGACTGTAACTGACTTCCATTCTTTAGACTGGATGTCATTCCCTAGACAAAAAAGGAGACTTCAAAATATATAATTGGTATACATTTTTGATATATATGCGTGAAATATACACCTCAAAGGAAACATTTCTATTATTTTCAGCTCTTTGCAATGTACATTAACTCAGTGACAATGTTTCTTCTCCATTTAGGAGAATGAATGACATGCAATTGACTTTTGCTATGTGGTCATTGAATGGTGTGGAGCTGAGACAAATGGCATCTGGTTAAATGCCATTCAGATAGATATTTATCTGCGTAATTTTATTGCTTTTGAAATGCATACTTTATCAATAAGTTTCTTTCCTTCCAGCTGATCACAAAAAAGAATCATGCTGATCATCATGACTCTTTTCATGGGGTCTCAAAATAATCTTTAATTAAGATCATCTTAATTGCATTTCATATAAATTTTAAATTATAAAGCACAGAAAACAGTAGCAATACTGTCTGTAAAAGAAGTAAAATTGTTCACCAGCAACAGAACAATTTATGAAGCTCAATTTTTGATTTCTTGGACTTCTGAGACTGATTGTAGCTCAAAAGATAAGTGTGCAGGGGTTTGTCTGAGTTTGAGAAGTGAACTGAGAGATAAATATTCTGTATACATGAAAAAAAAAATCACAAAGAAAGATCTGGAGAGAAGATAATTGCTCTTCTGTGTTAATTCCTATTTTCTCAGCACTTTTCCTTTCCCTTTCTTTCTAGCTACACCTACTTTCCTTGACATATGCCATTAGAACACTTTGTGTTTCACTGCTGTATTTTGTCTCGATTTCTGCACTTATGATAGCCATGGTGCTACATACAAGAAATTTACTTGTTTATGACTTGTGTTTGCTAATTACATTAAGATCTGTAATTTATTATTTAGATAGGAATAATTATTTGAAACATAATCACAGGAAAAAAGGTGCCTGCTTTCCTTTTACATCATCATTGCCTCTGTATTTAAAAAATGTATATAAAACAAGTAAGCACCAGATGATATAATAAGAGAAATAATCTTAAATTCCACTAAAGGAGGTCACAATATCTATGTATTAATTTAATATTTCTCATTAAACCAACATAGATTTTGGAAACCAAAATCATCCACCCATCCATCCATCCATCCATCCATCCATCCATCCATCCACCCATCCATCCATCCATCCAGTTTTTCACATGGAAATATGCAAGTTTGATTTACTTGTTTCTTCAGTATCATCCTCCAGTTGCTTTACTGACAGAGACTTAGCGCTGTGCCTCTGTATGTTAAAAACTTAAAAGGCTGAGGATTGCACTTGGAGAAGATCCAGGTCCTCATGCCCCATGTCTTAAAAGTACAATTTGCTAAGTAAACCCTAACAACTATTTTTCTATGTGTGGGTGGGCAGTTTAATTTTCAGGTGAGATTTTACTTTTTCATGTAAAATTCCTGATAATAAATTGACATTAAAATTTATGTTCATAGTAATCCTGGACCTCACCTTGTCTATCCTTCAAATCAGAGTTTACTTTTCAAAACAGGGTCAACATTAAAGTCAGATCAAATTTCAGAGAGCCATGTCTAGTTGAATTCTGAACGTCTCCAGAGATGGGGATTCTACAGTTTTTCTTGGAACCTATACCAGTGCTTTATTGCCTTCGTTTAACGGACTTCCTTGTTATAACAAATTGGATTTTTCCCTGCTGCAACTAATACCTTTTGTCTCTCATTCTTTCGCTGTATTCCTCTGTGCAGTCTTTTGCCTATACACCACTTCAGATAGATGAGGACTTAAGATACCCACCAACCCTTTTCTTGCCAAGCTAAACAGAGGTCCCTCAGCCCCTCCCTCATCTCACCTGATGCAGTTCCCTAGCCATCTTTGTAGCCCTCCATTGGACTTCCTTCAGTTTGCCTGTGCCTTGTACTGCTGGTTATTAAACAGGACATAGTCCGGGTGTGGATTCATATGACCTGAGTGGCAGGCAATATTCTTGTTCCACTACCTGCTGGCTATGCTCTCGCTAACGCAGCCCAGTATGCAGTTAGTGGTCATTGCCACAAGGGCACACTGGTGGCTCATGTTTAAGTTGTCTCTCAGAAACCACCCCAAGGGCTTTTTCTGTAAACTTACCTTCCTTCTAGTCGGATTTCCCCAGCCTTTATGCATGCATGGGGTTATTCCTTTTGAAGTGCAATAAATTTTTCTTGGCTGATCTTCATGAAGGTCTTGTCAGCCCATTTCTTTGGCTTGAAAAAAATTTTTTTTTTTTTTTTTTTTTAGATAGGAGACATGTATATCAGCATACTGATTAGTTGTCCCAATCAGTGATCTGGTGCACTCTGGTGCACTCTGTTTCACCACTCAAATTACTAGTGAAGGTATTAAATAATATCCCTGTTCTGACTGGTCAGTAATGATGCTTATAACCAGCCACCAACTTGATAACCATCAGCTTGATACCAGATGTTGGTATTCCTGATTTTTAGCATCAAAATGTCTGCCTAGAACAGGGAAAACTAAGATCTTTTCCAATATGGTAGCTCCTGCATTTTCTTCCTGGTCTCTTTGGCTTGAAGGCAGAACAAGCTAGGTCCAGATGAAAGACCATCTGTCATCCTCAAGACTTGAATGTATTTTTCAGAAAAAATGCATCAGTACTCAGTAAGCTCAGTTTCTTAGTGAACTACAAGGCATATTTTACTTCACTAATGGATGAGCAAAGGCACGAAGGTGTTGGGTTTTTACCGGGTTATTTAAAATTAACTATACTTCACAAATTTTTTAAAAAATTTAAATAGTAATTTTCTTTCAAAAGTAGCTTAAGCTTTAGTGATTAAAAAAAAGGTTTAGGAATTCTCAGATGCAGAACAATTTAAATGAAAGAAAAAATAAAATTCGATTACAGCTCACCTGGTGAGATTAAGAAACTAAGATTATCCTTTAAGTAAAATAACATATTTGATCTGGGCTTCTCTTTAAAAGTGTTTACAAAAATTTTTACTAGAAGTTTTCTAATGTTAAGTGGTCATGATTTTATAGAAGTTTAATCATGGAGATGAAAAAACAATTCTTCATGAAAATTTTTTAAAATACAAAGGTTCCCAAGAAAAGTTGCTTCTTGTTTTCCTAACAAGAACAAAAAGTAGTTATGTTCTGAAGTACCTCTAATGATAAAATTATTAAGCAGACCAAATTTAGACTATGTAACTTCCAGTTTGTGGACCTCCAAGTGACATGCCATTGTTTAAGGAATTAAAAAAATCCAATTTATTTTCATATTTTACTGATGATCCAGCACAAGGATGAATGTAAGTATTCTTTTTGATGTATTATCTTATATTAGTAGCACTCTTATTGCAAATGAAGTTTTACATTAATAGCTAACAATATGGTTTGTGTAGCATTAAAATATTTTTCTTAGCATTTATGAAAATAAAATATCGAGAGATATTATTTTGTCAGACCCTTCTGATATTAACTAGCTTCAATAGAAATTGTGCTGCTTCATCCCAAAGATTCTGGCCTTTATGAAATATACAGTAGTATCAAGTTTAATTTGAGAAAAAAAATTGAAATGACTGAAGTAATTGAACCTATTTAACCAAAAAAGAGTATATAGGGGAAAAAGATCTTTTTCTGAGCTGTACAACCCAGTCTTCCTCTAAGATTCCATATTTAACCTCAACATTAAATTCAAATGTATGCAACATGTTTAGTAACTACATATACTTTTCTACAAAGGTTTGTTTCTCTGCCCATGAACTTATGAAGATATTTTTGAAAAACAGTTCCTCCATTTCTAAGGACCACTTCAAGCAAATCAGTCCAGCGATCATTCAACAACTTTTAAGTTGTTCGTGTCAGCTTTCTGACTTCAAGCAGACAAAGCTTCCACCAACAACTGTGGAAAGTGAGTTATGGTATCATTATTAAAGTATTGTTTAAATTCAGATAAAGCAGTGCAGGGACTTAACTTCTGGAGACAATTTATTAATAAACTTAAACCAAAATGTGGAGATTTATGTAGTCTCTAATTTACAAGCTCTATAATTTCATAGCATACATGTCAGATAATAGTACTATATTGAGAAATGTGGGGATTCAGTGGTCTTAATTTTATATCAGATGGAATTCTATTTCAATAATAAGGGTTTAAGCTTTATTTCCTTCATTTGTTAGAGGACTGCTTGATTAAAGCAGCAGATGGGCCATAACAGATCCTTATCTGTAGGTTGCTGGGCAGTAAGAACTTGTTTTGTGAAATTCCCACAGTTTGATATTGGAATAATTGCAGTGCTCTTACATATAGCCTCAAGGTTACATTACCTGCCATTTTATACTATAATGTGGGAAATGCTTGATATAGATAAGTTCTGTGTGAATGTTACTGGCTTTTCAACCTGTGATATTTTACAGCAGATAAGCTTTGAGGATACTACTGCAGGAAGTAAAACATCCAGAAAAACAGTAACAAGACAGCAGAACTATGATAGTGCTGGAACAAGAACTGAGTTAGAATACAATTAGATTGTTTCCAGTGGCAGTTGTAGCCCTCATATATCACTGCTTCCAGTGATTTTTTTGCCCCATCTGTTCTGTTGATTCCACTTCTGTAATAAATCCCTAGTCCACTGCATTAAAAACAAAAACAAAAACAAAAAAACAACAACAACAAAACCAAAACCAAACCCCAATGGAAAATCCTACATTTGATCTGAGCTAAAGGCTTCTTAGTGTGTTTTCTGTTTTGTTTTCTTTTCACTTTAAATCGGCGATATCTGGGAAGTTGTTACAAACCAAGTTGTGCTGGTGTATTACAGGGGATATTAATTGTGGTGGGACATTTTATGGTCAAGAATGAGCAAAAAGGAACGGGTATCTAACCATAATCGTCTGCTGCTATGGTTGTAAATAAATGTTTTCAATACCTCTTTCCTTATATCTACATGGCCAGCTTTTGATGACTAGGTCTTCTAGGAGCTGGCAAGCTTTCCCCATATCCTGCTGACAAATGACCTTTATGGAACAGCATGTGAACTAAAAAACATGGAAGGACTCTCATGGACATCCCAAGAGAGGTTATAGGAGAAAAAACATACAGAATAGGAAGAATCATTATGAGTCTTCAATAGGCAGCAGTCTTTCTTTCCAATGTTATCTCTCTTCATTACCTGAACAGTTTGCAGTCTTTACTGCTTTGATCTTTTCTATGCTACACAGATACAATTTTTCACATTGGTAATAAAGGCACAAAGAAAGAAAAGAAAGGAACTTAACCCGTTCAAATACAAGGTTCATGAAAGACTCACTGTTAAATGGCATTCTTCCAAGTCTAAAGCCATCAGCCCAAACAATGTCATTTTAGTGATCTCATAAAGGTGAGATATGAGGAAAACTGAAGTATTCAAGTGCAGAATGAAATTAATAAGAGTTCTTTCTGCAGCCCTTTCCCTGTGCTTTTTGACAAAGGAAGGTTTCCATGACCACAGGTACACTTCTGTTGTCTTGATACAGATAAAGGACTCCACATTTGACCTATGTGCCACCTACTGACCTGAGCATAGGCTCATTAATTTTATTTTCAGTTCTATTTTACTGACAGGCTGTGCTGTTTAGCTAAGTCACCAAGGCCTGGCCTTCCATAATTATCTACTATACCTTGTATTTAGATTTGCAGTCTGTGAAATTTACTGTCTGATTTTATGAGGTGCTGAGCACTTGCAGTGCTATTAAAGTGTGAAACATTAAGTGACAGTTTTGAATATTTTGGCATTAGTTCCTATATGTGTGTTTCTCATCAATGTTTTACCTCCATCATAAGAATTTCATACAGATTAATCAGGATTTATGTTGTACAAAAGCGAAATGTGAGTGGTGTGTAACTCTGAAGAATTATAACCTTCAGAAAAATCCCAGTAACTTGAGAAAAATATGTTGGTGGTCCTGCTGTAGTAACTGAAGGGATGTATGTCCACAGATTTGTAAATGTAATTTGGACCAAAATATTTATGCTTAGAACCTAGAATATATCCCTTCATTCATCTGAGTTTTTATACCTTGATTTGTTTACTAAAAATGATTTGCTTAAAAATGTGGTGTTGACGGTAAAGATACACAAGTATAGCATGTAAGAAATAGAACCACAAGCACAAGTCTCTTAAAAGAGGAAGCCAATGCAGAGCTGTATTCACTGTGCTGCTCTGAGTGTCTCTAATTTGCACAGTCAGAGTCTTTTTAGCTTCTTAAGATCTGTAATTTGGAAGCATCAGACTATATTACCTGTAAAACCTGAAAAAAAAAAAAAAAAAAAAAAAAAGTTTTTTAGGCTTCTATTACCTGTAAAAACTGAAAAAAAAAAAAAAAAAAAAAAGAATGTTTTCTAGGCTTCTATCACCTGTACCACACACAACTAGAAAACACACATGTACCACTTACACACTCCTCCACTGCCACCCCACACCGCAGATTGGGGAGGAGAAAAAGAACAAAGGTAAAACCCTTGGGATGAGCTATTATGAGTTAAATAATTTAGATAAAGTAAAATATACTGCTTCTACTACTACTATGACTACTACTGTTAGTAATGGAAAGGAAGATTACAAAAAAATAGAAAAAGAGCCATAAAACTCAAGAGAAAAAAGTGATGCACAATACAATTGCTCACGACCTGCTGACTGATGCCAAGTCCACCCCTGAATGGCAACCACTCCCTCTCAACCAACTTCCCCAGTCTATATCCTGGGCATGACATTCTGTGGTATGGAATATCCTTTAGGCCAGCTCGGGTCAGCTGGCTGTGCTTCTCTTCTGGCAACTTCTTGGTGCAGCTCCTCCCTGGCAGAGCATGAGACACTGAAAAGTCCTTGACTTTGGGTAAGAACCACTTAGCAACAAACAAAACATCAGTGTGTTATCAACATTAGTCTCGTACTTAATTCAAAACACTGCATTGTACCAGCTACTAGGAAAATTAACTCAATCACATCTGAAATCAGAAAGTGGCACAGTGAATCACTTCTGTATGCTCGTGCATAGAGGTGTCAAAACATACCCTCAAAACCAATTACAAATACAAAACAAGAACTCAAACCCAAATAGAAATACTGGATGATTAAAGGTACTCTTGTTTTGTTTTGTTTGTTTTCCCCTACAGAATACGGTTACAGCACTGTTGCTGTTTTACTTATTACTATTGGATCTATGTTTGGTACAACTCTCATTTTATTTAACTCCTGCCAAGAAATTTATACACTCATTTTACAGCTGTTTGTTGGTTTGGCTGTTGGCACCCTTTCTGGAGATGCACTGCTACATCTTATTCCTCAGGTAAGTAACAGACACTTCAGTGCTTTTAAAATGTTGACACATACTTGCAAGTACATTCATGCACACACACTCAGAGAAAAGTTTTATTTAAACCTGGATGATGCTCATCTGTTTGTAAACAAAGTTTTCCATGAAATCTACTCAGCACTCCAATTACATTTGCACTCTGTAGTTCAGCGAGAGTTACAAGTAGCAGAAATGAGTGAATGATGAATTTAAAGTTCCTATTTTCAAAAAAAAACTTTTCAGAAGCCCCACAAGTCCTGTGGAAGGCAAGTTTCTAGATGTGTATTAATTTCTTTCATGAGGCAGATTCTGTAACACATTTTAAGAGATATTTTTCAAAGGTTGAACAAGGCATCCACAGTCCCCTCCACATACTGTTCCAGAGAACCAGGAGCTATCAGTCTAATTAATTCTGCTGCCTATAATTGTAATGAAATGGGTGCTATGATCATTCCCTAAATTAATAAGTTTTAGGAACAGGACAGCATGCAAAACAGAACCAAATTTCCCTTGTGCATTCATTAGGTTTTGACTGAGTCTCCTCTGATATGACAAAGATATTATAAGTAGACTTCTAGTGGTCAGAGAAAGTGAGATTCACAGCTTCACTTAAGATTCTGGTCAACATGTTCTTCATACTCAATGCATCATGTCTGGAAATAAAACTGGGAGAGTGAAAGTCAGACAAATGTATTTATTTCAGAATTGTCTTTTCAGTGTGAAAGTATTCTCCACGAGTTTTAAGCAATGTATCAAGAGTCTCTAAAGAGATCACTTTCAGAGCAAAGGATGGTTGCCATGCTGTGCCACTGGGGAAAAAATGGAAGCACGCCCACCAGTAGGAATGGATTTATGCATTATTTATGCATTAGTAATTTATGCACTGTTTTCACAGAATTACAGAGTAGTTTGGGTTGGAAAAGACCTATAGAGATTATCTGGCCAACCCCCATTCCAAGGCAGGACCACCTAGACCAGGTTACACAAGAACATGTCCAAGTGGGTTTTGAATGTCTCCAAAGAGGGAAACTCCATGACATGGTCCCAGAGGGGCAGCCTGTTCCAATGCTCTGCCACCGTTTCTCATGTTGATGTGGAGCTTCTTGTGGTTTAATTTTTGGCCATCAGTCCTTGTCCTGTTGCTGGGCATCACTGGAAAAAGTCGTGTACCATCTCTTGCCACCTGCCTTTGAGATATTTGTATGCATTGTTGAGATACTCTCTTAGTCTCTTGTCTCTAGATTAAACTGGACCACCTCCCTCAGTCTCTACTCATGAGATGCTCCTGACCCCTTGTCATCTTTGTGGCCCTCTACTGGACCCTCTATTTTCAATATGAAGTTTACATATTAAGATGATGCAAGTAATTTTTTATAGACTTTGAACACCAGCATGCTCCAAATGAAATATCTCTCTCTCTATAGATATATCTACACAACACACAAGAGCAATTTCATAAAACTGTCCCTAAAAATAATGTTATGTCCACTGCTAAGAAATGAAGAAGTGTAGCAAAGGCTTCTGATAATTAATTTCATCATCCACTATTCAGATCATTAGCTTAAAAAACAATTTAAATTTTAAAGGACTGGGAAAAGAAAATTCTGAGAATAAATTGAATTGACACATTGAGACTTGCTGTAGCAAAAACTAAAATATTGCCATTTTAATATTTTTTAACTTTATCTCTTTTATTTTAGACTCTTGGTTTACATAAACATGAAGCACAGGACATAGAGCATCTCTATGAGGGAAAAGAATATATTTGGAAACTTCTGGGAATAATTGGAGGAATTCATGGATTTTTTCTGATAGAAAAGTGTTTCTTTCTTTTGGTAACACCACGTGACCAGGTAAAGCTTTCTACAGTTTCTCTGTTAAAATTTCCTTCTATTTTGAGATTTTACAGGGCAAAAAATGTTAAAATGATTGTAGAAAATAATCATTTGTGTGAGTTAAATGAAGCATTGATAATTGCTTTCCTGAGTGTTCCTATCAGATTGACATTCAATTTCTATTTTGTTTTGCTCTATGGATTGTTCATGCTTCATGAATGTGTTCCATATATTTATAACTCAAGAAGGGAACAGTTAATCGAATGTGATCCATAAGCATGCATTCATGACTCACACTGGAACAGGTGAAAAGTATGTATCCATATGAAATAGCAATGACAGTTGTTTAGGCTCTGCTTGAAAAGGAGAAAGACATAGAAGTAAGCACAAAATATTTCAAGAATTATATTGTAAAATTTCCAAATTGTTTTTTATCTCAATGATTTGAAAATCTAATACGTATGTTGCAGTCAGCAAGATCCAATCTTTTATATTAATAATATCTCCTTGCTCACTGCCATGCTTATAATAATTCTATTACTTCTTTTCAGTGTGGCTGGAGCCTGATAATATGATTATGCACAAGGATATAATGTAACACAAAATGTGATTGCTCATTAAGTTTCTCAGCATGAGAGACAATCTTAATGACACTTAAGACGGGAAAACTTTTGGCTGCTCAGTGTATGTAAAGAATAGCCTGGTTTAGATGTGCAGCACCGAGTCCCTATTCCCACTATTTTTGAGTCAACCATAAGACTACAGTGTGAGATTAACAGAATGAGACTATTTTTATGATCGCGATATTTTATTTGTTTGATAAAAAGGAGCCGTTTTTCTTATTTATTTAAGAGAAGAACTTTATCCCATAGATTTCTAAACTTTTTCTACAGAAAACTAGAATTCTCAGAATTAATTTTTATATCTATCTCAGCTTCAAATTCTAATTTAATTTTTAAAACAAATTAAGTTTTATCAAAGCATTATGATTGCCACTGATTTATCCGATTCATTTTTCAGGGTTTTTTAAGAAAATAAGTATTAGGAAATATTGATGCCAGCCAGCAATCTTTTTAAATAAATCTTGTTTGAAAAAAGTGATTCTAAAAAATGCTAAACTTTCACAAAGGGCAGAGAAATGCTGCACCTATGTTCATTCGGCTTCAGAATTAATTGCAAAGCATCTTCATTCAGCAGGGCCTTTCTTTAGTTAACGGGCACTGGGGACATTCCCATAATCTTCCATTGGAATCTGAACTAAATGAACATTCAGGCAGAGGCAAATCTACTTCAACCATACAGTTGGTAGGTTACCAATATGACGTACTTCCCTGATTTTATATTCTTCTTTCTCTGTTCCTGAAAATAAAAATTGAACTAAATTAATGTAATAAATCAGTATTATTTTCAGTCTTTGTTGATTTGTTGCTTATTACATGACATGATTGTCAGCAATCTCTAGATTTTGAAGTTTATAATGAGGCTTTCACAGAGATTTCAAGCACAGATATTTCACAATAACTTTTCTTAAGTGTGTATCAGATTGATATGACAATTCACTTCCTGTACTAAATTTTGTTGATAAAGTTCCTGAAGATTTTCCTCCTCTGTTCCTTCAAAAATTGATCATATGTAAAGGCAAGTTCTCCCATGGGAAAAACGTCAGGATTTTCTGCAGTGAGAATTAGATGCATAATTAGTGAACAGATTAAATCCTGGCCTGTTCTTGAGCCTTTGTCCACATATTTGAAGAGTAACATAAACAAGCTGGAAATCTGAGAGTGGTGTTTACCTATAAGAAGTTAGTTTTATATTGATTTATACACAGTATCCAGATAAATCTTTGCAAACTAAATTGACTCATAACTTTTAACCTGTATTCTCTTTTTCTCCCCAACAAATCTCTTCAGTCTATATGCAGTATTTAAATATGTAGGTTATTTAAATCCATTCTCCAGAGATCCATAACGTGAACTCCATCTTACTGACTTAGTTGTGATAGGCTAGAGTCTCATGAGTTACTGCTAGTCTTTAAAACACAGTTGGAAAGCTCTCAATTCAAAACAGAGCAAACAGATGAGTGAAACATGTTACGTCATAGCTTCCTGATAACAAATGATCATGTCATTCCACTCAGCAGCAAGATCCCCCCCTAAGTTCTATACAGATCACATGAATTATCCTGGCTTAACTGGTTTGTGCAAGAGCAGGAAATTTTTCAGAATCATGTGAGTAATACTAAGACAAACACTGGCTGACTAAGAAAAACTTATAAATCCTTCAGGTCAGTAATTAATCTTCCAGTTTTGACTCAGAGTTCAGAGAAGTGGCATGTGAATAAATATTATAGGAGAAGTGGAACAATTACTGGAATTCATACAACTAGCACCAATCACAGGAATTAAAGACATTTTTTTTTTCTTAAAAATGTAGAATTTGAAAAACAATTAATTTCCTTCTCTCCTCATACTTCTACAGCATATATCCCGCATCACAAGCAAGTTAATACCAGCCAATAAACATATCCTATTTTCTAGCCAGTATACATCTCTGCTACAATTTTAGGAGTGGTGGATGCTGTCCCTAACACAGTGCTCTTGTGCTGTCACTGAATCTTCCCTGGCTGCCATAATAATTTTAATGCCCTATTCTGGGGGAGGGAGGGAAAGACAGTATTTATAAATTCAGGTTTTCTAGTTTCAAGAAAACAAGTTTTTTGGCTTATCTCTCCCTTACATGAATGTCTAATAATTTCTCTAGACAGAAAGCAAAGCCCCAGGGAGATAGGGAGAGTAAGAGATTACTCACGTTCTCCCTTCTCTCCCCACAGTAGCAGTATCTCTTGTTTAAACATTGGGGCTGATGTATCCAATTAAATCTCTAGGATAAGGATGAAGATACTGTCTCTTTCTTCCCTTGAAATAAGGGTAAATTTCTCTCCTGCAGTGGAGTGTACTCATGTGCTGCTATGCCCAGACAGTGATGCCTGTGGCACTGAGATGAAGGCCTTGCTAAAAGTCAAGAGGCAAGGCACTGAGACTGCAACACCCTGAAGAGAAACCCCTATATTTTGAAAGGGGGTGCAACCTACCTATGATCATCTTTCTTAAACTTGTGCTTTCTTCTGTGGAGAACATGAATGCCAAAGAGATTCTATAAGTTTCTTCTTGGAAATCCAATGGACACCTTGTCCATCAGGAAACAACTGTCACCTAGTCGTGCCAAAATCAAAACATACAATTCTAATTATAATGTCCTTTTTAGTCTTGCATTTGGCTCAGATTTTATGTATTCAAGCAGAAATATGGTTTTCTTGGGATACAACAGTGCTTATGAATGTCTTTCTTCCTACCTGAATTAGACTGTAACCTTTTCTGTGCAAGGGAAATTTCTTTTTCATGTGTTTCTGCAGTACCAATCACACTGCCAATGGTCAATAAATTATTCTAATGATATCTGTGCAAATAACAATTGACTATCTTTTATTCAAATAGCTTGAACTTAGTTGATATTTTCCTGTATTCATAGCAGCAGCTGGAAGAGCCCCTTAACACTGATCCATTATCTTTGTTTTTAACTAGAGAAGCCCAGAAGATTCTGAACCTGCTGAAGTTCCTCCAGAGAGCAAGGCGATCATCAAAAGAAGTTAGTATCAATAAAAAGACTAGACAAGTGACAGGGAAATCCTTCAGACCTGAGATGGAATTGAAAGTGTGAAGCTGGCTTAGCTCTGTGGTTGCTATGTACTACATCACCACATTTGATGGCGCCAGGCTACATAATTTGATCTGTGCTTAAAGATGTTCTCAGCTGCCAGACCTGTAATTGTGAAGTTCATTAATCTTACACTGTCTTTGCTTTAATGTTTGTTGTCTCACTGTTGCAATCTGTTTATCTAAAGCCTTCGCTTAAAGTGAAACATTTAAAAATTAATGCAAAACAGATTTTTATAACTGTAAACTTAGCTTGGGCTTGTATTTCTGAAGGTGGTGAAACGATTGTTTTGTTGGCTCAATATACTAATATAATTCTGGTTTCTTCTTCTCTTTCACAGTAAAGCAATAGCCTCTTTAAACCAGTAATGATTTATTACATATATGGAATTACAGGCTTATGATGGCTCTCAGTTTTAGTATAATCTGTTTTCTTCAGAGAACTTCAGATAATTCCTGTCTTTTGTGTTTTGTTGCTGCTTCTTAAAAAAAAAAAATTGGAAAATAGAGCATAAACCAAATTCTGCTTTTGACTGTACCTTGTGACCTTGGTAAATTCAGTACAGTTGCAGTCATTCAACTGATGGAACATTTTATTTTAAATCAGTTTATTTACTATAATCAACTCCCCTTAATTTTGTGATCTCAGATCTCAGGTCATCAGTTTGGTTTATTTAATGATACCATTATCTTCTAGGTTTTTAATGTTCTTCTTTGTTCTTGTGGTCTTCATTTCCACTTCTGAGGCATTAGAAATCTAGATTTTCATTTCTTTACTCTCAGCTCTACAGTTGTACACAATCCAGTGCCAGTTTGAGTGTGACTATATACTTCATCTCTAGATATTTCTGTTCAATTAAAAAATCATTATATACTAAGCACAAACACATTTCCAGTGATCTCAATGGGGTTTGTTCCAAGTAACTAAATTTAGGGTAGTTTCTCAGTAATCATTGTTTAGTTTCATTTTTCTCCCATACCTCAGTCATACCTCCATACTAAGAAGTATGAAACCATAAGTGGGGAAGGGGGAGGTTATTTTGGGGTTTGGGATTTTGTGTTTGTTTGGTTTGAGGGTTGGTTGTCTGTTGGGTTTTTTTTTATTAATACACAATTTCAGCAGACACTGACCTCTTCTCTTTGGTGACCAGTGACAGGATCAAAAGGAATGGCCTGAAGTTGGGTCAGGGGACATTTATGTTGGATATTAGAAAAAGGTTCTTCACCCACCGGTAGTTTAGGCACTGGAACAGCCTCCCCAGGGCAGTGGTTACAGCACCAAGCCTGACAGAGTTCAAGAAGCATTTGAACAATACTCTTGAGCACATGGTGTGATTCCTGGGGATGGTCCTGTGCAGGGCCAGGAGTTTGGTATGATGATCCTTGTGGATCCCTTCCAACTCGGCATATTCTGTGATTCTGTGAAAAGTTTGCATTGTTGAAGTTCTTTTAAATAGTTAAGTGCATCAACATACCTAGGTACCTTGATAATGAGCTAGACTTTTAGGTGCTTTTTCCCAAAACTGAAGGGAATCTGCAGCTTTAAGACAGAAGCCTGATATCTCCAGAACTGTGAGCTTCACTGTAAATGCATGTCAAGTAGGACTGCAAAAGGATTCACCTTAGATAGCCAATGAGTGATTCAGAAAGCAAGAAGCTTTCTGAAGAAAAAAGATTTCTCACTGGTCCTCTTCAGTTATCCACACTTATTTTATCAATATTTGAAAAGACCAAACAGTAGCATTTTGTATTTGGGATGCTCAGTGACACTTTACATTTACTAGAAATATTTTTTCAATGTGAGTCATGGAAACATTGAAAAAAGATCTATTTATGGATGTTTGCTTTAAACTCTTATTCAAAACTTTAAAAGCATAACCTACAGAGTTCTGCACCCATTCATTTTTGGTTTTATATGAAAATTATGGAATAGAATTTGCTATGAGATCTGATCTCCTATTTAAGCAGAAAAAAACCAAAAACCAATAAATTTAGAATTGTTGAAGAAGCAGAAGCTTTGTAGGAATAGTTAAGGTAATAAGTTAATAGTTAATAGTTTCTGTTGGAATATAATGCAGTGAGATAATTACCAGTAACAAGGCTGCTTTAAAATAGGCTGAAAGTAAATTAAGATAAACATTCAGATTTGTTTATGCATGCATCCTCTTAACTTTCTGACAAGTAAGCTCACGAAGCTTACATTTGCAATTGCACCATAATGTTAACCTGATCCCTATGTTATGTTACACACAGCACACTGGAGTAAGTTCCAGTAACCAAGGTATATCTTCTTCACCAATAAAATACTTGAACAAAACAGACTAATAAGATCTCAGGCCAGACCACAACTTCATCCTTGCTAGTGCTTATTACAAATCACAAACCTGATGTAATGCAGCAATTTATTATTTCTATGTAATTCATGCTCTGCACTATTGATTATAAACTGCCCATACTGTTTAGAAAGAACTGTGCAAACTGGGGACATCCACATCCAGCTCTGGGACCTGGCAGGAAAATTTAACAAGCCTGCCAATTCTTCTGAACCCGCAGAGCTCCCAGGCAACTAGGGAGGATTTTGTGAGTACAGTTGTTAGGCTTTTATGTGCTGTGTGTGTTTGGGTTTTTTTATAGTAGCCTGAAGACTTCATTTGTAGCCAGTTTCTGTAAGAAAAACATCTCCCCACATCTCCCCATCACTATAAAATAGTCATCTCTGAGAAATATTACTGAAGTGAAACCTTGTAATAACTATATTTATGCCGTTCTATGCATCTTAGTCTGTCATATTTTGTCCATGTGGGGTCATCAAAAGTCAGAAAAATACATATTGGGGGCCCAAATCATGACCCTCTTCTTCAGGCATGAAAACAGCTCTTTTCAAAGTGTTCTGTCCATTCTGCGTAGAGGAAAGCTGGGTGAGTTTCCTGAGAGAGATTAGACAGTCCTGCTTGTAAGACTTTGGATAAAGTGAATGAAACAAAGTAAGGAGACAATTATGGTTTGCTAAGTTTAGACATTGAACCTACATGGAACCTTGTTTCTACTTGAAGAGATAAGTCCCTCCCTGTGAATCCATTCAGCATGCCACCCAGCCGTTGGCATTACAGGCCAGATAGAGAGACTGCCCCTAATTCCTTAGCTTCATTTGAGTACATGCATCACTAGTAGCACCTTTCCACTCATGTCAGATGCCTGACCATGAACATCCAGTATACTGCTCCACACTAAAACAAGGTCACACAACGGTATGGGAAAGACAAAAAGCCATCTGCATGCATAAGTGGTGCTCCAGATAGGAATCCTATGAGCATAACAGCCATTAATTGATTGAAACAAATTTTGGAAATGAGCATGCTGTAACCCTCTACTCATATTGATACTCTGAGGCTTGTTGTCTTTAATCTCTATCTTTCACTGTAATACAATCTCATAAAAAACAGACTCTGCAAATATTATTCAGGATTAGCAAACTTTACAATCAGCTGCCTGAGATCGAATATTCATCTCCATTATAGCTGTGCACTTCTGTGAATGACAGTGGAAAAAACTCCAAATAACATCTAGAAAAATGTGTGTGAATTTTTGGCAAATAAAGAAAGATTAATAGAAACTCTTAGGATGTATCATGAGACTAGACTTAAATCTAATTTTTTGTCTAATAGCTAACCTAGTAAGAATAAGGAAGCTAATTCCTGGTATTTGCATCTCTGAATTGTACCGCAACCTATTTTTTATTTCAATTGTATTGAAGGAATTGTAATAACAAGAGCAAAGCAGATAAGCACTATTTTCCTCTGATTATTTTGACTCTTCATAATGTTATATACAAAGTCACCAAACAAATAATTTGTAAGTAACAAAAATTGCAATATCTGTTTTTGTTTAAAATTCTGGGCTTTTCATTTGTTTGTTTGTTTGTTTGTTTGTCTTTTATAAGGTAAGAAAATCAGCTTGTTAGCAATAATGGTTCTGGTGGGTGACAGTCTTCACAATTTTGCTGATGGCTTGGTTATAGGAGCAGCATTCTCATCCTCAACAGAAACAGGTGTGACAACGACTGTTGCTATTTTATGCCATGAAATTCCTCATGAAATGGGTAAGAAATCTATATGTGTATTTTTCCTGATTGACTTTGTATTTCCAGGTTTTCCAAAGAGTTCTTTCCTGCATGATATTTGTGGGAATTCGTCTTGCTTATAGCTTCATGAACAATAACATTAATGCATGAGACTCCTACTTTCTTTCCCCTTTCCGAAAACCAGGGCGGGCTTCTGCATTCATTAGTGGATGCCATCTCATCTCACTTTCTCCAAATGTAAAGGACATCAGGTCAAGAGTGACCTGTTATTCTTATGTGTACAGACACAAATAATGATAAACTGTGAGTAAGAGCCACATGTGCATAATGGACATGCCTGACACAAGGGGCTATCCAAGAGTTTTAATATGCAGCAGAGCTATTCAACAAAGCATTCCTCATGCTACCCTCATTCCTGCTGCTAATCAAGAACAATAAGGTAATAATAGAAAGTATGCAACCTATTTTACTAGTGGACAGGACAGGAAGTTTCTACTGTAAATTGTCCTTAATGAACTTCTTGTGGTAAAACTTTCAGCATGGCGGAAGCTGTTCCTGACACTGTGTTGATGAACATGTATAAACCGGCAAGTTTGAGATGAGAACTGCAGATTCTCATTTCTATCCTTGAGTAACTGAAGACTTCATGCGCTATGTAGAAAATTTCCGCAAACAAAAAGATAGGATGGGGAACCGCTGTAAAACTGGTAACGCTTGTTTGCATAGCAAAGAAAATTGAAATACTCAATAGTTACCTCCAAGGACAGACCTTCTTAATTCTGGGGCAGTAGTGCCCCAGTGTCAAAGTGGCATTTTTACGCTGACAGAGTAAAATTTTAAAAATCTACTATGATTTATGAAATCTTTAATTTTAGAGGAAAAATCTGAGATGGGATTCTGATGCATGACTTACTACATTTGATTAGATCTGAAATCAGTGGAATTAAAACTGGAATCAGAGTGTTATAGCTGACTCTGACTTGCAGCACCTGTAAACATTCAAACATCATGCTGCAAATATACCCACATGTTTTGAGCTGGCATGTTCCCAGTGGAGAAAGATTTAGAAACTCTGGGAAAACATGTGACTTCACTTTTGCATGTATCCAAGCTGGAAATGTCACAGTACATCGAGAACTAACAGAAAGCTACTCCTGTATACTGTATACTATCTTTAGGAACAGCTAAACAAATACAAGTCAGTATGAATTTTTGTTGGTTTGAGGTGGGTTTTTTTCACACAGGACAAGTTTATGACTAATTCTACAGAAATCTAAAGGCAGCCCTCCATCACTCACTATCTTTGGGCATATCTTAATTATTTTAATTAATGTTTTATTACCAGGAGTCTCACAAAGACATTTATCAGCTAAATAATATATTTTCTGTCTTTTTTTCCTCTGTGCAGGAGATTTTGCTGTGCTGCTAAGTACAGGGCTCCCCACGAAGATTGCAATTCTGATGAATTTTATAAGTGCGCTAACAGCATTCTTAGGACTTTATATTGGTCTTTCTCTGTCAACTGACCCATCCATTCAAAACTGGATTTTTACCATTACAGCTGGAATGTTCTTGTATTTATCTTTAGCAGAAATGGTGAGAACTTCAGTCTATAGTTATATTTTCCTTTTAGCATAGCCACATCATAGATGAGCGTCAGAAAAATACAGGTGTATGGACTTGGAGAGAAAAAGAGTTCAAAGGCTTGTTGGGAAGAGCATGTTGTCTGCCCTGCATTTGTACAATACTTAGAAAAATAATCTGTTTTTGTTTCATGTCACTCTTATGCTAAATGTCATTAGTAATGAAAAGGCAAAATAAAGGCTATTAAGAGGCTAATAGCTGAGAAAGGCATAAAGGACTTTCAAAGGGGAAAAGGTAAACCATGTATTTTTTGTTACTTAGGAAAACATTTGAACCTGCAGGGCTTTTTAAAATCTTGAAGAAGTTAGTTACTTTTTTCTTTCAAAGCCCTTTCCTTTATATATATATATATATATATATAGTCCTGCACTCTTCCTTTCTGTCTTAGGTTTGGATGAACTCCCAAGTAATTAAAAAGCCGTGAGATTTCCTCGACTTTTTCATATTTGCTCAACATTTTTCATAGCCCCTGCTCAGTACCAATAATCTGACTATAGAAAAAAAAAAGCACGAAGTTATGCAGTAGGAGGAAGGTCTAAGAACTGTACAAAGATATGGAGGAATCATAGCTCATACAGATGCCTCAGCCACATCATTTATTGAAGAGGCATCTGATTGTTACACTTGTAGCAATCCAGAACTTAATTGCCTTCCCACCTTTCTCACATGGCTCTTTTTTTCCATCATGTGTTGATGTAAATTGGCTTGCACGCTCCTGAACAAAGATGGAAAATTTTGAATGATTAGACCAAAAGGGAGAAAAAAATGTCTCTTCTTAAATTATTACTCTATTTTTCCCAAGCTTGGCTGTCTTTCGGTTATGTTCACTACCACCCCCCCCCCACCTCCTGCTCCAGATATTATTTATCAAAAAAAAAGCACAAAACTTTAAACCTGATATGCCATTCCAGTATTACAGCCTATTTAAAATTCTACTTATAATAATTAACCTTAGACCTTAGTGGTATTTTAGTCTATTTTTGCTATTGTAACTAAAGTGAACATAAAGTGCTTCTAAGAGCTTAAGAGGGAACTGCCTAAGGATTGTGGATGTGTCAACAGTCCTGACTGAGGTAGTAAATAACAGACAAGAACACTGTGTCCCAAGTTGCAGCTTGTTCTGACACTGAGAAATTTGGAAATGAGGCTGCCTACCTACTGAGTAGGCATGGTTTTACTAGTGGGACTAAGAATGATGTAGACATATTTTTCCTTCAGCGTAGGATCGGTATCCATCAGGAATCCACAAGCTCCTAGAACAATACCATGTTTTTCTCTGAGTCTTCAAAGCAACATGCCAGCTGTAAATCCCAAGAGATAATACAGTTCCAGGCAGAGACAGCAACATGTTTCCCTTGTTCTCAGCTTGTCACCATAGTCTTGGTCTTGATGTGAAGTGGAGAAAGAAAGGAGAGAGACGGGAGGATCTTATCTCTCACAGTATCTTCTAATAATAAGATTCCAATCAGCATTTCTCTGTATTTTGTAAAAATTTGGTTTGCTCACCTACATTTGTACTGTCCAATATCACAGGGATTATATTATTTTAAAGATTATTCCCGTAGCACTGCAAGAATCTATCAATCTAAAAAGTTTTGCATGTTTCTATAGTACATCTCAAGAGAAAATGAGCCATTCTTTATATATTTTTCAACTTTATGAACAGAAATAGCTTCTAGTCTCTGCTGCAGCATTCTCATCTACAAACAGCAATCATCAATGTTCCTGCCGATGGTGTACAAACACTTAATGACATACGAAGCTTGACTGTAATTTTCAGTTCTTGTTTTATGGGCTTTCACATATTTATGTGCTTGTCAGAGCAGCAGTTAAGTAAAAACTGAACAGCCTCTCCAGTTTCTGCATTGAGGAACATTGAGGGGTATCTCTGTTGACAGAACAGCACTTTGAAACTGCCACAACAGTCAAGTTAACATAAAACTACTTTTGTGGTTAATTGAAGGTTTTTTATTTTGGCAAATGGCATTCTAGCTCCATTAGCAAGCAGGGTAGACTAATCATTTTAGAAATTGAAAATAGGACAAAAGATAAAATCATTTATATCCTTCATCATTTTTCACCAAGAAATCATGCAAAATTGATGCTTGCTCTGACTAACCTTACAAATATTTTCAATTTTGAAGATAAAGGAGTAGTTTTTAATGTGATTTACAGGGCTGTTGCAGTGCATATATGCTTACCATATATGCCCCAACTTGGTAGAACTCGGTACACAGCTGAGAGCCCCTCATGCCTTCTTTCAGCATGCTGCTTCCTATTTCTTCTTATATTTGTGTGCTCATAATAGCAGGAGTAGGAACAGAGTAATCCCTTGATTAGCAGTACCTTTTACCTCCAACAGACTTGATGCATTAGCAAGTGATAGCATCCTATATCTTGGTGCGATGCCATGTTCCCTTCATTTGTGATGTGGTTTGCATCTGCCAGTTGAATACGCTTATGTTTCCTAAACAAGATTCTCTCTGCTCTATCGCTCATTTTGTTGTTCAGAGCGAGCTGGGGAACCACAGCTGATCTTGTGAGGGCAATCCCCTTTTATTTTTACAGACAAGCTGGGATGTCACAGTAGGTGATTGTAGAAATGGTCTGTGTGTTGATAATATACACATAGATTAGATGAAGGGAGCAGACATGAGTACAGGACATGGGAAGGGTACTACCTGCTGAGGATTCTTTTTGAAAACTCTCTTAGAAACCTACTGTGCATACATGTAACTCAAAAATTGTCACTGACAGCAATAAGAGAAAATATTAGATTATGCAGTGGGAGAAGAAAATGTTTCCTATTTGGAGAACTTGTTCACTCAGGCACTGGGGAAAAGGACAGAATTGACTGATTTTAAGGATAAATAAGGATAAAGACCAAATATCTAGACTAGAACTCTGAATTCAGGCTGAAGTCTTAATTAACAGATTTTGCTTATATACAGAAAAACCCATGTACTCTGAACACTTATAAACTATCAGTTCAGAGTTTGATTTACATCAGAACTCTGAGGTGTTTACACTTGCTTTAGATCCAAAGTTTCTGGTGATATTTAAATACAAATCAAATATAACTACATGAGTAATTTAAACCACTGCCTAGTTGTAATGAAGATCCAGGGTGTTTGAGTTTGCCTGTTATTTTCAGGCAAAACTTTAAAGTGGAGGCAGATTTTTCACTAGTTTTCTTTTGGGACCATGCCAACTTCCAGAGAAAGAAGAGCGCAGAAGAAACAGCTTCAGAGACCTCCCTCTGACAGAGGGAAGAACAAGCATAGCGCACACTCTTGTTAGTCTCCTTGGTCAGCACCACTCCACTGTCTCCCAGTGGCTGCTGCTGTTACAGCTACTGTGAAGAGGCTCTGAAACCCAGAGGAACTCAGTAGCTTTATTCAAGCTTTTTTCAATTTATTTATTTATTGTGAGTAGAGCAGACAAAAAAAAGCCAACCAAAACCAGAGGTCAGCACCAGGCCATTGCTTTATATTTATTACCTGAGTTGATGTGAAAGTATTAGCAGTCATTAGTGTTTCCCATGGTGTCTTTAATACATAAAGCAAAAATATTAAGAACATTTGAGCCTGAGGCATCATTTTCACAGGTTCTGTCTAGATATACATTTAGTTTAAAAATTTGATAAAAGAGACCATGAAGAATGGAAGGTAAAAATAGCTTTTAATATGGAAAAACAGGTGCTGATCCTTTACTTGATTTAAAATTCACAGAGAAAAAACATTAAACACCATTTTTTTTTCAAACGTATTTAAAAAATCCTCTTTTCCTCTTGGACATTTACTAAAGCCTAAGTAAATAGGAGTGTTGCCAGTTATTTCAGAAAGAGCATGATTGACCCTATATATAGAACTGAAACAAAAAATACTCCAACTAGTCTATTCCCACAAAAGGAAATTACTAATTTTACTAAATAAGCATTTCCTTGCAGACAGCTGTATAAAATTACTACAAACTATTGAGAAGTTAACAAATTTCAGACTCTTATTTTTGATTCTTGTCGGTGTAAAAGAACCAAAAATGGTAGAATTTGATTAAATTAAATATTTCTCTGTAAAGATCAGGTTTGTTACAATGTACAGAAAATACTACACATTAATAACTATATTCAGAAGCTCAGCATTTTGAAAGGGTTTTTGTTTTGTTTTGTTGGTTATTTAAAATGAAGTTTGCCTTGTTTTCCCATAACTTTTTCTTTCCCACAGATTAATGTATCTGGCTCTCATTCTGGTGTCTTATTCTTTTTTTAGCTTCCTGAAATGACTCATATTCAGACACGGCGACCCTGGTTGATGTTTCTCCTACAGAACCTTGGATTACTATTAGGCTGGCTTTGCCTCTTACTTTTGGCTATATATGAACAGAAAATTAAAATATAAGTTTCTGTTGGAAATCTTGAAGTACCACTTATGACAGTGGATAGCATTATTCACAATTTTATCATGTCTGCTATAGTGATATGTAAATTAAGTTGCTGGGATTTTATATCTGAACAGTAGATAACTATTTTACTTTATTAACTTATTGTTCAGTTTTTGTAATTATTTTTTTTTAAAACATGAATGCTTAGAATTATGTTTTATTTGTTATCGAGTTTACCAGATCCCAAACTCACAGGAGCTTTTGATTAGTTTTTATTGAAACTGTTCTAATTTAATGCTCTAATTGATCTCTGCCAGTCTGATTGAAGAAAAGAATAAAACATTTTTATATGCAATAATTAAAGTGGACTAACCATAGTTGAATAATTTGAATAAGAAATGGCTTTTTGCCTTTTAGTACAAAGAATTAAAGTATTTCTGTAAATCTAAAAAGCATAGAAAAACCAAACTGCTAAATGGCATAATTTTCATATAGCAAATTTTATAATGCCTGCATTATCTACTTTGTCAACATAAAGATCCTCAGCAGTTGTATCTCACTGGTCCACTGTGGCAGGATAAAAAATGAGAAGTGTAAATGTTGCAGTTTATGATCTAGAAATCTGAGAATACCCTTTTCCAAATGCAATACTGTTTCTCATACATGTGATGGAATCTGTGACAGTCAAGCACTTGATGAGCTGCCTTCTGCATTATCTCGCCTCTAGTGGCTGCTCATAGCAAATGCTTGTGAAGGATTATAAGAAATATGTTTAAATTGGTTTTCACTTATATCCCCTTCCTTGAGCCTAATGTTTCTTCTGAGACATCACATTTAATAAACACCAATAGTGCCTTCCTGTCAGCAATTAGCTTATTCATACATATGCAATGTGCATTATAGGAAGAGCTTTTTCAACTGTCTAAAGAGCATGTGACCTCACTGCAACTCCTCCCATCCTGAATATTTTTTGTGTAATTAGTTCTCTTGATTTCAAGGGAATTCTGCAGAAGTTGAGATTATTCATTTAGTCTAGTATTGCATAATCCAGTCTGACAAATACACAAATTCTGTCCTGATTCTGAGAAGCTGAGAAACTTCCAGGATATACTGAGCAACACTCAGCTATGTGATTTCAGCTATTTACATGCTACCCAATTCTGATATAAGAACTTCCCCCCTACCTAATTTATACTTTTTCATGTTATGTTCTTTCTTCCTCCTCTGACAAGCTGTGGAAATAGGGAGTGCAAGTTACAGAAAAAATCCCATATATTCTTTCTGCAGTAACTTGTAATTTTCTTTTCCTTAACTCGAGTTTGAAATATGGCTACATTATGACACAATATGACTTTCTCACAATGTGTCCTGTGTTTATTTGATCGCTCCTATTGATGGTACACTTATATTACAGATGGGAACAAGGTCTACTGTCCTAGAGCAGACTGTCAGACCCGTCAGTTCTCAAAAGCTTCATGGGCCTCATATTACTAAAATATAGAGTGAAAATATATCACCAAGCCTTATGAGTTCAAGAATAATGTTCTCAGACATATGATGTGATTCTTGAGGTGTCCTGCACAAGGCCAGGAGTTGGACTCAATGATCTTGATCATTCTTGTCTGACTCAGCATATTCTATGATAGCCCAGATTCATGGGCTTGTGAACCTTCAGTAATCCACAGACTAACACTTAGAAAGAAAAGATAATTTTAAAATCTCTTAAGTTAAACTTAAGGATCATTTTAAAGGTAGATATGCACTCATTTTCAGTGCCTTTAGCAAATACTTCAATGTGAACCTAGAAGTTAACATACCTTCAGAAACCTTGTCCCAAACAATTTATCCAAGGTCACACAAGAAGTTTCTGTCTGAATGAACTGAGGTCCTTTTAAGCCCCAAAGGAAGAGCCTAGCTTTTTTTTTATTTAGGTGTGCAAATATTTCAACTGCTTTTTCTGTTGATGTCATTTTGAAAGGTGAGCTGAGAAGCCATTACTGATGTTTCTCTTTTCAAAGTTTACATTTTTTTCAGGTGATTCTGCCTGCTTTTAGTAAGGTAAGATTTTTTAAAAAGTGGTTTCCCAGTATTTCATCTATTTGTATTGGCACTGAGTCACTCCATGACCTTCAGCTGTGACAGTCAATTCAAGCAATAGCAGGGCATCACTGGACGTAAGCAAAATCTATTCTTGTAACAGATGGTGCAAATGAATATTGGAAACATTTGTTATTTCAAAGAGAAGAGCTACCGTAGTTTGCATGTTTATGCCTACCTAATGTTCACTACCATAGATAACAAGATTACCAATATGATCATATTTTGGTAATGTTACTGTTTTCTGAAATATTTTCCTACTATTTATTAACATGTCTGAAAGAGGACAAGTAATTTCTGGCAGTGTATATGCTGAAGTTGCATATGAGCATAGGTTCACACCCTGACATGATCTGTGAACATATTCTATCCACATCTGTTCAGAAAATCCACATCTGTTCAGAAAATGCCATCTTTTGGCTATATGTATTTATCAGGCATCTTGATCTCATTAACAACCAAATATATAGAGAGAGTTTGCACCACAGGCATAGATATGTTTGCCGATTGGTCTTTATTTTTGTCACAGAGCTCTTACACTTCTGTAGTATTTGTCAGCAAGTGAGCAGTTCAGTTGTCATTTTGCCCTGCTGACAAATCCAAACACCTGAAGTCTTGTTAGATATGGAAATTTGAACTCCTGTAGCACCTGTGGGAGAACTTATCCCACAGCTTACAGTTAGTGCCTTTAGTATCTTTAAAAACATAGTGAATGCAAAAAGAAAACTAGAATGTCTATTAAGAACTGTATGTCATACAGAAGCTGGAAACTGAAATAGAAAAGTAAATAAGTAAGTTTAAAACCAAAGACATCCACCTGCAGAATTCATCTTTTCATTCAATATTCTCTAAAAATTCAAAGAAAAATAATTGAATATGGTTTTGTGTCCTTACAGAAGGGAGGATTATGCACAAGTATTCTTATGATGCATTGTCTTTTAGTTTGTTTTAAATTCTGTAGAGTTCGTTCATACAAATTTGAAACAGAACTGTTTTAAAGCCAGGTATTTCTTTCTGTTTCTTCAAACCTAACAGATAGAGAGCATAATATAATAGTGTCTTTATTGAGTCAAATCCTGAGTAAGGACTGTAGAACTTCATCACTTGCAGCCCTTAAATCATGACTAGGTATCGCTCTAAGAGGTATGTAACTACTCAAACAGATTCTGTGTGCTTGATAGAGAGATTACTTGGTGTGGTTTTACAGCCTCTCAGGCAGTTCTGACTAGATAATCATAATGTTCCTTTGAAACACTAAAATACATGAATCTATAGATACAGGAATTTTTGTGGAAGAAGCTCGTTAGTATTTCTCCCTTTCATCTATTCTTAGTTTTCAGGCACTCTCAAGATGAAAAATACAGAAAATATCTTGATTTCCTCCACAGAAAATTAAAAAGAAAACAAAAGGTTAAAAGAACTTGTTTGCCACAGTATTTTTTTCCTGGAAGTTAAATGGCAGAGGGCTTCATAAAAAATATCTCCAATTCCAAACTGCTTGCACTCCTAAGCATGACAGCTGACCTTGTACCTTCCTTTTCTGTATATATTATACATTACCCAGTGACTCCTAAGATAAATAGTACCTTCTTTGCAGCCAGCTATGCTAATGCCCTCAGAAGTTTCTGGAGCTCATCTGCATGTTTTAAATACTGCCATCTATTCCTTTACTGTACTTTATGCTTTAAACGTGAATGTGGCATTTCTCCAGAGGAAAAAACCCCACAAAATTCTTTCATATAAGAAAAGATAGTTTTTATATTTGTATTTGTATTGTTATTTTATCACCTTGCCATTGCATTTGAGAAAGCAAATTATCATTTTAACAATTTTTAACCTGCAACTAGAAACCAAAAGCAGGTTTTTATTTGTATGACGTATTAATTAGGACTGATAATTTTATAAGGGCATATTTTAACAATATTGTTGGCTTTTCTTTTTTAATTGTAACATTTTGCCAAGTCTTCCTCTCATTTTAAAACTAAGATGCCTTCTATTGTGAGCAGAGCTGTAGGAATGTGACTACAGAAAATACAAGCAGTAGTTACACAATGGCTTTAATCAAAACAAAAAGTCCTGCAATTTATTTTACGAGACCCACCTACATTCCTTTCTCCCAAAAAGAACAAAAAAATCCACACATGGAGCTGTTGCTTTGGGTCACGTAGGGGAATGTAAGAAATGCTTCCTTCCTTTTATGTCCCTGATAACAGGACCAAGCACTATGGGAGACGCTGCGTAGCCTCCTGAATGCATTGAAGTCACTGCCAAGCTCCCGCCAGCGGCAGTGGAGAACAGCATCCTGGTGCCGTGAGTGCAGGAATCGTAGAGGGCTCGTGTTGCTTCTTGCAGAGGTGACAGGAGACAGGGCAGGCAGGGAGACTTCTAAAGGGGGATATCTCAGGGTGGCACTTCAGCACTTGCAGTGAGAGGATCAAAGATTTTATAGCTGTCTCTGTATGGCCCTGCAACAGCTCACTCCAGGGCAAATTCTCAGACGGTTCATGTTGTCTTGGCTTCGGATGTGAAAGATAATGTGAAAGCAGTCTTGTCTGTGAGAGCAGACTCCTGTAATGCAATAATCCACAGGATCCTACCAGCCACTGTGACCCAAGGGATCCCCAGGGTGGTCCAACTCCACACTACAGCTGCAGGGCACCCAAACAGAGCACAACTAGGCAGACTCACCCCCCCAGAGTGTCAGCTCTGACATTGACAGAGAGCATTAAACACGGGATTACCTGGTAACAAATCTGCCTAGGATACATATTGGTCCAATATAATGCTGACCTATCATTAATGCAAGGCTATAGATGTATCTATATGTGACTTTGTTTTGTTTCACTGCAGCTGGATGAGGAACCATCCCTCATCCTTTTCCCAGGGGTCAGAAGGACCTAATTGGACCTATCCAAGAATGATGACAAGAGATATGCATAGGGGAATAGACTAGTCAATTACTATGACATATTCCAGTCTTACTTTAACATTGCAACAAATTCATCTACATGGACTCTCATTCTTCAGGGAAGGCACTAATGCCTGCACTGGTCTGTTGGGTAGCTGCCCAGGCTACCCTGGCCAAGGTGCATAGTAGATGAACAGCAGCCATGGCTCAGGCCCGACAGTTGTTTCAGAGTATCCCAGAAGTCCTTGTCATTGTATCCACCACCACACCGCCTTGCTTTTTAACTTTTATAGCAAGTACTTTCTGGCATTTATTGTGCTGCCTCCTATGCAAATACCATAATCCATATAAAACAGGCTGTTATCTGTTCTCCTCCACCAGGCATACTGCTAGTTTTGGACCACGTGTTGCAACTCTTTGTGACTTCTGAAGCTCTGAAAGAAAATGTTGGAAATTTCACTGAGAATCACATAGGAGATATTATCTACACAGTGGTACCAGCAATTCAACTCATTGGAGAGACACTGCTGTTTGTACTGACACAAGTAATTCTTTTGATTCCACACTGAAGTGTGTTGGTATTGTCTTAGTGGTCTTGGGTGGTTTTATCACTAACAACTAGCAGTGTGTCCTAATTTAAGGACTTCAAGGGCCATCTACATATTCCTGTGCAAAGGCTGAGCTCTGCATATTTTGCTCTGTGCAAATTCCTGAGCTCTGCAGCAAGAGTACACTTACTTTATGGCTGCTATCCCAATCCAGAAGTAAGTGGGTATTGCACTGAAGTATACCACCTCATATCAACTATTTACATGGCACAGCAACTTAGTTGCAAGTACTCATAATTTCCAGAAAGTTTAGAAAGTTTTAGGTGGACAATATACATCTGGTGGTTTAGTATACCCAGGACGGTTTAGTATACCCAGGACAGCATAGCGACATTCAGAAAGCCTTATATCCATACTGAGCTATAGCCATGAATACCATTCTTTTCCCAGGTACTATCCACATGAGAAGTCCCCTGCATGTTAGAATTATTGTGTTGTACTCCAGAATTTCCCTGAGTATAACTTGTTGTGTTCTTTGTACATGGATTCAGATGAACAGATGCAATACAGAATAAGGTCTCTTCTTTAATATGGTAAATAAATGAACACAAGTGACAATGCAGTCTAAATTGCACTGCGATTCATTATCCTGCACAAATTCAAAGCATCTCCCTTTTCACCTTAAGACACACAAGGCAAAACAGATACATAACACAAAAGCCAGAACAAGGAAGTCTCCAGGAAAAAGTTATTGTAGATGAAATTGCAAATCACCAAACAAACAATAAATATATAAAGAATGTTACCTCTCCTCCTTGTGGTCCCTTCTCATTGGCAAACACAAACTCTACACAATTCTCTCAAATGTTGCTGGAAAATATTGTGGCTAAAAAGTCGAGCTTTAACACTAGAAATAGTTCACATATTACAAAACAGATGACTTTTAATAACTCTCAAACTTGAGACAGGCACTGAAAAAAATCTAATCCATATGTTCATAGTCATACAGTTTGGAAAATACATATTCATAGTTGATGAAATCAGTGTAATTTTGTGTGCAGGATTTCAATTCCATCTCAAGTAATGAGAAGAGAAAAAAGCTTATGATAGCATAGTCCATTTTCTATCATTTCCTATTACCATAAAACCTAGCTTTCAATGTGGCTTTTTGTACTTGCAATTAGCAAAAATATGCTATTTGTTGTCTGTCTAGACAACAGAGTAGCTGAGTATCCGGTGTTTCTGGTATTACTGCAGTGGACTAAGAAAGCACATGACTATTTGTTATTAATTCTTTTCTATTATGTAATATTTTAGTACACCATCCACATTCTTAAGTTGGAGTGCACATAATGAACTATTCATTCTTGACCATGATTCTCCTTCATGGAACAGTGTTTTCCTAGAAGTAATTGTAATGTCCTTCCCTTGAGTGAAGTGGGGTTTTTTGTCTCCTTCCCTTCTTCTTACTTAATTCCTCCCCCCAGTATAATTCCTGCTATATTTCATGCTAAGTTTCAGTTTTGGTGGAGAAAACCTAATTTCTCAGAAGATCTATTTCCATCCATTTCATAATTATAGTGTGTGAGTGTGTTTTGGATCTTGGATTAGAGGGCCTTCAGAAAGGATGATCTGAATTCAAAGGAAGCATAAATAGAGAAAGCAGTTGCTATTTGGGGTTTTTTTGTGTTTGATTGTGTGGGTTTTTTAAATCAGAAAGCATACTCCAGCTTTAAAACACAAAAAGAAACAACCAAAAAAAACCCCAACAAATTATTTAGATGTCATAGTGCAAATACAAATACTGGTGTTTGCCAGTCAGTTTACACCAGACAACAAATGATCAGGTCTCCTGCACATCTTCAATCACTCTGGTCTAAAGCTATTGCATCCCAGCTGAGATATATTAGCTCACACTGGGTATGTGCCGAATCTTTTCCAAATTCTCAGTAAAATAATTGCTAACCACTTTCACTTTTACAGCCTACTAGTATTACAGATAAAGACATAGAAAAGCAGTTTCTAATTATGGCAATTATTTGATTTAGGCAAAATAAACAGAACATTTCTGATGATTGGAAGTAGATAAGAGTTTGCAATATGTTGTTGCAGCGTATAGTTCTGGTATGAATGTAAACCATTGCAATAATAAGAGTTGCTTTTGAATATGTCATATTAATGTCATAAAGGTGATATTACATACTTTTCCTTCTTCCTTCAGAATTCACATAGCAAAAGGTATCTCAGACAGAACAAACCTTCAGGCCTCTGGACACACACAGTCTTGGCAGAGGAGAGATTCACTTTCACTATACTCAAGTAGCATCAGATGTCAGATTCGGACTTGGCTTTCTAATGCTTTTAAAATCACTGAGACTTATTTTGTAGCATGTCAATGTATAAACCACTTCTGAATTCTCAGGTTAGTTTTATACTGGCAAAGCTTTACAAAAAGGAATAATTTCTGCTTCATGCTATTTTAAGCAAAAGACAACATGGGCTTTTGCATCCTTTATAACAAAAACCCCAAGTCTGCACACAGCCTCTGTTACTGAGATCTACATGATAAGGAGATCATCTGAAATACAGCTGGCAACCAGCACTGTTTCTCAAGTACTGAAAGTTCCTAGGCAGTATGTTTGATGAAAAACACATTGCATGTTCATTTATCCCCTATGTCTATTTAAAATGTAAGATATAAACATGTCTTCTACAAACCGACTCAAAAAACCTATATCTGGTTTACATCCTTCAGTCGCCGCAATGACATTTCATTAGCTAATCCATAGTGGAACTGATTTTTAACAAAATAGAACCAAATTTAATTTGCTAAATTTAACCAGATCATGCAATTCCCTTCCAGTAAGTCTACCCTTACAGTTCTCGCTGCCTGGTGTTATTGTTTTCTGGTGACAGACAGGCTGCTGCAAATACTTCTACCATAATTAATCTGCTCCAAGGAGAAAAAAAGAAAAAGGAGTCGAAAGTAAACTTCTAAATGACATAGTACTGAACCTTACAGTGTGAATAAGTACTTGTGGTTTTTAGGTCTATGAAGGTAAGACAAATAAGATAGAATAAATTCCCATGCAGTGCCAGGGAAGAAGTAGTGTTCGATATCTCTGTGAAGCTAGATAATAATCATCAATGATAACCTAACGGTTTTGGCACTAGGTTGCTAGATGCAGCCTGTTGGCTATGTCTACTATTTTCACTCTAATTATACAGTGTTTCACATTACCTACTTAAATGAGAAAATAATCAATCAAGCTCTCTCAGGAAAAATCTAATGAAGAAGAGGGTTCCTTCCCAAATGAAATTTTGCCATGCTTGTCTATCACATTATCCCATAAGCTGAGTTCTAAAGATTGGTAAGAAAATAGAAAGACTACTACTAGAGTTCAACAGAAAACAACTCAGAGACTTCCAAACAGTTTTAAGCAGCATCAGAGGGTTTTTCAACCCCTAGGGCTTGGTAAATTTGTCAATTTGTCTATCAGTGGTTAGATACAATTAAAGAAACTTGCTTTTAACTGTATGGTCTTATCTCTGCACCAGACTTGCAAGACAGCACAAAGGCAGTAAAACAGAATAGAATCGTCAGTGAAAAGCCCAAATATCCTGTATGGAAACCACATGTTTCTAGGTATGGTTAATGCCAAAGGTAGAAAAATATCTTAATCCTACCTTTCTTTCTACATTCCAGAGACCTTTGAGATTGCAGGGGTAATCCTTGAACCAGTCTGGGTATAGATCTCAGATCCCAGATCTAATCCTCTGCTGAGACCACAGACCTTTTCTCTCAAAGATCTGAATCTGGTCACACTTCTCTTTTGGATATTGGCTGAAGGAAGTTTTTCTGCCAGATTGTATACAACATAATCGCAGATCAGAATACTCAAAAGCTAGTACAAAACTATTTAGTACCACTTCCAGAGACTGCTTGTGCATTTTCTCCAGGACCTACTGTTTCTTGGAGCAAAGACTAGAATCCACAAGCAATAAACCAGTCACAAGGCTGAAGAATAAGTGGGAAAACACCTCTGGGGATTCTCTAGTCCAACCACCCTCGTTCAGAACAGGCTCAGATAGAGAAGGTTTCCCACTGTCATGTCCAGCTAGGTTTTGAAAATTTCCAAGGAGGAGACTGCACAACCTCCCTGGACAACCTGTGCCAGTGCTCAGTCACCCTATTTCAATTTGTGCACATCAATTCTCATCTTTCCACTAGATGCCACTGAAAAGAGTCTAGCTACACCTTCTTCATGACAACTGTGTAACTTCAAGAATCTCTGCTCATGGATATGATGCCCCCAAGTCTTTTCTTCAGGCTGCACTCTCAGCTCTCTTAGCTTCTCCTCATAGAGCAAATGCTACAAGCCCTTAATCATCTTTGTAGATCTTTGCCGACCTTGTATGTCCATGTGTCTCTTGTCCTGGGAATTAAAGCACTGGGCCCAGCGTTCTCATCAGGGCTGAGTAGAGAGGAAGGATCACCTCCCTCAACCTGCTGGCAGTGCTGATGGACAAGTTGGATATGAACCAGCAACACGTCCTTAGAGCAAATAAAGGCAAAAACCTCCTTTGCAAAGCTACTTTCCAGCTTGTTCCCAGACTGTACTGATGCATGGGTTTATTCCTCCACAGGGGCAGGACTTGGGATTTTCATTAGTTGAACTTCGTGAGATTCCTGTTTGCCCATTTCTCCAGCCTGTCAAGGCCTCCCTGAATGGCAGCACATCCTCAGGCTGTGCTCCCAATCTCCCAGTTCTGTACCACATGCAAGTCACATTCCTTCTTTTCTTTTTCTCTACTATCTTAAATTGATTCTTATGGAGTTCAAATGAGAATAGAGGGGTGTTGGTCCTCATAATTGCCACTGAGTGTGATGCAAACATAGTCCTCTGCGGAGTAGGAGATACGGATTTCAAACTCCTCCTGATGAAAGCAACAAGCCAGTATCTCCAGCAAAGTTCTTAATGGATTAGATATCTTGTCTAAGGATAGGGATCTGGTTTTTCTCTCAACCATCTCTGGAAAGGCAGTGATCATACTTCTTGTCACAAGACACTCCACACATTAGGCAATTTTAAAGCATGTCTTAACTGGGCCCTAGAAAACGCTTAATTTCTAGGTCTTTCTTGAGTCCTTGAAAGATACATTCTGAATTGCTCAGATTGTGATAGAAGATGAATTTTAGGGAGCTTATAAATCGAATGGAGGAATTTACCAAACTTGTGTAACTCTGAAAAATATGCATATATAGCAACTTTACCTTGACTTTTTCCTTTCAGCCTTACAGAGCCCCCACACTGTACAGTATTCTCTGTCAAAGAACTGCTACAGACTGTAGAGAACCAAGGAGAATGAGCTGGGATAGATATTGTATAGTTATTTCATTACATCTAACAGTCCCATCTATATGAGTACAGTTTATGCTGTACAAGAAACATTAGAACTACAAATTTTTACTTTTAAAATATAAACAAGTAAGCATTTTTTGAAAAAATTGCAAACCCTACTTTCTACCACCCTAATTTCTGCAAAGGCTATGTCAATACGTGAAGTACCCAAACATTGTCTCATTAATAAGCTTGTTGAAAATCTGAAGTTCAAGAAATAACATTTTTTTTTCTTGTGTTTAACAGTTTACTCACTATGAATAACATTCTTCAGTTTCCTGCACTGCACAGATTTAACTGTACTGTGAGCTTCCCATGCTTTTGTTAATCCCAAAATGTGCCCATCAGATAAAATTTTCTATTTGGATAGCAGTTCTTGTCTTTCCAAAGTTGCTCATAGCTGTGGAACAAGAGCTTTAAAATGCCAAGTTAGTAAGATGTCTCGTTATCTGAGTGAATGTGTTCTCAGTTAAAGCAATAGCCCCTTACATTTCAGAGATAGCCTTGAGAGAAACAGGGAAGAAATTAAAGATAAACATGACTGAATTACAATAATGAACTGAATAGATCCCAGAGATGGTCTCAATGCATTTAAGTTGTATAATTTAATTAAATACAAATTTTTTTAAGTCATAGACCCTTTAATTAGAACAGTTTTCAGAGCCCCTGGTTCATTTCTTTAGCAGCTTCAGGACTGATTCCTGCTTTAGCTCACTGAAATTCATCTGCACTGGCTGATTATTTTCTAGGAGAGGTCCTGGGTAGTGCTTCTCTGCCTAGTCTGTTCGTAAGGTGTGTTGCAACTTAGTTATCCCTGACTTGGCAGATTCAGCTGAAAAAGGAAGCAGAGGACAGACCAGGTTGTTTGATCACTCAGCCCCCAAAAAGTAGACTAAAAGAATCACTGTAGAATGCAGTTCACCCTGATGCTCAAAGCTTTAACAGCAGTTTGAGTTTCAACAAGCAGCTCCAAGTTACTACCTTCCTACTCAGGAAAGTTTGTTTAAATGCAAGTCAAGTTTGTTTAAATGCGACTCAAGCTTCTACAAACAGAAGCTTCTACTACTCAAACAGAATCCAAACCAACTCCAATTCTCAAAATTCAAATTAAAACTTAAAAAAAAAAATAAATCACAGAATCAATTACCGCATCAACCTGTCTGGAAAAGACCTCTAATATCATTGAGTCCAACCCTTGACCTCCATGCCAACTAGACTATGGCACTAAGAGCTATGTCCAGTCTTTTCTTAAACAACTTCAGGGACTGTGACTCCACCACCTCCCTAGGCAGTTCATTCCAGTGTTTAATGACCTTTTCTGAGAAGAAATTCCTCCTAATGTCCAACCTAAACCTTCCCTGGTCTAACTTGAGACTGTGTCCTCTCATTCTGTCACTTGTCAGCTGGGAGAATAGACTGACCCCCACCTCCTTCAGGTAATTGTAGAGAGTGATAGGGTCTCCCCTGAGCTTCCTTTTCTCCAGGCTAAACAACCCCAGTTCCCTCAGCCACACCTTATAGGACACCTTTTCTAGACCCTTTACCAGCTTTACTGCCCTTCTCAGAACACTCTCCGCAACCTCAATCTCTATCCTGAATTGAAGGTCCCATGTAGTCTGGCAGAGGTCTAGAGGGGAAATGTTATCTAAAATATAATAGCAAGATTAAGATTTTGAGGAAACTCTATTGAAGAATTTTGATGTATTGTTACTGTGTTTGTATTTTGTAGACTGAGTAGATTTAGATTGCATTTGCTTCATGAAGTCTCCCATCTTCTCAAATGAGCTGTATGTCTCTAGCTAACTTCATAATTATACAAACAGGACAAGATGTTTTGCTTTGGTGTAAATTATGAGACTAATTAAATGGTAAGATTATTTTAAAAGATGAAAACATTGCCTCTTTCTAAGTGTAGAACTCAGTTCATGAATTTATCAATCTAAAAAAAATTGGAACTGCTTATTTCTTCCTACCAAAAAATTATCAGTATTTATAGTTGCAAATGTAGCTACCTGCTCAACACTTCCTCTGTAGAAAATCAAAATTAAATCATTTAATTATCAGTGAAATGAGTTATTTGAACGTTCACAAATACACACTTCTGTGTGGTTTCACTTATGTTTAGTACTTTGACCACACCCTTTCCCAAAGGTTTAACAGGCAATTACAACTAGTTGGCACTTCACAAAGGTGCTACAAGATAAAGTGGAGAGTGTTTGCCCCTGTTGACTTTTTTCAAAACATTCAACATTTGATTCCTCTGGGAAAAGCTCTTTTTTTTTTTTTTTTTTTTGTGCA
>VXBA01000731.1:446401-460725 GCA_013399895.1 Serilophus lunatus | reverse complement strand
TTTTTTTTTTTTTTTTGCCTTAAGACTCATATTTTACTGTGATACAATGAAAGCCAATCTAGTGCGGTAAACAGCACACAAGTTATAATTACAAACAACTTCTATTCACCCAAGGAGGGCTACGTTTCAATAATATTTAAAATGCATTTCTTTAAGAAGTGTAATTCCTATCCTTCTCAAGGCACAAGTTGGTGGCTTTAGAACAAAATCTGTTATAAGATTAGTGGTTTGCAATCCAAGGAATTTTTTTAAATATTGTTTCTTGACATCCTTTAGTTATGAACGATATAAAATAAAAGTTGATGATGTGGCTGCTCTAGAGAAACTAGCAACTATTTTTTAAATGTTGCAATATTTCTCTAGATCAGATACGTATTGCTAATAAAACCATAGCAAATAATCGTTTATATCATAAATCATATGAAAATACTAACATTTGTAGTGGTTACTCTACCTGCATATTGCAAGTTTGCCCTGAGAACATATCTATGGTCTGAAGAAAATCAGGAGATAATGAAAGTGGTAGTAAATGCATTCTTATGAATACTTACTCCTTATTCATGGCATGGGCCAGACCCAAGATAGTAAAAAAAACCTACAGGTATTTTTCTGGCAGGAAAGTTTGCTCTATTATTATGCATTGGATATCACAACTATTTGGGCTCTCACAGTTTTGACAAGACATTTGGCTGTCAACATTAAAATTTTTGCATATACACAACCAGGCTTTGCAAGAAATATTTACACTTGATTGCAGGTTTTTTGGAGCGGGTTTTTTTGGGCCTTCCTCTCTTTTAACTGCATTTTTGCTTCTTCTTTGGGAATTCCTAGCAAGACCATATTGTCTAAGACTTTTGACATACTGGAAGATTAAATTTGGAAGCTGCTGTGGAAAACAAGTTACCATCATCCTCTGATCTTGTTTTCTACCCAAGATCATACAGAGGTCCAGAATCTTAGGTGGATACTTCAGGTCTCTTCAGTGATTATATTTTGTAAGGAAATAATAATAGCTATTTGAATAGATCTCACTTTAAAGGTTTATGTACTTAAAAAACAGTGGCTGATACAAAATCTTGAAGTGAGATTTGTATCTATTTATTTATTTATTTATTATCAAAGTAAGCTAAGTTGCATTCATACTGAGAAATGGAAAAGATGGCAGTAGGGAAAAGATGACAGCATTCCCTGCTTTTTCCATCAGTTTGTAGGGCAAGGCAGTATCAGGATGAGAGCAGTGGCTTTGCCTGCAGTGCCCAGATCAGGACTAGGTAATGCACGTCTATTTTACTTCCCCAGGTTCCAAATTTCCATGAGCTAGAACTTTACAGGGCAGTTTACCAGGATGAGAATTAGATAAATGTGTCACTAGGGTTTGTTGATTTTGACTCAAATTTGGATTCTTTGGTATTACAGTATGACATTACTGCATTCATATAGGGAAGAGATATACACTCAACACTCCAACCTGGATTTCAGGCTTCTACGCAAAAAGGGCTATCTAATAGCTGTCAGTGTTATAAATTCTCTGAAGAACAACAGTTTCAGCAAACTGAGAGAAACACAATAAACCAGCTACATCTTATAGCAGTTTTAACACTTGATAGAAGCCTAGAGCACTGCAAAAATCAAACTAGGAAAACTTGATCTCTTCTCTGGAGTGACTTATCTGGCAATGCTCAGAGAACCTGGCTAATTTGAGCTACTCTTCTTGCACTCATGCCTATATGAAATGTGACAAGAGCACTTAAAATTTATTCCTGATAAAATCTCAGGGGAAAGGGGTGGCTTGTGTCTTTATCCCATCTCATTACCCCAGCGGGCAACTCTACAAATGGAGCCGTCTTATCTGGAACACAAATGACTCATCACTTTAAAGACAACTAGGATTTAAAGCATGCACTCTATAGTAGCTTGAAACACTCCCTATGGCCTATAAATAAGATGAAATTATAAATAAGAGTACATATTAATATTGTTAATGTTTTTTCTTTTAAACATTTATCATAATAGTTTCAAAATAGTTCATTCTTATAAAATACATAAGAAAAGTTTTGTTGAGAATCATTGATTGTTTTAAATAATTAAAATAACTAGAGCTTGCCTGGCCTCTGCCTCAATTCAGAGCTCTCCTACAGGACAGCTGATGTCATAGAAAGGTTTGGGGTTTTTTAAAATTATGATTTCTTTTATACTACCTTGTTTCTTAAGATATCCTTTACCAGACTAGATTTATATCTCTTTATGGAGCTGAAATAAAACACTGAATTTTTTAAAAATTATGCCTAGACCTGGTAGAATGCGATGTGATTGTCTGTGACACAACTACTAACATGGGTATGATGTTTACAAGTTTCTCAGGGGAGTTTTGTTGCTCACAAGTAATACTGATGAAATGTTATTTTTGGAAGTGTTATTATGTAGTGTTTTTACCAGAAGCATTCTTGCACGTGAGACTAGCTCTGTTAGATGTGTGTTGTTAATCTAAGAAGCTTCTATGAGTGCTACAACCAATACATGCTTAAAATAACCAAGATGCAAGAGCTGTAAGACTCTAGTAATAAAATTGCCAGGTAGAAATGCATTGATAACACAAATTAAAATCACAATAAATACTGAAGTACAAGGGCATGGAATAATATGGAACAACATGGATCAATAGAGAAACTGCTGCTCTGGTGGAAAGGTAAGGAGACACCAGAGAACAGATTGTGGAATTTTAGCCTCAAAAAAGTGATAAGACTTATTAGGCAACCAACTATTTCTAATCTATATGGTGGTTTCAATGGTATTGGATCAAACAGTATTTCAAAACCACAGATATTTGGTTGATTTGTACTCAATATGCCAACATGGTAGGAGTGGATAAGGAGTCATTAGATAAATTCCAAACTCTCAAATGCAGAATCATACTTAATCTGGGACAATGAATCCTTTTTTTTATTCTGCTCCCCTTACAGCTTTTTCAGTAGTATCTGTCACAACAGTGTGGCTTTTCAACATTTTTACCTTTTTCTAAGTGGGATATACAGCTCTAAATATGTTTTCCTCTGAAGCTTCATGAAAAGCAACTGAGGATCTGTTGGAAAAATGGTCTCTTGGCATATACATACTTAGTAGAGCGAAAGGGAATTAATCATATAAGACAACATCCTAAAGTCCTCCAAGCGAAGATTAATTACCAGATGTTCAAGAAACTTTATTATCAGTCCAGTCAGTTCTGATGTCCTTGCTTTGTGGTCTATTCAGTTGCTGCCTTTTTGGCACTGTATATTATTTTCTGTAGGGCTTAAAGGGATGCAGTTACATGACTCTTTATGTGAACTAATTTTACTGCATGTGTTTTTAGACTCTAGAAATTATCGATTTTGTATGGTTTCTCTTGGTTATAGTGCAATCTGGAAAGTACCACCGCAGGAGTCTAATCTGTCTGTGCTCTAAATGAATGGGGATTAGTGCTAAGAGAAGTTGTGTGTGAGATTCACTCTCAGTATCTAGAGAATAGCCAAGCATCACTTTCCATTCATGATATTCTGCTGTGTTTATCTTAGGGCATTTTGGCCTCAGTTTCCACGTAGGAAGTCATATCCACATGGAGCAATCTTCTGCTAAATCATCTTCCCTCTAAAACAGAAGGGTTAACCCGAAGGGCTAGACACGATCCAAGAGCCTTACATTTAGCTTACCTGGGAGTTTCAGCTCGTATCCCACTATAGTCAAGGATCACACAGGCTGAAGCCATAAATCAAAACTAGTTTTATGAGAGCTGGCCAGCACAGAAGAAGCATGCTTGCAAAAGGACAGAATGCAGTATGTGCCATCCCACTTGAGTACTACCAGTTTGCTCAAGCAGAATGTGCAGCCCGAGCAGAATCCTGATGCTTTCCTGTAATCTGTGCCAGCTCACTTTGGCTATATGCAGTTCAGACTTCTCGCTGGAACGTGCCATGAGACACCTTTACAAACTTTGCTAAACCACGTTGTCACAGAGCCATTTTTGTTCCACAGCAAGCTTTCATTTACCCTTGGCTTCATAAATCTTTGTGGATCAGCAGTAGTGTTTCAAAAAAATTTTGCAGCAGGGGAAGGTCATGAAATAATTCGGATTCTCAGTCTGCAGTGTTTCGCTCTCATCAAAGCCACTGACTGAAAATATTTAACACTTCATATGTTTTGTGCTGGAAATGTAAAGATTCAATCTATCCGCAGATGTAATTATTCACGTTATTAACATCTTGGGATATTTTTTCAGAGAGCAAGGGAAATTGAAATGGAAACTATGAAAATGCCTCTTGGCAAGGCTGGTTCTTGTTGTTCCACAGAAAACGGTAATTTTCTATTGACAAAAATATGATTCAAAGATCATGTTGTCCCTGTCACATAAAAAACAATGAAGGGTGCTGATTTTACTTCTGCAGCAGAAGCAAATGATACTTCTTCTGTACTGTAGCACCTGAAGACTTTATACTTTCTGAGAACTGCTCAGTAACTCAGTATCACTACTACTCTGATATCAGTGAAATGAGTAAAGTCCACAGTTAACAGCATCATTTTCCTATGATGCCTGAACGGCAAAGTAAAGTTTAAAACTGCTTGGAAAATATTTTATATTATATAGAAAACAATTGCTTTTCATCAAATTCTTTTCTGTCTGTGCTTTCACTTTTCAAGTAAGGCCTTTATTATTTTTATTTTACCAGCAATTCTTTTTTGTCTCCTTCTTTCTTCTGTTTTGTTTTTGTTTTTGTTTTTTTTCTAATTTTCCTTTTTTTTTCCCATCAAACTTGGTCTTGGATCACAGACAGATGAACCTGGGCTAAGGGTTACGAGTGGGGTTTACTGTATGCTTTTGCCAATGAAGTTGGCCAGTCAAATCTAGTTGTCCTTTTTAGTACAAATGCTAAACCCAATTATAAAGTAATTGCATTGAATTATTCTAAAGAAGTTTAATTCCACTTGTCTGGCAATGAAAGTGGTATCAGCAAACAATTATAAGATACTAAACCTTGAAAGACTTCATTTTGGTTTGGAGGGGGAGTGTGTTTAATTTGGTTATGCTATATACTTGTTGCAAACACATCTCAGTCTGATCATCAGTTCTGAATGTAACACAACACTATTTCTAACTCTATGAGCTCTGAAAATTATTGTATCTAAGTTTATTCTTCATTGCTTTCCTTACTGAAGCATATGTTTAGTAAGGAAGATGTGAAAGTGTTAGTGAATGATGAATATTCTGTAGCATTGGTAGGTTGCAATACAGTGTTTTACCTCCCAGACATTTTTGTTAAGTTCATATTTGTTAAAGAATTTTTATTTTTAAAACATTTTTCATTTATAGTTTTTTGTATTGTGTGTGACATAACCAATCTATCTTTTTAATATTTATTTTTCTCATAATTAAAAAAGTAGATGCATAGACCAACTGAACAAATAGTAACTGTGCTGAAAGAGGTTCTTTTCTGTTTTGAAGAATATTTTGGTTTGCAATCTGCTCTGTTTGACTATCCAAAAGCTAAAAAAGGACGTTTTTATGCGTGTCGTATCAGGTTTGTTTACCACAATCAGATTGGATTTCCTCTAAAAGATGTTGTGTAGTACCTCTGAAATTTAAGCTACCAAAATGTAAGGTCTGATCTAAAAATAGGAATACTCTCATAAAATGGCATCTGAATTGAGGTTCAGCAGTAGTAATGAGCAAACCTGAAAAACCCTGCTGGGGTACCAAGTAATCTCAAAGGCACTCAACCCAATGGACTTCATATTTCTTTTTCCAGTTACACTATAAGCAAAGACCAGGTAACATTTTTCCCTAAGAATTGCCTATAAGGCTGTTTAGATCCACATTATTTATCTGTCAGGATGTTTCTGTAACCATTGCTGGCAGTGGATGCCCCATCCCTGAAAATACTCAAGGTCGGATTGGACAGGGCTCTGAACAACCTGATCTAGTGGTGGGTGTCCCTGCTCGTTGCAGCAGGCTGGACCAGATGACCTTTAAATGCCCCTTCTAACCCAAACCATTCTGTAATTCTGTGATTCTATGATCACAAATGGTCTATTCTGAAAACATGTTTTCTTGAGACTAGAAATGAGGGGAAGAGTGAATATTAATTTTTAGTCTGATGGTTGGATATTCCAAGAAGTTTGGAATATCCTGAGATTTGATTCCTTTTCTTAAGAGAGATTTTAATTTATCCAATGCTTATTTTGGTTAAAAAGCCAGAATAGTCTCACCTTGGAAACACTGAACTGTTTTGTATTTCTTTTCCTGATCTGTAAGTTATAATTTCACTGGCTAATTATACTGTTATTTCTAACTAACATTATATATAAGAATGTTAAAAAATAAATAAACATTTAAATTATACAGTGACAGACATTCAGAATCATGCAAGGATTAAATACAGAGAAACACATATTTGTGCATGAAAGATACTTATCTTAAAGTGCTTTTTTCCCTTTCTAGTTGAAGAACAGTAGCAAATGCAGAAGAGAAGTGAATTTTCTTACAAAACACAGAATGTAGGTATGCACATGGAGAGATCATATATAAACAGTATAGTAGATTGCGGTAAATAAACTTTTATTGCAGTGGCAAATAGCAACATGAATGATAATTAAAACAGTTTATAGGCTTGTTGCATAACATCGTATGTGCAATCCAAGAAAAACAGAGCAGACGCTCAGCTATGTAGTGATCTAAGGCTGCACTGTGGAGGAGCACTTACGAGCAGCACCTAATCTGCTGTTTCTGGAGTCTCAGAGCAAGAAGGATGTAAGAAGTTTCTTTTTTCTACAAGATGTTCATGCAGATACTTTGGTGTGCACTCTATTTTCATTGCTAATTGGTAAACCAAATATGTAAAAAAGCCCTAATTACAAGTTTAGCCTTGTTTCCTTGGGGGGGGGGGGGGGGGAGAAACCAAGAAAGTTTATCTAGTACACTTACTCCAGCAAAAGTTCCTAGTAAAAGCCCTTTCGGTTTACACTGGTGACAGAACAAACACTGCAGACAAACTCATATTTCTTCCATAAGGAACTAAGCAGCAAATGAAGTTAGAATCACTGAGTGGGTGACCACACTCAGCAGGCCACTTTGTTGCTTTAAGACATTGCTGCTTCAGCAAAGAAGGATGGCCAAATGGCTACTGTTTGGGGAATGATTACACTCGACATATGAATGAGAACCAAGAATTAATCTTGTTTTAAATTAGTATACTAGATTTGAAGCAGCAGGAGTTCAGGAGTTGAACAATAGTTTGGCTATAAACAGCTAAAACTTCTGTTCTGACCATCTCAGTGTGTTTACTGTCATTGTTTCCTTTATGCTAGGTGACATACATACAGCAAAAGTGAGTAAAACAGTATTGTTTTTTGTAAAAGCATGCAATACAGACTTCCCTCAAAAAAAACCCTCACAGTGAACCAAACTGCAAATCCCTGAGATTCACACAGATAAGTAATTCTTATGACATTGGCTATACTACTTGTGCAAGCAGCCATGCACCAATGTGTAATTCTGTTATGAAGAGACTTACTTTAATACACAGGGTTGTCTTTTTTTCATGTATTTGATCTACTCTTAATGTTTTGTGTCAGCCTGTAGAAATGAAAACATGGAGTTTTGCTATGCATTGAGTAGAAGGTGAGCATTTGGAAGATACAACCATATTTACTACAGTAAATATTGAATTAGTTTGTATAAAGTGCCAGTGAGTATTTGCATGAAGTAAGAACCTTGTTAGTGGTTATAAGCCATACTTAAATATGTCCAATGCATGACAAAACATGTTAAGTATTCTGGTATTTTGTTAAAAACTAATGTAAAGTACTTTGTAACTCATAAACAGTTCTATGAAAGCAATGAAGCTACTTCCATGAATGATTTTCAGGACTACTTTTGGTGCCCTCATATACAGCTCATTCACAAATCTTGTAAAACTAGGGCTTAAGTAATAGCTGAACATGAATGGTTCTTTTTCTAATGCTTCTGTCTTCAGGTGGGCATGAAAAATTGCAGGACTTCATAAGCTTTGAGTGAATAAAGAGATGGACACTGATTATATAATAAAAAAAATTAAAAAAAAGAAACAAAAAACCTGCATGGAATTTATTTGAATATTGTCCAAACAAATGCTGTAAAATCGTATCCTGAATATATTTTGTTCTCGGGGAAAATTCTTTATGGCTAATTACCAAAGACCATTATCTGTTTCTTTTCTTCAGGCTATTATTTAAGGCTTTGCTCATTATCAGTCTCTGAAATGCATCTTATTTCCTGTTGTGCTAGAATATGCTCCACGTATCTTTGTTGAATTAGGTCTCTGGCTAACAGGCTGTTTCTTTAGTATTTGTTGCCATGGAGCTGCCTCTGCCTATTGAATTCACCTGGTCAGACTTCAGGTGGCACACCAGAGGTGATGCAGCCTGTCACTAACATGTGTCTTCAGTGACCACAGAACATCACAAATGCCATAAGGAAAAGCAAGTCCTGATCAGATTTCCTATTAAGGGATTGTTTTAAGTAATAAAAAAGATTCCATTTTTTATGGATGCTTTGTGAGAGCACTGATGACCTGAAATGCCTTGATAGAGCAATGCTTCATCACTTTTGTTCTTCACTGTTTGTTGGTTTGTTTTTTTTTTTTTTCAAAAATATTCATTCAGGAAACTAACCCAAGAATGAACATGAATGTGTTTCAGCATGGCTCTCACCAGGAGCAGCAGCTCCTGCACTGCACACCAGAATAGTATAGTGTGGTTTGTTATTAATGTCCTCGATGGCACAGGCTTGGACACCAACACATTAGTTTTTTCTTTTAATACATAGTAATTTTAAAAGTTGACCACTTCCTATCATTTTTATCGGTGTAATCCCATCATGAAGAAAAAGGCTATTCCTCCTACAAAATAGACCATGGTGAATTTGAGGGAAATTCCTTTTGTTAGCATCTAATAATTTAAGAAAACCATATAGGTTTGAGAACATGCCATAGGAAGCACTTAAAAGTCTATTTTGAAATACACGGTTTCAAAATAACATAAAAGTATATATTTAATTTCAAAATGGAGAGTAAATATTATTGATACTTGCCACTATTTTCTTAATTTTCTTTTTTTTCCTGGAGAAATTGTATGGGATATCATTGCAATGTTACAATAGAAAATCATTATTTAGTAGAAACTTGGTTCTTAGGTTTTTGAGGACACTTCAAGGACAGTTACCTCAATAAAATTTAGGGCAGTGCAGTCAGAGAAAATGGTGCGTAGTCTTATGCACCATTTCATGTTTGAGGGGGACAAAGGTTTCCCTCAAAAATTTTTCTGTGGAAATAGATATTTTTGATGGCAATTAATTGACTGTGGCCATTACAGAATTTATATCGTGGTATTAATGTGACTGCTGATATCTTATTTTTCAGAATAATTCTTTATGCAACTTGAAGGGTGCTTTGTTGAAAATCAGTTTCTCTCAAAATGAGAACTTCAATTTTGGTAAAGATTGGGGACAGTTGAGTAAAAGAGGCTTAGCAATAAGGCAGAAAAAGGAGGAACAAAGTAAAGCTTGAAGACTTGTCTGTCCTTGCTCTCCTTTTGCTGCATAAACTAAAAGTACTTACCAAAAATTACTTTTCTGAAACAAAATCAACTTTATTCTGCTGTAATGTTCTCAAAACCAACCCTGTTTGCAGTTTGATGTTTATAGCTAAGCTGCTTTAGGAGTTGGTGTGCTGCCAGGAAGGAATTTTTCAGCCCTGCTCTGAGCCGTGTTTTCCTCCTGTCTCCCTTTCCCCTTTTGCCCTGGCAGCTGCACTAATCGGTCTTCATGGTAGGGTGGGTCATGCAGGCAAAGGAGCAGATTTATCCCGTGGAAAGGTAATTCATTTTTTGCTGCATTTTACCTTTAGTTCTGGAGCGGAGTCCCTCATGCTCAAATAGGCACAAGTGGTATGGCATGGATGATCAGATTAGCACAGCCAAGGCAAAGAGGTAGGGGAATTGCACCTGGCAAATGTTCACTTTTAAAACTGACTTGATGGCAACATGGAGCAGTGCCATCAGCAATCTGCACTTCAGATCTGTGCATGCATAAATTGGCAAAGAATTTGTAAACTCCTAGGCGTATTAACACTGCCAACAAACCTTGGTCATGATGAGTTAACTGTCAACCACATTGATGGTTTTGCAATCCTCACACAGATTAGATGTTGTCATTGTCTTTTCTTACACCATTTATTTTGAATGAAGTTTTGCTTCAGTGCCACAAATAAGTGATTTTTGGGTGGAAAAAAAAATCTTTCCAAAAGCAGGGAAGCCCAAACTGAGAACAGAGCTTAATGAAGGGCGAAGGAAAGGCCAACCTCAAGAGCTGAGGAGAGCTCAGACACTGTCCTTGGATGTAGGCTGCACGATCTATTAAAAGCTGTCTCTCATGTCAGTAACTCACTTGGGCTGAGCATATTTGTGGGTGACAGTGCTATAAAGTCTTTTTGTGCTCTTGCGATTCAAGTATTTAATAATAAGATAGCAATAACACTAAAAATAGGAACACCATAGTTGGTAAAGACTGGGGATACAAAAGGAGATATGCAGTCTCAGTTATGACAGGAGGGCAAAGAAAAAGGAAAAAAAATATCAACTGAAACCAGTAACTTCTGCAGAAGTGCTTAATCAAACATGAACTTTGTATACAACCCATCGACAGCAAATTTGCCTCTCACAAAGTGAAGAGCTTGTGAGTGGGACCGTGCCTTTTTTGGTCACGTTTTGCAAAGGGCTGAAAATATGCGCTTAGTAGGTGTTGTGCTTTTTCAAGTATTGTGAGCCTTTCAGTGCATAAAAGCACTTTTGCCAGTGTTTATGTATTGCTTCTATCTTTCATCATATAGAAAACTTCCTCCTTCCAATTCCGTCTTCCACTGAATATATTGTAACAATATTAATTGAGTTTTTCTGCTGTGTAGTACCTATATCCTAAAGAACAAAAAATAATAAACATGAGAGGGAAGAATAGATCAGCTAATTAAATCCAGGCAGGTGGTGGTGTGTTCTGATACACACAGATAATGGATTCATAAATGAGCCTGTCTGGAGTGGTTTTGGTCAGGCTTGTGTGAAAGATAAAGTTCAAAAACAAGAGGAATCCCTTCAGTTTGCATTTGCGACAGCCAGCTTCCAGTTTGTTATTGGAGAAGAAGATGAACTATGTCTTTATCCAGATATTAAAACCCAGTAATCAAGTAAATTCTTCTATTCGCAGTATTGAATTCCTATCTACAGTGTATCTTAAGCAGGTGGCACAGAGTAATTGATGACCAGCACTTCTTTTTAACTGATAGTCCTATATCGGTGCTTTAAACTTATGCTCAATTACAAGCATTTTAGGAGTTTCATGAGTCATTGTAAGCTCACTGGTCTGTATTTATGCAAGTTTTTAATGAAATCCCTTGTGTCTAAGTAATTATTTTTTAGTTGCATTTGCACAAACATCAGCCAACTCTCCTAGGCCTATTTTTGCATATTCAGGTGATAGTTACAGACTAAAGCAAACCTATACTCATTGTACATGTGTATGAAGGTTAGGACATGGTGCTGACAACACATTCTTTACCTTGGTGGTAAAGAACAATTAAACTTGCAGAGTAATACAGTCTTCCTTGCTCTAAAATAATATCTAATCTCTCATGCAACAAAACCAGCTATTTTTTGGCACACAAATCAGCTTATTTTCTTCATCAACCTAAGGTTTTGGGGTTGTTTTTTTAAAGAAAAACCTACAAAAACCTACAAGCAAAGCAGTTTCTATTTTCTTCTGGTTTTCTAAAATTTACATGTCTAGAAAAATCAAACTATGCATGGATAACACATCTCCATTGCATCTAAAAGTGTAAATAATTGCAGCAGTGTGGTTTTCTGCTGAGAAGTGGTTAGGAATACCAGGTTGCTTTTCCCTTTGAGAAAGAACAAGCAATTTAGAATCTCTGCATATTGTTTTTTACACATTGACCCTTATCCTGGAGCAGATGTGGCCAAAAACAGCATGCAGAGGGATGATTGCATGCGTATGTGTTCAGCTGAAGGATTTTCACTACACATTTCAAGGTTAGAGGACTCTGATCAACTGCTAAACAAAAGGAGAGAAACAGATATATTTCTAGGCTAAACTCCTAGTCTCATATTGCATCAAGGCAATGAATTATAATTGCTGCTAAAGAACAGTTAAGTAGAATGTTTTTCCTCAGGAAGAAATAAAAATAAACTTACTAGAAACTCAGATGTGATTTGTNAGGGGTCTTATGGGTTTATTTAGAGAAAACTCTACAACATGACTATTTATATTTAACTTTTTTTTTTAAGTCAGTGTTTTCCCTTTTGTTTATTTGTGCCCTAAAAACTTCTTTCCTGCTTTCTAAAGCCCCTATATGTGTGTATATAAACAAGCAAAATTATTATTACTATATTTTTATAAGGGAAAGAAAAAAAAATTGATTATAAAAGATATAAGACAGCACACAAAAAATAAGCTTCATTTGACAGAGTCAAGCTCTAATTTATACAGGAGTAGAAATACCCTTTTAATCCAGATAGGCAGTTTATGTTTTTAGAAACTGAAATGTTTCCAAAATGATCATTACTACTCTTACAGTAGGATGGTATACTTGAAAAAAAAAATTCTGTTATTTATATACCCTTTACAAAGTGAAAATTCAGAAGGCCACTCCCTTCTGTTTATGAGAGAGACAGGAGATCTCTGAGAGATGCCTGAAAATCTACCAGGTAAACGTACTGAATCAAGGTAGATCAACAAGTGCCTTTCCTAGAGTATGATTTCAAGTAGAAGGATAAATGGTTCTAAAGTGATAAAGGTGTTAGAAATCAAAGCCAACATCTTCCCATAACAACACCCCACTCAGCAATCATTAACAGGAATACCGTGTTTAGAGTTTTTAGTAAAGTCCTTAATTATGACGATGGTCACACAAAGTAATTCCATTAAAACAATATAATTTGGAAGTGACAAAGAAATAACTACTTCAAGGCCTCTATTAGAAGGTGAAGTATGCATTTTTTCGCAACAAATGTCTCAAGAGAAAATATCTTTTTTGGTTATAACCACTAAGAGAACATCTGGAAGCAGTCCAGTCTCCAGCACCTTTATAGTTTCAAGATTGTTCAGCATCTCTATTGAATTATTTGAACGAAGGTTAAGCACAGAAAAGACATTCTTTTCATTTAAAATTAGGGTTCTGTTTTGCCATGGACAACAACTTTACAAAATTCTAGAAATTATTTTTGAAGAATACTATGATAGCATTTCAAAATGGAATGTGAAACTTTTTGGACAAGTGAAAGTTCTCAAGCTTCTTCAAACCTCACAGTACTTCTACTCGCAGAGAAAGCCAATATCTTAAAAAAACCCCAAAAACAGTTCCTGTAGGATTTTTCACTATTCATATGAGAAAATCCATAGGGCTAAGCTAATTCCGAGTAAATTTATTAGCTATTATGAAAAATTCAATAAATCAACCATGCAATTGGGTCAAAGCATGAAAGTACATCTTGAAATTGATCTGGGGTTTTTTTGTGCTACCCTTGTTTTGCTGGTTTCTTTTCCTGTAAGTGACTGTTATATTGCTTTTGGTAATGACTGCAATTTTAAGTGTATGACATTAGTCCACTCAGTTTCTGTACTGATTTTTTACTGTTTACAATCAGCTGATAAGAGATTTCATAAACAATCACAAAGTGATACTGAAAACGTAAGTTTCCTTCATGCTGCATGGAGCGCAGCTAGGTCCAACTCAATGATGAAAAGTAGTAATTGGGCTTTATCGAATCAGAGGGTTTAGTGTCTGTCAAAACAGACAGTAAATTGTCATAACGATGAACTGTCCTTCATAAGAAACGAATTGTCATTCATTGATCGTCTCAGGGGTGGAGGGTGATTTTCCCGGGTCAGGCTTTGAACAGGTCTTTCAAAAGCCTCCTGTGGGGTAGCACGGCTGAGATTGAGCTGCTATAGGTTATACAAAATCAGATAGCGGGCTTCATCTCATTCATCCCTCGGTATGTGCACAGGAATAATCTCCAAGCACAGGCAAAAACCGTATCAACACAACAGACCTCACTAAAACCGTGGATAGGGCTTAGATGCGGGCTGAGGCAGGCGATGCCGTGCGAGATGTCCGGCAGGGCTGAAGAGAAAAGCAGGTCCGGACGCCCACCCCCGCTTCCCTGCCCCAACTTACTTCCTCGCCCCTCCGCCGCGTCCGCGGGGCCGTCGGGGAGCGCGGCACCGCCCCCGCCCGGCACTGCCGGGA